>CM053152.1:32087500-32415541 GCA_028571685.1 Heterohyrax brucei
AGGAATGGCAATCAGGTCTGGGATATGGAAATGCTAATGGGGTATGGCCGCTTTGCAAACAATCAGATTGGGTATCCACAGCAAGTCTATGAGCAGATGAACCAAATATGCACCAAAGCTTGGAAATGCCTCCCTAATCGGGGCGAGCCGGCAGGAAATCTCACTAAGGTTGTACAGGGACCTAATGAACCTTTCTTAGATTTTGTGGCCCGCATGGTTGACTGTGCCACAAAGATCTTTGGGGATGCTAATCAAGCCATGCCCCTGGTCAAGCAGCTAGTCTATGAGCAATGTACTAAGGAGTGTAGGACGGCTATCACCCCCCACAAGAGAAAAGGTATCGAACAATGGATGAGAGTTTGCCGGGAGTTGGGCGGTTCTCTTACTAACTCTGGACTGGCCACTGCGGTGGTCGCCGCTGTTCATGGACCCCGGGGGGTCCGTCAGGGTGGGGCCCCACATCAAAATCGCCATGAAGGCCAGCCCACCTGTTTTCAGTGCCGACAACCAGGCCATTTCAAACGTGAATGCCCTTATAAACAGAGCACAGGCTCAGCGGGGGCCTCTGCCCCTAATGCTGGTCCCGGGCTGTGCCCCTGGTGCCAAAAGGGCAATCATTGGGCCTCCGACTGCTTCTCTTTGAAAACAGTGGAAGGAACCCCTCTGCCCACTCCAAACCTGGGAGCCCGTCCAAAAAACGGGCACAGGGGCCCTCGCCACCAGGGCCCGCAAATATATGGGGCCCACAGTGTAACGCCAACACCCCAATGGCCATCCTTCCGGCCTCCGGAACAGGGACAGCCACTGACCATGCTGAGCCGCGTAGAGCAACCTCAGGCAGCGCCGGATTGGACCTCCGCGCCACCGCCAGACTCATATTAACACCCCAAATGGGGGTACAACAAATAGTCTCAGACATGTCTGGCCCGTTACAGCCCGATACAGTTGGGCTTGTCCTGGGTCGTAGCTCCGCTACGCTAAAAGGAATTATAGTCTATCCTGGGGTAATAGACCCAGATTATACTGGGGTCATAAAAATTATGGTCTCATCCCCGAAAGGCATTCTTGCGATTTCACCCAGGGATAAGATTGCACAATTGTTGGTTCTGCCTAGTAAACATCAGCAGTTCCCCGCATCTGTCTGCATACGAGGGACACAGGGTTTTGGGTCCAGCGGCCCCACCAGTGTCATGCTCTCTCTGGACCTGGACCGCTGACTTATGTATTCTCTTAACGTTAATGGCAAGCAAATGATAGGCTTATTAGATACAGGAGCTGATAGAAGTGTTGTTAGCCTGCAAGACTGGCCCCAAAAATGGCCCACTCAACAGTCGCAGAGTCTTCTTCGAGGCCTAGGGTACTCTGATTCCTCTAGTATCAGCTCCTCAGAACTGCAGTGGCATGATGAGGAGGGACATCGGGGCACTTTTCAGCCATATGTGCTAGACACCCCTGTGACTCTGTGGGGCAGAGATATTTTAGATGCCCTTGGTTAAGACTTACTAATGAGCAATTGTATAGCCCGCAGTCGAGAGCCATTATGGCTGACATGGGATATATCCCCAGTTTTGGACTTGGATCTCGGTTGCAGGGGGAAAAGGAGCCCCTTCCAACCACCCAGAGACCCGAGAAACAGGGACTGGGTTTTTCTTAGGGGCCACTGATACGCCCAGAATCAAATGGAAAACTGAGCAGCCCATCTGGGTGCCTCAGTGGCCCCTCCCAGAGCAGAAACTGCGGGCTGCTGAAGAGCTGGTACAGGAGCAGCTCATGCTTGGTCACCTGAAAGAGTCCATATCCCCTTGGAATACACCCATATTTGTAATCAAGAAAAGATCAGGTAAATGGAGACTTTTGCAAGATCTCCGCGCTGTTAACGCTGCAATGGAAATCATGGGGCCTGTTCAGCGCGGCCTCCCGGTTCTTTCCACACTGCCTCGAGAATGGCCTGTAGTGGTGATTGATATCAAGGATTGTTTCTTCTCCATCCCCCTTCACGCTCTGGACACTTCGTACTTTGCCTTTACTCTGCCCTCAATCAATCATGAGATGCCAGACCGCCGCTATGAGTGGGTAGTTCTCCCCCAAGGCATGGCTAATAGCCCTACTTTGTGTCAGATGTTCGTTCAGCGGGTAATGCAGCCTGTTGTAGATCAACACCCCTTGGTACGCTGCCTTCATTATATGGATGACATCTTGCTCACCTCTTTCTCCCAAAATGAACTCCATCAGGCTTTTATTGACCTATCGCAAGCCCTCTCTTCTCAGGGCCTACACATTGCCCCTGAAAAGGTCCAGCAGGGACAAGTGATAGAATTTCTGGGAGCCAAGGTGGAGCTACCCCAAGTACAACCCCAGAAAATAACTCTGCGCAGAGATTCCCTGCGCACCTTAAATGACTTCCAGCGCCTTTTGGGAGATATACAGTGGGTCAGACCTTATTTGGGGTTACCTAATCATGTACTACGCCCGCTGTATGAGGTCCTGAATGGAGACCCTCAGCTCTCTTCTCCTAGATCCCTCTCTAAGGAGGCTTTGTCGGCTCTGGGAGAAGTAGAAAATGCATTGTCCGGTGCCGCCCTCCGGTGGTATGACCCTCGTCAGCCTTTGCTTCTTTGTATTCTGCCCACTGAAAGTCAACCCACCGGAACCTTGTGGCAGGGAGGCCCTCTTTATTGGATCCACCCCCGCATTTCCGCGGGGAAGTCCATTTCGTGGTACCCTGCCGCTGTTGCCCAGCTAGCTCTTGTGGGAATTAGTGAGTGTATTCAGAGCTTCGGCTTTGTGCCACACACGCTCGTCACTCCCTATGACAAACGTCAGGTGAACACTCTCGCTGCCGTTTCTGATGACTGGGCCATTTTGATGTACACATATCAAGGAAAGATAGACAATCACTTTCCCAAAGACCCTCTTCTTAAATTTTACAAGACACATCCAATAGTATTTCCAAAAATTACTTCTTCCACACCCATCGAAGGAGCAATGGTTATCTTCACTGATGGCTCAAGCACGGGACTAGGGGGAATTCATATCCCAGGTATATCCTCCCAAGTACACCTCTTCCCAGCCAGTTCTGCACAAATGGTTGAGCTCCATGTGGTCTTGCAGGTGTTCCAAACCATCCCAGATCCTTTCAACCTTGTCTCTGACTCTGCATATGTGGTGAATGCTGTCAGACTCCTCGAAGCCACAGGCTATATTAACCCCCGTTCTCCTGTTAGTCAATTGCTCTGCTCTATACAGCGCCTACTCCACCAGAGAACACATCCATTTTACATAGTTCAACATAGAGCTCACCAGGCCCTCCCTGGTCCTATTACAACAGGTAATGCTACGGTTGACGCACTGACTCGCGTGCCTGTGATCCTTAATGCAATGGAACATGCAGTCCAGTTTCATAAACTTTTCCATGTCAACTCCAAGACCCTGTCATCCCGGTTTCAAATCTCACGAGAGGCAGCCCGCACTATAGTGTGCAATTGTGCCACCTGTGCTCCCTACCTCCCTTCCCCCTCGGTGGGGGTGAACCCCCGAGGTATTTTACCCATGCAGGTGTGGCAAATGGATGTCACCCACTATGCTGAGTTTGGTCAACTTAAGTATGTCCATGTCTCCGTAGACAATTCCTCTGGCTTGATTTGTGCCTCAGCCTTAGCAGACGAAACTGCCAAGCATGTCATCACCCACTGTCTTGCTGCCTGGGCTGCTTGGGGTATCCCCCAACTAATCAAGAAGGACAATGGCCCTGCTTATACCTCCCAAACTTTTGCGCACTTCCTACAACAAATGGGAACGCGGTGCACCCATGGCATCCCCTATAACCCTCAAGGCCAAGGCATTGTTGAACGAGCTCACTTAACATTAAAAACCATGCTTAATAAACAAAAAGGGGGAGTTGGGGAAGGCCGGACACCACAGAACCACCTTTCACTCGCCCTATTTACACTTAATTTTCTGTCATTGGATGCTGAGGGCCGCTCTGCAGCCGATCGTCACATGGGTCCTCATGGAGGATCCACAGCCAAAGTCCTGTGGAGGGATGTAATCAGTGGGCTCTGGAAAGGACCAGATCCAGTTTTGGTATGGTCCCGAGGAGCTGTTTGTGTCTTTCCACAGAATGCACAGGACCCCGTTTGGATCCCAGAGCGTCTGGTCTGCCCCATCGCACATAAGCAAGATGAAGAGGAAATCCCTGATCCTCCTGCTGCTGGTGACGATCATAACACGGATGGGACAATCCCAGGATAAGTATAGATGGGGATTGTTGGATGTCCTGCCTCTTCCTATCCCTGAACATCATACCTCCCCTTTGTTGCCTCGCTTTTTCACCACCGATCATAGCCTAAAACTCCCTGCCATTAAGCTAGATTCTGAAATTAGCCCAGAGTCCCATCCTATCAACATCACTCTGCGAGGCCTCCTCTGCTTTACAGTATCCCACAATTTGTCGGACTTGGCACCTGATGACAACTCCTGTGTCACCTTGTATAATATGTCAGCGGGATGGTTTGACACGCCAAGAAATAGCACCACCAACAGCACCCTCTTGCAGGGTCGCATTCCCCTTATGATTTCTAAATATGGCACTAACCCGCCTTCACAGCCTCGCTGAGCCCCATATTGCAAAAGTACACGAGATTGGCCACAGTTATGGGCAGGTTGTCAAAGTCATCGCCTACAGCCCCAAACATTGGGACTATGGCGAATCAGACGTCTCCTGGGTGCAACTATACCTGGCAAAGCCCCACTCAGGTTTCACCCACCAACCCCTTTGACGTCTGGCTCCTCTGTGGTGTTAATAGCAGCTGTACAGATATTACCACCATGTCTATGATCACGGGCAGGGTGCTTAAGAATGCTAGTGTTCGCTGGAATGAGTCCGAGATTTTTGAAACCTCTGTGAATCAGTTTGAGTCTAATTCCAACTTAACTTTTTCCCCGACACCTGTATGCCTTCAGCCTCCGTTTATGTTTCTCCTTTTTAATAACTCCAAAGAAAGTTCGGTTGTTTGTACAAATTCTACTTGCTTTTATTCTCTCTGCTGGAATGCATCTATTTTTCCCTACAGCTCTAGTGACCAGGTTGCCGCGCTACGTCCCCTGGCCGGTGCAGTCACCATCCCCAGAGGTACTTTGGAAAAGTAAATGAGATTTTGGAATCACCGCCGCCATTGTAGCCGCTGTCACCGCTTCAGTCGCAGCCGCTGCCACTGCTACCGTGGCCCTCACGCAGACTGTCTCCACCGCAGCCACTGTTAACGCTTTGGTCAAAGGGACGACTGCTGCTCTATCTGCCCAAGGCCGAATTGATGGACACGTGCTGGGTGCCATCCACATCTTGAACCAGCACATAGATGTAGTACAAGAGCAGATTGACTCGTTAGTGCAGGTCATACAACTAGGCTGTGAGTGGCACTTTAGCAGTTTGTGTGTCGCGTCTTTGCCTTTTCAGAATCATTCTCGAGCTGCGTATCTTTCTCGCCAGTTATCAATGTACCTGAGGAACAACTGGACCGCTGAGATGGAGACTTTGATGACCCAACTGCGTGCGGAAATCACTCGTGTCAATTCTACCTGGGTAGATGTTAGCGTTGCTCAATCCCTCCTATCGTGGCTCTCCAATGCCATGACGCTTGTGAAAAACTGGGCCGGGACGGGGGCCATGTTTGGGGTATGCCTTTTGGCCATCATACTGATTGTGTCTCATCTTAGAAGAATGCATGCTCGACAGCAGGTGCAAAATACCGTGTTAGTACAGGCAATTGCTGAGATTGGAGATCCCTCTTCTAGCCCAGGGGTCTGGCTACAAATGCTTGAAGGCAGTCAATGACGGGCAACCTTCTTTGGGGGTGTCATCAACCTAAGACAGGGACTCCGCCTTTCGCTGCGGACTCTCCCTATGACGGGTAAGAGACGCCTCAGCCAAGAATGACCTAAGCCAGGCGCTTCAAGCACACGCTTCATTTATTTAAATTTATAAGGGGGGGGAGATGTTGGGAGCCATGGCCCACATACCTCCTGTAAGCCTTAGATCTCGCTGCCTGCAAAATGGCGTTGTGCTGCAGGGCCACACCCTTGTTTACCCCGCTTGATGGCCTGCCCAGTGTAAGGCTTTGCCTGGAGACTAGGCAAGCCCCCCTGTGATTGGATATTGTTTGCCCTATCAGAATACAGCAGGCAACACTATTTAAGCCGTGTGACCAGGAAATAAAGTAGAAGAAGGATCTTGAAACCGCGTGTGGTGGTCCGTGTGTCTGTTCTCTACCTGCTGGACGGGTGGGGTCTCGGACAATCATGTTCTCTATACAATTACTATAGCTCAGCTGTATTAAAAATTGGTTTAAATGGCATATTTTAATCATATGTAAATTTTAATTATTATCGGTAATGAAAAATATGTCATGCCACAATGATAAAATTTCTAGGAACCATTTAAATAAATAAAGTGAGATGCAATAGATATGTAAATGTCAATTGAAATAGCTAAACATTGATTTAATGTAACTTTGAAAATGTAAAAAAAATATTTTTTAGTTTGATTTATTTATTTACCTACTTTTTAAATTGAATTGAGAGATAAGGAAACTTGATATTTTCTAGATTTTGCATTTTATTGAAATGCTAATGTATTAAATAAAGTGACATTCAGGCATCCATTTAGGCAGTGAGATTATCTACCAGCTGTATCTAAAAGTTTTTATGATAAGGACCTTTAGAAAGCCGCCCAGTAAAAAACTGAGGATTTTTAGAGTTATTCTAAATAAAATTCTTGGTGACAGAGATTCCCATTTGATTTTATCCATATTTTGTAGTTAAAACCTGTCATATTTACAGCCCAAAAGTTTCTTGTAACTTTCTCCTCCATCTAATCTCTGTTGGTTCCTTGTTCACAGATTCATCTTGCCGTAGAGTATTGCAGTAGCCTCTTGGCTGATCTTACATCTTCAGTTTCTTTGTATCCCAGGATATGCCACCACCACGCATTCTACCATCATCCCCTATGATGGATGCACATGTATCCTGGGACCAATCAAGCTAAATGACTCATGTTATGAGAGATTTATGATTTCCCTCCTTTTTCTATTGCCTTCCACTTAAAAAATCTGCTCTCTTTCAGGTCTACCTCTCATTCAGCAAGACAAAGCCCTAAGTAACTTATTGGAGTAGCCCCTTCTTGTCCTCCTAGCTCAAAGTTATCTTGTGCTACTGCACTAGCCACTGCAGACTACAGGCCATCTACATTAAGTTTTACCTATTGCCATGTAGTTTGCTTGCCTTTCCTCCTCCTAAAGACGGGGGTCTTCAGCTTGTTGTGTGAGCAAGTCACAATTTATTTCCTATGATACTTTGACTACAATGTTAATTCAGTTGTTGCTAAACCATAAACTTGGAGGATTAGAGATCATCATCCAGTAGAACCTCTAAAAATTAAGAAACCTCATAAACTCAAGTTGTCTAACAACTGGATGCTAGGAGGCACTTGGACAGATTGCCACATATGAAGCAATATGACTCAGATATGGGAAATAACTTGACACAATTATCAGCTGACAACTTACAGCTCTTAAAAATAAATGCCCATCCAAAGGATAAATGACAAGAAAAATACAAAATGTCCCTCCCTAACCCCTTCCTTCCATAACTCAAGAAAATAGCTGCATTTGTAAAAGACTTTTTGAAGTATTTCTAAAATATTCTTTTAATGTTTATATGCAAGTGACAAGTCTCCACTATTTTTTATTTGTAAGATTTAAGTAAAATTTTCTTGTTTTTCATGTGTTTGTCCATTAGATGGTTTACAGTGAAATAACATGTGGTATCATATAAAAGAACGTGATTAGCATGCCTATGCCACTAAATTCGTATCATTTTCCAACATGATACATAACAGGCTATACTGTTAGGTAGGCCTATAAAATGGCAAAAAATTTGTCATCAAAAAAATGTGAAAGAAAGCATAAAATATTGAAAGTGAGTTTTCAATACCTACTGTTATCTTTTGAGCAGAAGATGTGTAATTCAAGTTTTAAAAGTTTTTATTTTTTCATTGTGACTGAGTGAAAGTATACAATCCAAATCAATTTTGCAAGCCCATCTGTCTGAAGTTCCTACTGCTGTCCTTGCCTTGTGACAACATACACATTCTTTTCATTGTCTACTTGTAGTATCCTCTTAACAAGCTCCAGTCCCCTCCTCTCCACCCACTTCCCTCCCATCTAGAAAGAGACTGGGATGACAGCCTCCTATAAATGCATAGAACCATAAAGTACACACACCATATGGTGACACTGTGTCCCCAAGTCCAGTCCATTTTTGTCAGAAGAGTTGACCTTAGTAGCGTATTCTGGTCAGGAGCAACAGCAGGCCTAAAAGCCATACTCTCAAGGGATCCTCCAGGCAGTTGGACCATCATTCATGAACTTTGATAGAGTTCTAGAGCTGTACTGCTTTTTTGATTGTGTTGCCACAGGGACTGAACACTGTGTGCCCCATCATAGCTGTCTTTGGT
The DNA here is from genome assembly GCA_028571685.1 of Heterohyrax brucei. NCBI lineage: Eukaryota > Metazoa > Chordata > Mammalia > Hyracoidea > Procaviidae > Heterohyrax > Heterohyrax brucei. The sequence continues at coordinate 32,096,013 of CM053152.1, forward strand.
GGTAGTTGGAGATCATCTGATTCTTCTGGTCACATGCTGATACAGTTTCCCATCAATATGGGTCATTCTGTCTCCTGATCTCTTTTTTCCTCATGTATTTTTTGTTCTTGGTGAACATACGTCCCAGATGAGTTGGAATAATTTGGTGTACCTCAGATGATAGCTTGCTAGCTTTTAAGACTCTAGATGCCACTCACCAATATAGTGTGCAGAAGACTCTTAAAGCAATAGGATAGTTATACCAGTTGGCTTCAGTGTCCCCTGAAAGCATGTTCCCCAGACCCATGTCATTACTACTCTATCCTTGCAATATTGGGTTGAGATTAGAAGAGTTTTCAGTTTACAGTGAAGTCAGTTAAGCTGATCTTCTTTCTACTGTGTGCTGTTACTGCTTTCACCTAACCAAATTTCTACAAACTATCTAATCTATGACCAATCCTCTCCCTCCTTTCTCGTTTTTTAGCCATCAAAGAGTCTTTTCTTCTGTATAAAAGTCTGTTTCAAAGTCCTTATAGCAGGAGTCTTATACAATGTTTGTCCTTTTGCTACTGACTGATTTCACTCAGTATGTCTTTCAGGTAAGAAGGGTAACGCCATGGATAACAGCATAAGCTAACACCATCATGTAAGGAAAGTAATGGCATCAGGTAGGGAAGGTAACACCATCAGGTAAGGAGGGTGACAGCATCAGGTGAGAAGGGTAACAGCATCAGGTAAGGAGGATAACAGTAACAGGTAAGGCAGATAACAGCATCATGTGAGTAGGGTAATAGCATTGGGTAAGGAGGGTGGTAGTATTAGATAATCAGGGTAACACATCAAATAAGGAGGGTAAAGATAGAATGAGCAGCTCCCACTTGTCTGTCAGTGGAGGCTTGTTTGTTGCTGTGATGTGGGGAGCTGTGCCCCTGGTACTTAGGTACCAGCACGGTCACCCATGTTAGACAAGTTTCAGTTGAGCTTCCAGACTAAGACAGACTAGAAAGATGGACCCAGACAGAGAAAACTTTATGAATAGAAGCCAAACATTGTCAGATATGGTTCTGGAAAGTGAGCCCCCCAAATTGGAAAGCACTCAGAAGACAACTGAGGAAGAGCTGTTGACTCAAGGTAGTCAACCTTAACAACATGTAGATGGAGTATGGTCTCCGAGATCTCCATTCACAGATGTGGCACAGCTCGAAGTGAGAAAAAACAGCTGCAAATATCCATTAATAATAGGGACATGGAATGCACGAGGCATGAATCTAAGAAAATTGGAAATTGTCAGAAATGAAATGGAATGTATAAACATTGACACCCTAGGCATTAGTGAGCTGAAATGGACTGGTTTTGGCTAATTTGAATCCAACAATTGTATGGTCTACTATGCTGAGAACAAAAACTTAAAGAGGAATAGTGTTGCATTCATCATCAAAAAGAACATTTCAGGATCTGTTCTGAAGTACAATGCTGCCAACGATAGGATAATAGCCATAGGGCTACAAGGAAGGTCAGTTAATATGACTATTATTTGAACTTATGCACCGGCCACTGAGGCCAAAGATAAGAGGCTGATGATTTTTACCAACTTCTGCAGTCTGAAATCGATTGAGCATGCAATCAGGATGCATTGATAATTACCGGTAACTGGAATTCAAAAATTGGAAACAGAAGGATTGGAAATTGGAAAATATGGCCTTGGTGATAAAACTAATGCTAGAGATCTCATGACAGAATTTTGCAAGACTAATGACTTTTTCATTGCAAATATCCTTTTGAACCAACACAAACAGCAACTGTACACATGGACCTCACCAGATGGAAAACACAGGAACCAAATTGACTACATCTGTGGAAAAAGACGATGGAAAAGCTCCATATCAGAATTCAGAACAAGACCAGGGGCTGACTGTGGCACAGATCATCAATTGTTCATATGCAAATTCAAAGTGAAGAAAATTAGAACAAGTCTATGAGACCCAAAGTATACCTTCAGTATATTCCTCCTGAGTTTAAAGACCATCTCAAGAACAGATTTTATGTGTTGATCACTAACAAATGAAGACCAGACAAATTGTGGAGCGACATCAAGACATCATTCATGAAGAGAGCAAGTGATCATTAAGAAGACAGAAAGGACCAAATTGGATGTCAGAAGAGGCTCTGAAACTTGCTCTCGAATGTTGAGCAGCTAAGGCAGAAGCAAGGAATGGAGAAGTAAAAGAACTAAACAGAAGATTTCAAAGAGCAGTTACAGAAGACAAAAGAAATTATTATAATGACATGTGCAAAGAGCTGGAAATTGAAAACCAGAGGGAAGAACACATTCTGTATTTCTCAGGCTGAAAGAACTGAAGAAAAACTTCAAGCCTCGAGTTGCAGTAGTGAAGAATTCTACAGGGAAACTATAAAACAACTCGGGGAATATCAAAAGAAGATGGAAAGGATACACAGAGTCCTTATATCAGAAAGAACTGGTTGATGTTCAGCCATTTGAAGAGGTAGCATGTGATCAGGAACCAATGATACTGAAGAAAGAAGTCAAAGCTGCATTGAAGGCATTGGTTAAAAAAAGGCTCTAGGAATTGATGGAATACCAATTGAGATATTTCAACAAACAGATGCAGCATTGAAAGTGCTCACTCTTCTATGCCAAGAAATTTGGAGAACAGCTCCCTTGCCTACTGACTGGAAGAGAGCCATATTTATGCCCATTCCAAAGAAAGATGATCAAATCTAATATGGAAATTGCCAGACAATATTTTGATACCACATGCAATGAAAAGTTTGCACAAGATCATTCAAAAGAGACTGCAACAGCATATTGACAAGGAACCACTAGAGATTCAAACTGGATTCAGAAGAAGACATGGAATCAGGGGTATCATTGCTGATGTCTGATGGATTTGGGCTGAAAGCAAAGAATATCAGAAAGAAGTTTACTTGTATTTCATTGACTATGCAAAAGCATTTGTCTGTGTAGATCATACTAAATTATGGCTAACATTCCATAGAATGGGAGTTCCAGACCACCTAAATGCGCTCTTAAGAAATCTGTATATGGATCAAGAAGAAGTTGTGCAAACAGAACAAGGGGACACTGCATGGTTTAAAGTCAGGAAAGGTGGGTGTCACGGCTCACCATACGTTTATAATCTGTGTACCGAGCAAATAACCTGAGAATCTGGATTATACTTAGAAGAGTGAGGCATCAAGATTGGAGGACAAGTCATTAACAACCTGCTTTACACAGACATCACCTTCCTTGTTGGAAGTGAAGAAGATTTGAGACACTTACTGATGAAGATCAAGGACCACAGCCTTCAGTATGGATTGCACCTCGACATCAGGAAAACAAAAATCCTCACAAGTGGACCAATAAGGAACATTGTCATAAATGGAGAAAAGATTGAAGTTGTCAAGGATTTCAATTTACTTGGGCCCACAATCAATGTCTATGGAAGCAGCAGTCAATAAATCAGAAGACACATTGCTTTGGGAAAATCTGTTACAAAGGACCTCTTAGGAGTATTCGAAAAGTATTCAAAAGTGAAGATGTCACCTTGAAGACTAAGGTATGCATGATCCAAACAACAGTATTTTCAATCATATCATATGTATGCAAAAGCTGAATGATGAACAAAGAAGAAAAAAACAATTGATGCCTTTGAATTGTGATGCTGGAGAAGAATGTTGAATGTACCATGGAGTGCCAAGAGAACAAGCAGATCTGTTCTGGAAGAAGAACAATCAGTACTCCTTGAAAGCAAAGATGGTAAGACCGCATCTTTCATACTTTGAACATTTTGTCAGGAAGGATGAGTCCCTTGAGAAGGACATCCTGCTTTGTAGAGTGGAAGGTCAGCAAAAAAGAGGGAGACCCTTGACAAGATGGACTGACAGAGTGGCCTCAACAATGGTCTTAAGCATAAAAACAATCGGAGACGTGGTGCAAGACTGGGCAGTGTTTTGTTCTCTTGTTCATAGGGTCACTGTGAGTCAGAAACAACTTGATGGCACCTAACAATTACAATGTCTTCCCGCTGACACCAGGTTCTAAAATGCTTCCTAAAAATATTATTGTTCTGTATCGTTGCATAGCATTCCATTGAGTATACGTACCATAGCTTATTTATCCATTCTTCTGTTAATGGACATCAAGGTTGATTCCATCCTTTGCTATTGTGGACTATGCTGCAATAAACATCTCTGTACATGTATTGTTCATTTCACAGCCTTTGTTCCTTTAAGATATATTCCGAGCAGTTTGTGATTGCTGGATCAAATGCTACGTCTATTTCTAGCATTTTAAGGAAGTGCCAAATTGCTTTCCAGGGTGGTTGTGCCATTTTGCAATCTCACCAGCAGTGTAGGATTGTTCTCTTCTCTCCACAACTTCTCCAGCATTTGTTGTTTTGTATTTTTTGGATCATGGCCAACCTTGTTGCATTTTTCTAGTAGCTAATGATTATGAGCATTTCCTCATGTGTCTTTTATCTGGGTATCCTCTTTGGTGAAGCATCTGTCCATCCTCTTTGTCCATCACTTAATTGGGTTATTTACCTTTTTCTTGTTGATATTTTGCAGTACCTTGTAGATTTTGGAAATCAGATATCGGTCTGATATTGGCCAAATAGTCTTTTTTCCATTCTGTAAGTGGTCTTTCAACTCTTTTGATAAAGTTTTGGGATGTGCAAAAGTGTTTGATTGATTGATTGTAGTTCCCATTTATCTATTTTCTCTTCTGTTGATAGTGTTTTATTTCTCAAATTTCGTAATCTGTCTAAGCCATTTATTAGAATTTCCACTATTGTCCTTATTTTTTCACACATGATCTTTATTGTTTTATGTTTGACATTTAGGTCATTTAACCAATTTAAGGTGGTTTTCATGTAAGTTGTGAGATATGGGTCTTGTTTCAGTTTTTTGCAGATGGACATCCAATGTAACCAACACTATTTGTTAAAGAGACTGTTTCTACCCCAGTTTACAATCTTAGAGACTTTTTGTTGAGTATCAACTTTTCTTAAGAGTGATGGTGGCATCTCAGAGATCTCAACTCTCTTCTATTAGTCTACATGTCTCTTTGTGTATCAGTACCAGGCTGTTGTGGCAGTATAATAGGTTTTAGAGTCAGGTACTGGGAGGCCTCCCTCTGTGTTCCTCTTCTTCAGGTACTGCTTTACATATCTGGGGTTTCTTCCCTTTCCAAAGTTGATGATTTGATTTGTTTCTCTGTCTTAATAAAAATTGACATAGGAATTTGTGATAAGATTGCACTGTATACAAAGATTGCTTTAGTAAAAGAGACATTTTCACCATATTAAGTCTTCCTATCCATGTGAAAGGTAGGTTTCTCCATTTATGTGTCTTTGATTTCATATAGAAAGGTCTTGTAGTTGTCTCTGTAATAAGTCTCTTATGTCTCTGGTTAGATTAATTCACAGGTATTTTATCTTCCTGTGGGGCTATAGTAAATGCTATTGATTTGGTGATTTCTTCTTTGATGATTTCTTTGTTGGTGTAAGGTAATGCTGTTGATTTACTAAATTTCTGATGTTCTGATATTTCGCTGAATTCTTCTATTACTTAGAGTAATTTACTTATGGATTCTTATGGTTCTCTGCATCTACAGTCATATCATCTGCAAATAGGGAGATTTCTGCTTCTTTTTTTCCGACACAGGTGTCCTTTTTTTCTTTGTCTTTTCTGATTATTCTGGCCAGAACCTCTAGTACAATGCTGAATAGAAGTGATGAGAGTGGGCATCCTTGTCTAGTTCCTGTTCTCAAGGAAAATTCTTTCAGTCTTTCTCCATTCAGGATGAAGTAGGTGGTTGGCTTTGCATAGATGCCCCTTATTGCACTGAGGAATTTCCCCTGTATTCTTATTTTTCTGAGAGTTTTTAGAATGAATGGTGTTGGACTTTGTCAAATGCCTTTTCTGCAACAATTGCAAAATCAGGTGGTTTTTATCTTTTATGATATTTATGTGGCTGATCATATTAATTGTTTTTCTGGTGATGAAGCAGACTTGCATCTCTGGTAAGACTCCAGCTTGGTCATGATTATTTATTTTTTTGATATGTTGTTGAATTCTATTGTGTAGGATTTTGTTGAAGGTTTTTGGACCTAGGTTCATGTTAGATATTCATCTGTAATTTTGTTTGCTTGTGGAATCTTTCCCTGGATTTGGTGTCAGGGTTTTGTTGGCTTCATAACATGAATTTGGGAGTTTTCCATCCATTTTTATTTTGCGAAATAGCCTCAGTATTATTGACATTAACTCCTCTCTAAGCCAAGCCAAGTGCCGTCTAGTCAGATCCGAACATTTGGTAAAATTCTCCACTGAAGCCATCTGGATCAGGATTTCTTCTGATTGGTAGTTTTCTGATGATTTTTTCAGTCTCTTCCTTTGTGATGGATTTATTATGTTGTTCCACTTCTCCATGTGATAATTTTGGTAGGTGATATGAGTCTTGGAATTTGTCCATTTCCCCTAGGTTTTCAAATCTGTTAGAGTATAGTCTTTCATAGCATTCTGTTATGGTAATTTTTAGTTCCATTGAGTCTGTTGTGACATCTCCCATTTCATGTCTTATTTGTTTGTATACTTTCCTGATTTCTTTTGTAAGTGTGGCCAATGGTTTATCAATTTTGCTGATCTTTTTAAAGAACTGTTTTTGGTTTTGTTAATTGTTTTAATGGTTCTTCTATTCTCTGAATCATTTACTTGTTCTCGAATCTTTATGATCTGTTTTCTTCTGGTGCTTGAGGGATTCCTCTGTTGCTCTCTTTCTACTTTGTCAAGCTGTGGTGTTAATTTTTTTGTTTAGGCATCTTTTTTGTTTTGATGTGTGCATTTATAAAGATAAATTGACCTCTGAGCATTGCTTATGCTGTATCCCATATGTTCTGGTAGGATGTGTTTTCATTTTCGTTGGATTCCATAAATAACTTTTCATCCTTGATTTCTTCTATAATCTGTGGGGTTTTGTGTGATATGTTGTTCAGTTTTCATGATTTCTAATTTCTACCTATGCTTTTCTGCTATCGATTTTAACTTTTATGGCTTCATGGTCTGAGAAGATACTTTGAAACAATTCATTTGCCTCGAATTTGCTGAGACTTGCTTTATGTCCTAATACATGGTCTATTTTGGAAAACGTTCCTTTTACTTTGGAGAAGAGGTTGTACTAGTTTATTCATGTGTAAAAAGCTCTTTATGTGCCAACGAGGTCTAGTTGGTTGACTTTTGCAATAAGATCTTCTGTATATTTACTGAACTATTTTTCTGGATGATTTTTCCATCACTTAAAAAGGACTCCACTATTACTGTAGAGTGATCTATCTCATTTTCAATGTTTTCAGTGTTTGTTCAATGTATTTAGATGCTCTGGTATTGGGTGCATACATATTTAATATGGTTATGTCCTGTTTATGTACTGAACTTTCCAGAAATAAATAGTGACCATCATTGTCCAGTTTTCTGGATTTTACATTAAGGTCCATTTTATCTGAGGTTAGTATTGCCACTACTACTCTTTGTATGTTGTTAGCATGGTATCTATTTTTCCATTCTTTGATATTCAGTTTCTTCAAATATTTGAGTCTAAGGTATGTTCTTTTTAAGCAGCAAATAGACAGATTACACGTTTTGATCCAGGATGTTTCTCTGTCTCTTTATTGGAGCACTCAGTCCATTTACATTCAGTATAATCATTGATAGGTATATGTTTAGTACTGTCATTGTGTTGCCTTTATTTTTATGCTGTTGATGTTCTCTATGTTGCTCTTAATATTCAGTTTGGGGTCATTCTTCTTTATAGGTTGACTTTTCATCCTTTTCAGTGTTCATTTTGTGTTTGTTGACACTCCTGAATTATGTTTCTCTTGTTGATATGTCACATTGTTATTTTGCTTTTGGGCTCCCTTTATGATCCCCTTTAATATTCTAAGTTTAAACCATACTTTAACTTCTGTATATCTTTTTAATTTCCTCTCCATCTGAAAGGGTTATACCTGTGTAATATATCCCTCTTTCTAGTGTGTGATGTCATAGTTTTTGTGTTAAGACAACTGGTTCATTTCTTTTCATATTTTAGCTTTCATATAGCATTGTGACCGCCCTAACTGAGCAGGACAATGCAGTGCCCTGCACTACCTCCTTGAGTATATACTTGATGTTTTTATTTTTCTAAACAAAGAGTTTCTTTCAGTATTTCTTAAAGTGTTGGTTTAGCTTTTACAAAGTCTCTAAGCTTCTGTTTATCTGTAAATGTGTTAATTTCACCTTCATATTTGAGAGACAGTTTTTCAGTAAATATAATCATTGGTTGGAAGTTTTTCTCCTTCAAGGCTTTGAATGTGTCACATCACTGCCTTCTTGCCAACATCATTTCTGTTAAGAAGTCAGATGAAAGCCTACAGGGCTTCTCTTTGTTCATTAGCTTTCTTTTAAGCCTCAGTATCTTTAAGAACCTCTCTTTATGATTTATTTTGATAAGCTTGATTTTAATATTTCTTGGTGTTTTTCTTTTGGCTTCTAGTATTTGTGGCATTCCATGAGCGTCTTGAATATTTATGTTCTCTTTTCATGACTTCAAGGAAGTTTTCTGTCAGCAACTTAACAATGACGTTCTCTGTATTTTCATCTGTCTCTCCCTGTTCAGGAACTACAGTTACTCATAGACTATTCCTCTTAATAGAGTCCTGCATGCTTCTTAATTCTTCTTCATTTTTCTTAATTATTTTCTCTGATTTCTTCTCATAAATGCTGCTGTCAGTTGCTCTATTTTCAAGCTCACTAGCTCTGGCTTCCAATTCCTTGATTCTGCTCTACTGCCTTTTGCTTGAGTTGTCTAATTCTGTAATTTTATTATTGATCTGCTGTACTTCAGATTGCTGATTTTCCATCAGTTCAAATACCCAAAACCAAAACCCAGTGCCATAGAGTTGGGTCTGACTCATAGCAACCACAGAGGTCAGAATAGTACTGCCATATACTGTTTCCAAGTAGCATCTGGCAGGTTTGAACTGCTAACCTTTCAGTAAGCAGGCATAATACTTAACTCACTATGTCACCCATTATGCCAGGTTACCTCAATTCAAATATCTTAATTTTTCATTTTGTTTTGTTGTATTTTGTTTAATCTCTAGGAGGACTCTATATGTAATTCCTTTGTACTCAACCTCCGATAATTTCAAAAAGGCTTCTTCATCTGGGGAATTTTTTGATTCTTTTTTGGGGGGAGATACCTGAAATCATGGTTGGCCGTTTCTTTAAATAGTTAGTTATTGATCATCGTCCTGTGCCATCTAGAAGCTGTTCTGTCTCTCTTGTGTTACCTCAACAGAAGCTGAGTTGTAGTTTTAAGAGACGAGAAAGTTTTTAAGACTCCAGGCACTATATAACAAACTAGGAGGTACAGCAGGAGCTCCAAACACATTATTAGGTCAATTAAATGCGATGTCTCATGAATGCAGGACCTTAAACCTCCAAGTCAAATTCCATGGGGATTTTGGTTATACATCGTCTGCTGTTGATTTTGCTATTGTTGTAAATATATATATCTCACAATTTACACAAACTCAGCTTTTTACAGATGTGCAACTTACTGACAACAATTTCAGTATTTGGCTGTGTAGAGGTGGTTATTATTAACATTTTCTGGATGATAAAATTAGATTCTTTAGCTTACTGAGATTATAAGATTAAATAATCAAGATGAATTCTAAATTAAGTCTTCAGTGTACCAAAATCAATAGTATTCATTACTTTATGCTTACATTTGGATCAATTTTTTAAGTGTAACTTAAAGTTGAGCAACTCCAATGTTTATAAGGGAGATATCTTTTGTTAATAAATGAAACCTTGTAATGTACTATGTTATGGTTTGTGTATCTGTCTGTCTATAGTTCCACTTATTTGTCTAACTAGAGAAGAGAAAAAATATTTTAATAGGCATGAGAGGCCTTGGGTATCATAATGATTCAGAAAACCTATCATTATTTCAAGCTCACCTGATTGAAAAGGGATGGCTTGAAAAAATGAATAATAATAATTATTAATTACAGTTTATTAAGCAGATATTATGTACCAGCTTAATCTAAAAACATTTTTATACATTAAAAAGTTATCATGATTAGCAATATCACCTTCCTTAGTTAAATATGATTACTTCTAGAAAGAATATGTAACTTATTTATGCAACTAAAAATTGCTTTGACATCACTACTTTATGTCTCCAATCACATAATTTTAAAATACCAGTCATTAATCAAATATATTGCTGAATCTCTTTCCTCCTTCTTCCAATCACCTCAGTAATGTCTTTCCTCATATACTATTCACTTCACACTCATTCTGTCTAAGGACAAACTGTTTTAGTGTCCCAATCCCCGTGTTATTATATGGTAATCACTTTGCAGCTGCATCAGCATTTTAGCAGGTACCTACTCCCCTGTGTTTATTGTACAGATCTTTTTGTACACTATTTTTTTTTGTCTTTCCAGGCAATTTATCTTAGAGCTCTTTCTGTTTTGTTGGACTTTCTTGATAATAATTGAAATCAGTAGGAAAAGTGGTGGAAGCCAAAGCAAAGAAAGAAAGAAATCTAATTCACACATTAATAGCCACAAAATGTTCCAGGGAATTAATAATAATCTGTATCTTCCTATCTCTACTCTATTTCTTCAAGTTTGAAAGAAATAAATATATTTAGGGCATCTTCTTAACAGTATCTGCTAGAGAAAAACAAAGCAGCTATTTAATGTTCATAAATGTTCGTTTCAATATCAAATCCATCTGCAAACTGAATAATGATTTTTGTCTTGCTAATTGCATATTGCTTATTTTGTGCAAAATGATCTTCATGCTATAAAAAAAAGTTCTTCAGATGTATAAGATACAAAAGGAGGTACAGAAGATAAAAATTAAATAATTTATTTTGTAGTAAACTTCCATTGCCTAGTACATTAAAACTAGTGCATTTGAACAAAACTCTGTGAGTTTCTATTGTTCAGCATTACAACAGACTTTACAGCATTGCTTCCAGCGTTTTAGTAGTTCAGTAATAGCGCTGGAGTCAATCACCTCATTTGAAATATAAGACATAACTCTGAAAAAGCCAGCATTATCAAAATGGCTAGGATGTGAGGAGAATATCTCTAAGTTGTTTTTCGATCTTATTTGACTCTTAGGTTCACATTCAAAGTCCCTGGTCTGCTCTAAGCTATTTCCAAGGTGTTTGTATGAATATAAAGTAACCCAGAGGTGTAAGACATTTCAATGAGGAAGCCATATTCCTTGCTATTAGAGGACATATTGATATTAAGTCTCCAGGGGTATGTGCAGAGATGCTAAATGACAGATTTGAAGGTGAGTCATACTGAGAATCTCAGTTAGTAGAACGATTACTCAAAAAATAATAATAAAAAAATAATATGCCTCCAAGTTGATGCTACTCACAGAGATTCTATAGGATGGAGTAGAACAGCCCCATATAGTTTCCAAGGCTATAAGATTTACTGAAGTAGAACAGTCCCTTTTTTCCTGCAGAGCACTTGGTCAGTTGAAACTTCTAACCTTACTCTTGGCAGCCAAGTGTCTAACCACTGTGCCCAATGTTTATTTAAACATAAAAAAATAAAAAAAATGAAGATCTTTTTACAAGAGACTTTAGAGAGAACAACCCTTGCAATTATAGAATGAAATGAAGGCTAGGGGATATGAGCTGCTGATCTTTTAGTTAGAAACCAAGCACTTTAATCACTGTGCCATCAGGGCTCTTATCAGTTCGCTTATTCACTCATCTACTCCAGAGATATTTAGTGAATAAACTGTCACATGCTAGACATCCCTCCTGGAACCGAGATGCAATGACGAACAAGACAGATCAGGTAACTAAAGAGGACTTACAATCCTCTTTATAGTTAAGGACTGACATGCAGTCTTTGATAACTTTTAAGTTCCAGCTGTTTATTTCAGATGTCATGAGGAAAAAACATAGACTTGTGGAAATCTGAAACAAAACACACACACACACACACAAAATACATAATAAAAGAAGTCATACTTTATTCACTGAGATGAGGGTTAAAATGACATTTATAAATGTAGTAAAACTACCTGTCAGTATATTGAAGAATGACATTTTCTTCAGTTGCAATTTAACTCCAACAACAAAGCATTATTCAACAGGCTTTCAGAGAAGATTATTGTATGTTAATACAAATACTTTAATCGTTGCTAGCTATAGCCAAGAGGAACTGTGAAAAGATGAAATGTGTATAAGCCATACATTTTAATTTCCCCCGATCTGAAATCACTACTTAAGATTAGCCTGAATTTTAATGGTTTTGTAATCAATATTTTCATTAATCTTTCCCTTTTGTGAACAATAGTGTGTGCTTTATTATGTATCCATAGCCAAAGCCAAGTATAAATATGTATTTTCAGTTCTGCTCAAGAAATCATTCGAAATTATCGCTACTTGGTAGATGTATGCTATTTGACTAAAGGTGTGAAAAAAGTATCCGGTAAGGATTTGAAGAATTCTACATCAGGTTTTTTGATCCCATATTAAGAAACATTACATTTGTTGCCTCTGTTAAACAATTATCAATACCAGGATGTCAAGGTCAATGTTATCTTTTATGTTAGATCTATTAGACTTCCTTTTATGTTGAAACTTGTTGAGTAATGAGACATACAACTCAGAGTAAAATACAAAATACTGCCAAGAAAAATTATTTTGTATTCGCCCTACTCATTCTGACATTTTACTTTTCAGATTGTTAATTTTTAGCTTTTTTGCCATCTTCTTCATTCTGACATTTTACTTTTCAGAATGTTAATTTTTAGCTTTTTTCCACCTTCTTACTTGATTGGAGTCCCTCAGTAGCATAAATGATTAATACTTGGTTGATAACTAAAAAGTTGGTAGTTTGATCCCATCAAGAAATATCTCTCCAAAGCTGGATTCATACCAGGGATGCAAGGCTGGTTCAACATCAGAAAAACAATTAATGTCATCAACCATGTGAATAGCACAATTGATGCAGAAAAGACATTCAACAAAGTCCAACACTGATTCATGCTAAAAATTCTCAGCAAGATGGGAATACAGGGGAAATTCCTCAGTGCAGTAAGGGGCATCCATGCAAACCCAATTGCCTACATCATCCTGATTGGAGAGAGACTGAAAGAATTCTGCCTGAGAACAGGAACTAAACAAGGATTCCTACTCTAGTCACCTCTAATCAGTATTGTACTAGAGGCTCTAGCCAGAGCAATTAGACAAGAGAAAGAAATAAAGGGCATCTGCATCAGCAAAGAAGTATAAGTCTCCCTATTTGCAGATCATATGATTATATATGCAGAGAATTCTAAAGAATCCATAAATAAACTACTCAAACTAATAGAAGAGTTCAGCAAAGTATCAGGATATAAGATAAACACAAGTAAATCAGCAGGATTCCTTTACACCAACAAAGAGATCATCAAAGAAGAAACCATCAAATCAATAATGTTTACTATAGCCCCAAGAAGATAAAATAACCTAGGAATAAATGTAACTACAGAAATTAGAGACCTTTACAGAGAGAATTACAAGACCTTACTGCAAGAAACCAAGAGAGACTTACATAAATAGAGAAAACTACCCTGCTCATGGATAGGAAGACTTAGCCTTGTAAAAATGTCTGTTTTACCCCAAACATGCAGTCTCAACAAAAATTCTAGTGTCATTGTTCAATGAGACAGAGAAATAAATCACCAAGTTTGTTTGAAAAGGGAAGAAGAAACAGATATATAAAGCATTACTGAAGAAGAAGAACACAGTGGGAGGCCTCACACTACATGACCTTAAAACTTTCATGCTGCCACAGCAATGAAAACAGCTTGGTGCCAGTACAAAAAGAGACATATAGACAAGTGGAATAGAGTTGAGCTCCCAGAGACATCATCACCTTCTTATTAACAACTAGTATACAACAAAGCCTGTAAGATTGCAAACTGGGGTAAAAACAGTCCTGTTAAGAAATGATGTTGGCAAAATTGAATATCCTTCTGCAAAAAACTGAAACAAGACCCCTGTCTCACACCTTACACAAAAAAATAACTCAAACTGGATTAAGGACCTGAATATCAAACCTAAAACGAAAAAGATCATGCAAGAAAAAATAGGATCAACAATGGAAGCTTTAATACACAGCTTCAACAGACTTTAAAATCTGACAAACCACAATCAACAGAAGATAGTACAGAAAAATGGGAAATACTGAGAATCAAACACTTCTGCTCATCCAAAGACTTTATAAAAAGTGCTGAAAGACCACCTACAGAATGGGAAAACAACAATTTGGGTACTACATGTCAAACCAATGTCTGTTCTCCATAATCTACAGGGTACTTATCAACAAGAAAAAGATACATAGCCCAATTAAGCAATGGCAAAAAAGATGGACAGACACTTCACCAAAGAGGACATCCTGGCAGCCAAAAGACACATGAGGAATTACCCACAATCATTAGCTATTAGAGAAATCCAAATCAAAACTACAGGGAGATACTAACTTACCTCAACAATGTTGGCCATGATCTACAAAACACAAGACAACAAATGCTGGAGAGGCTGTGGAGGGATTGGAACTCTCCTACACTGCTGGTAGGATTGCAACATGGTACAAGCTCTCTGAAAAGCAATTTGGCACTTCCTTGAAAAGCAGGAAATAGGTATAACATTTGATCAAGTAATCCACTGTTTTGAATATATCCTACAGAAATAAAGGCTGTCATATGAACAAATACATGCATATGAATGTTTATTGCAGTCCACAATAGCAAAAGGATGGAATCAACCTTGTCCACCAGTAGATGAACAAATAAACCAACTATGGTACATATACTCAGTGGAGCAGCATTCAGTGATATAGAACAATCATGATTTAGGAAGCATCTCATAATCTGGTTTCAACTGGGAGACGTTAAGCTGAGTGAAATCAGTAAGTAGCAAAAGGACAAATACTGTATGAGGCCCCTGCTGTAAGGACTTAAAAATAGACTTATGTACAGAAGAAAAGACTCTCCGACAGCTGCAAATGTGAGGAGGGAGGGAGAAGATTGGTCACAGAATAGATGGTGGATAGAAATTTGGTTGGATGGTGTCCCGCCACCACCAAAGACAGCCATGATGGGACACAATGTTGAGTCCCTGTGGCAACATGAGAAAAAGAGCAATGCAGCTCATGAACTCTACTAGAAGAGCACTATTGATGGTCCAGTGGCCTGGGAGATCCCATGGGAGCATGGCCCCTCAGCCTGCTGCTGCCCTTGTCTAGAAAACACTACTTCGGACAGAAATGGAAGTAGACTTGCGGACACATTATGACCATATGGTGTGTATACTTTATGGTTCTATGCATTTATAGAAGGACCCTGGCCCCTAGGGTCACCATGAGTCGGCTCCGACTTGATGGTACTTGGCTTGGCGGGTCCTACTGGTCTCTTTCTAAATGGGACAGAAGACGTGGAGAGGAGGGAGCACCAGCTTGTTAAGAATACAACAAGTATAAAATGAAAAGGAGGAGTGTGCTGTCACAGGGCTAGGAGAGTAGAAGAGCTGTAAATAGGCTGGCATGCAAAATTGGATTGTATACTTTTACTTAATCACAATAATGAAAAAAGATTGGTTGGATAAAAGCTGTGATGGCACACAGGAGAAAGAAGATCAGTTTAACTGGACTTCAACGTAAACTGAAAATTCTTCTAATCTTAACTCAATATTACAAGGATAGAGTAGCAGTGGTGGGTGGTGGGGACCATGCTCTTGGGGGACATTGAGGCCAGTTGACATAGCAGCCTATTGCTAAGGGAGTCTTCTGCATCCCATATTGGAGAGTGGCACCTGGGGTCTTAAAAGCTAGCAAGTTGCCATCTGAGGTACAACAAATGGTCCCAACTCATCTGGAAAAATTGATCACCAAGAATAACAAAGACACGAGGGAAAAAGAGCCCAGAAGACAGAAGTACCCATGTGAATGAGTGACCAGAATAATCAGATGGTGCCTGGCCACCACCACTAAAGACAGCCGTGATGGGCACACAACATTGAGTCCCTTTGGCAACACGAGGAAAAGAGAAAGTACCCCTCAAGAACTCTACTAAAAGATCACTATAGATAGTCTGAGAGCCTGGGGGTTTCCTCTAGGATCATGGCCCCTGTACTTGTTTTTTCCCCTGACCAGAAATCACTACTGAGTTCAACTCTTCAGACAAAAATGGACTGGACTCGAGGATACAATGTGACCATATAGTGTATGTACTTTATGGTTCTATGCATTTATAGCATACTGTCCTGCCAGTCTCTTTCTAGATGGCAGAGAAAAGGGTGGAGAAGTGGGGACAGGATATTGTTAAAAGGATGTGATATATGTAGAATGAAAAGGCAGAGTGTGCTGTCACCAGGCAAAAAGAACAGAAAGATCTGCAGATAGGCTCGCGTGTAAGTTTAATTGGTATTGTATACTTTCACTTAATCACAATTAAAAAGAAGAATAAGCATCTCCGAAGAAAGTCCTGGTGGTCTATTCTGAATTATCAAGCATTGAAAATGTTGGGCAGCATCTCAGATGACATGGATCAATATGAGGCTCTTTCCCCTCACTGATCAAAAATGAACAGGTATGGCACACAGAAATTTTCTCCATGAACAAAACTTTATTATAAAGATTTGTAAGTGAAGACAGGGAGGGCCTAGGCAAAGCTTACCCTCGTATCCCTGAAGAAAAGTTTTGTCAGGGCTTACAAAGGGTTTTGAGAAGGGAGTGTCTTCATGTTTCATTCATATTAAAGAAGGAGATTTCCAGGAATTTGTTAGAACTAGGGATCTTACGCTGCACATTCTCTTTGTACAGAATGAAATTAGCAGCAAGCAGTGAAGGGAGGCATTGGCAGGACTTACTATGGGACATTGTGCAAGTGCCATCCTTCGAAATCTTGTTTCAAGTCCTGGCAACAGTTTTATCTTCCTGTCTCTCTCTGCTGGACAGTCTACATAGTGCTCACTCCTGGCACCACTGTGCACAGTCCAGACATTAGCACATTGTTACTCATCTTAAAAAACAACTTAAAGAAGTCCTTGTTCTTTTGTTATCTACAGTATCTGTAGTTCTGGTCAGATCACCCTCGTAGTGTTTACAACATAATCCTTGGAGGTTTCTAAATTACAGATAGGGCTTCATGATCTTTTCCTGTTTCACTGGCCCAGGATATGGTTATTCATTGGGTCATTTGTTGCCTGCCACCTATTTGTAGTTTGGGTTACAAGGTTTACTGAAAGTTGTTTGCAGAGGCCTCTAGGCTCACTATCTCAAAATCGCTAAGGAATACAGTTCTACTCTGATGCACGTGGGTCTCCATGGGTAAGAATCAACACAAAGGCAACTGTTTTGTGTGTACATGCAAGATTTTACTCAGTTGATAGTAAGTTTCTTGCCTCCCTTAGCCCCTGTCATGGACAATGCATCTTTTTCACATGGTACAGACAATTTGGTTACTCAATCTTAATTGAGAAATTAGTCTCATATTTCTTACAAAATTGGTACTCTTAGAACTATTGTTTCCTTTATATTTAAGAGCCCACCACCTACAATGAAATCTCCCTACGTATTCTCTGTATGTACATGATACCTTTACATATATTTCTAAAAATGTCAGAGATCTTTCAGTAAGAATGGAAAGTGGGCAAGAGTTAATGATAAATATAAGGCATAAATGGTTATGACCGAGTTGAAGAAGGCATGCAACTTTTCAAGCCTTTGCTCTCTGTCACCATCCTTAGCAACTTAAATAGATTTTGTGGAATTTCAAGCTAGATTTACCTTAATAAACAATAGGTTGGTAATGTGCCTTAGTAATTAAGGAAAATTAACTCTGTAGCCATGAAATGATTATGGTCCATTCATTCAGTAATTATTAAAGCTGTTGAGAAGTACATTATGCTCGTCACCAAGAACACAATTACAAATAAAATACAGTCCTTAATTTCTAGGGCACTAAGTCTCACAGAAAATGTAAACAAATAATTTTAATATTATATAAAAAATGCAAGTATCCTAAGTGAAGTAAATTTCAGGAACTGACAAGCCCGCCGTCACAGAGAAGTTTGTGCATTAGAGTCACTCAGTCTAACAGCACTGTTTAAATCTATCTATCCAGGAATGTCTGACACTATTTTACCAAGCCCTTTCTCTTCAGTCTACTGTCTTTGAAATTTTCTGGCAGAATCAGTGTGTCAATCACCCCTGTTAGAGATTAAATTGTACTCCCCAAAAGGATATTTTGAAGACCTAAACCCTGGTGCCTGTGAATGTGAACTTATTTGGAGATAATTCTCTGAAGATGCTATAAGTTAATATAAGGTCATGGACTCTCTGGTTGGTACAAAGCATTAACACACTTGGCTACTAACTCAAAAATTGGAGGTTTAGATCTACCAGAGTAGCCTTGGAAGAAAAGCCTTTGATCCACTTCTTAAAAAAATCAGCCATAAAAACTCTGTGAAATACAGATCTATACTTACACACATAGTGCTGTCATGAGTCAACATCAACTAGAGAGCAATTCGTTTTTAACACGAAGTCATACTGGGATACTGTGGGTTTTAATCTTTTCTGACTAGAGTTGTTTCAAATGAGAAGCTGTACAGAGACAAACAGAAGACAGATGGTCATATGAAGAAGTCAAGTAGCACCCGGGGTTCACAGAAGCTGAGAGAAACAAGAAAGGATCTTCTAGAAACATCAAAGTCAGATCTGGCTGACTTATTGATTTGGAGTTCTAGCCTTCAGAACAAAAAAACAATAAATTTCAGTTTTTATAAGCCCCCCAGTTACAGCAACATTAGGAAGCTAATACATCATCAAAGATCTTTATAATCTGCTCACTTGTGGCTTTCACTCTTCTATAAACCATAAGTCAGTGAACTGGAAAAGCACAAAAGATTAGAATTAAGAAATAATCCCAAGTGGTAACTTAAAAACAAAACATTAAAGCAAGAGTGTTGAATTACTCATAGAGAAAAAGAAAGAAAATTTTAGGAATATATAAACTATTACATTTAATTCAAGGAGAGTTATAAAACTGCATTATATGAATTATCATTTTTAAAAAATGAAAAATGTTGATAAGGTTTTTTTCCAAAATGTCACATACAAAAGATTTTTCATATGAATTGTTTCAAATCATGTAAAAATGATTGTATAACTCAATGCAGAAATAAAAATGAATCTCTCAAATTGTCTTTATGAAGCCAGTATAACTACCACAAGAAAACTGTATCATAGCTAACTGTGTGCACCTCCTCAAATTCTGAACTACAATTTGTCTTTCAATTGTCCTGGCTGGCCTGGTCTCTGAGCTGAAACTCAAATCTATTGGCCAGCGGGGACAACATTCCTTCTATTCACGTGCTGAACATTAAGTGCTACAATCTGGACATGGTCAGCTTCTGTGGGGTGAATTTTGATGAATGAGAAACGCACGGTGGGAAGTTAACACAAATAAATATCTTTTGTCTCCACCCCAGCCCCTTTTCAAGTTGTTCAGAAAGGCAGGTTCTTCTGAATGGTGAGAGAACACACCTCCTGAGCTGCTTGCCTTGTCTCATCCAGGCTCCTCAGGGATGTGGCCAACAGTAACTCACTATATCACATTACTTACATCTTTGCTTGGCTATTTTCCCTTGTTTGTCATCCTTTGTTGGATTTGTACCCCCCAGACAAAGTGTCAGATCTTTAATCTTTGCTTCAAATTTTGCTTTCTAGACTTTGGGGCTAGGATACCAATAAAATAAAGATAAAACTTTAAAAAAAAAGACAGACATCAAGATTAATTATGACACTGATAAAAAAACAATTTGAAATAAACTCAATAAATATAATCTCTAAACATTAAAATAATCAAATCAAAAACAATATATATTTATTATGAAGCCAGCCAATTTTTATAAAGTTAACCGTTACCAACTCCAGATCAATCTGAAATAAATTATACATATATACCTATATAAACACACAAAAACAGAAACACACAAGACAGTGTGCAAACATAAACATTGATTGTGTCTAATAGTGAAGTAGTTTACGTTTTCCTGTTATAGCCAAGAAGGAAAAAAAGAAGAGGAGAAAGAGAAATACACATCACATGAGAAGATCTAACAATTAGGTTCACGAACTCATCCTAGAAAAAGTGCCAAGTAACTCACTGCTGAATATCACTATAGTCACATATGAAGTATGCCCCTTAGGAAGCTATGCACCTATGCCAGCACCTATTCCACCCTTCACAGCAATTATGGAACTCTTTTGGAATGATCATCAGAACAGTCGCCGTGTATTCCTTGATGCCTTCTATGGCACCAAAATGTCTTCCTTTCAATAGTTCTTTTATTCTCAGGTAAAGAAAAAAAGACAGTGGGGACAAGATTAGGTGAGTAGAGAGGGTGTTTCAATACAGTTATTTGTTTATTGGCTAAATAACTCTCTCACAGCGCTGTGCGAGCTGATGCAATGTCATGATGCAAGAGACAGGAGTTGTTGGTGAAAAGTTCAGGGCTTTTTCACTTAACTTTTTCACTTAGCCTTTTCAGCACTTCCAAATAATATTCTAGTATAACTCTTTGTCCAGCTGGTACAAATTCATAATGAACAATCCCTCTGATATAAAAAAAAAAATGTTACCAACATCATTTTAAGTCTTGATTTGGACTGACAATTTTTGGTGGTGAAGAATTGACTGACTTCCATTGTGCATTTTAATGCTTTGCATTAGGGTTGTATTGGTACATCCATGTTTTAACACTAGTGATAGCACTGCCCCAAATATTGTCTTGCCTGTCCAAAAGTTCTTGGCAAGCTTTAACTCTCCTTTGCTTTGGTTTATCAATGAGCTCCTTAGGGACAATTTTTGCACATATCTTTCTCATGCCAAGACTTTCAGTTAAGATTTTGCTGTCTCAAGGGGCCCAATGATTGTGGGTAAGTAAAGGCTGGAAGAGATGCTGCCAGGACACTCAGAAGTTATTTCTCTGGGAAGTCCTATTTTAAAAATTTAGGAGGGATCCAACAGCTGCAAAAATCCATCAGGCCATCAAGTGTGGTAGCTCCCATCTTTGAGCTGACAATGGAAGCACATCTTTGGCCGTCTCCAGATGCTATGACATAGTTCAAATTAGGAAAATGTTACAAGTTTGCTCCCATCCTCAGTTGGATTCTATCCATAAGGTAAAACTGTGCTAAACAGAGCCTTTATGCTAGAAAAGCACATTCCACACTGGCACTGATTCTTGGCTTAAGAACTATCTCCTCCTGAGGCCTCCAGTTGAGTGACTCTGCCTCTCAGCTGACCAAGATGGCATCCTGGCCGAGCTTCCCTTCCCCCACGGGGCAACAGAATTTATGACAGATTTTAGAAAAGAGTGGATAAGAGGTAGTGGTGCCCTCATTCAGGAGCTGGGCTCTCAAAATATGGCTATCCTATGCACTGTTTCTCCGCTACACTATACACTGTTTTCTTTAGCACTGCAATTCAGAGTATTTGCTGGCTCATGCCATCTTCTGTCTCTCAGTTAAGAAAAAAAAAAGAAGGAGGCGGGAACATCAGTACCTGCAGTCTGCCCAAGCAGCAAGTCAGCAGGAGCAGGGCTCAGTGTACTCTGCCTCATCAGAGAGAAGCAGTTTCCCATTTAGTGGAGTGGAGTCCAATCTGAAACCCTATGGCATATCTTAGGGCTCCCGATAACAGAATTATCAATTATCACTTCAGGCTTTAGTTTTCAGAAGGAATTGAGGAGATGTGTGTCTAGTCCACCATCTTGGCTCTGCCCAATTCTATAAATTTTTGCAATGATTTTGTCAGTTCTGCTCATTACTGGCTATCTTGGCCTCTCCATCAGTAATGCTTTCTCTCCTCTCTCCTTAAAAACGTTTAACCCATTTGTACGTTTCCATTTTCTTCATAGCATTATTCCCATAATCTTGGACTAACATTTCCCTGATTTCACTTCCACTCTTGTCAAGAAAGTTGATGTTTGTTCATTAGTCTAACTCAAGCTCTGACATTCTTGCAATGGCACACAAAAACACACAACAACAACAATGAACGACTCTCAGAAGACACTGCCGCATGTCACCACAAGTACAGTTGTGAGACACTGATATATCAAGAATATAAAACCCTACCAAGTTGTTTGTACAGAGCTGCTACCAATGGGGGTATTCCACAAAGTAATTACAGATAGCAACAAAATAATTGCTATAGGGGTGGAATCAAAATGGTGGACTAAACACATATCTCCCTAAATCCCTCTGGAAACCAAGACCTGAACTGATAATTAAACAAAGGCTTCTGGACACCTAGTGAGCCCTAGGACATGACATAGGGCTATCAATTTGGAATACATACCACTGTATGGGAAACATCTTCTCTTTTGCTGACACCTGCCTTTGTTGAGTGCCAGCTTTCATAGAATGAAGGTAACTTGCCATTTTAATTTTTTTTTCTCTGTCTAAGCTGGCAGATGAGGCTGGGCCTTGACTGGCACCTAAGCTCAGAGACATTACTGCTAGGATCAGAGGGCAGAATCACTACATTTTGAGAGCCTGGCTTTGGTCTCTGTGCACTGTGGCACCTGTGTGCTCTCTCTCTGAGCCTCCAGCATTGAGTAGCCTCTTCCAAGGCAGGCAGGCGAGCATGTGTAGGATGCCATCTTGTTTGGCTGGGAGATGGAAATACCAATACAGAGGCCTCAGCTGCACCTAATGCCCAGGCTGGGAGGCAGGAGAGTGCTTTTCTGGCAGAAAAGCAGTATTTTACACAGCGTGTCCTATGAGTAGGGCCCAGAAGCAGATGGCAGCAAGGAAGTAGCCTTCTTGTATTTTGAACTAGTTTACAGCATCTGGGGTTGGATACAGAAGTGCTTCCTTTGCCAACTGGGAAGAGGGACTTGTACAACTGAAAGTGTGACTGACTTTGGAAGCTGTCAGAAACCTTTTAGCTTTTAATATAAAACTGCCTAGAGAACTAATTGCAGTGCATCCTGACTGCATCTCTTCCAGGCTTTACTGACTCACATTATAGGGTCAGCCAACAGCTCCCCAGTGACTCTATGGATGGGGCTGTGTCTTTCCCAATCAAGAGGTGGAGCCTGCTGGCTGAGAGATTCCATTGAGCCCAGCCACTGTGGTACATAGAGGTGACTGGTGATCATCTTCCTTTTCAGACTGAGCTTTAGCTCCTCTTAAGGTAACACCACAGAAACAAAACAACCTCTGGATGCCCCAAAAGCAACAAACTTTGGATAAAAACATAAAGAAGAACTCATCTATGGCTTCAGAAGGCCCCCAAAACAAAGAACTAAAGAACTTCCCAGATGAAGAAGCCTTTCTGAAATGATTGGAGGGTGACTACAAAAGGATGATATAGTGAGCCCTTCTAAACCTTATACAAAATGCAGCAGAGCAAAATGGAAAATTAAGCAAGCTGTTCGATTGGATTGAACACCAGTACTCTGAAATCCAACAGATCAAGAGCAAAATCAAAGACACAGAAACTTCAATTCAAAACCAACAAAATAGAATGGAACAAATGGAAAATAGACTTTCTGATTTTGAAGACAGAGCTACTGACTCCAGCATTTATAAGGAAAAATCAGAAAAAAGAAAACAAGAAAAATGAAAAAGTATTAAGAAGCATGTAGGACTCTACTAAGAGAGATAAGCTATGATTAATTGGAGTTATTGAGCAGGGCAGGACACCTCAGAACACGGAAAGTATTGTTGCTGAGCTGCTGACAGAAAAATTCCCAGAAATTATGTAAGAAGAGAATATAGATATCCAAGATGCATATCAAAAGCCACCCAATACAGATCTCAAAAGAAAGACTCCAAGACATATTCTAATCAAGCTTAACAAAATGAAACATAAGCAGAAACTCTTAAAGGCAGCAAGACTCAAACCAAAGCTAACACTGAAAGGAAAACTCTGTAGGCTCTCTCTGACTTCTCAGCAGAGACAATGCTGGCACAGACACAATGGGATGACACATTCAAACCATTTAAGGAGAAAAACTTCCAACCAAGAATTATATACCCAGCAAAACTATCGTGCAAATATGAAAATGAACTTAAGACAAATAAACAGATACACAGAGACTTTGTAAAAACCAAACCAAAGCTACAAGAAATATTGAAAGAGGCTCCTGGCTTAGAAGAACAAAACCACTAACTATATATTTTAGGAGGAAATACAAGACACATCATCCAGAAACCTACTCAGTTAGGGAAGGTTGCAAACTCAGTCAAAGTTATAATATTGACAGAAGTGATATACAGTGATCATATCATGTAAACTATGATGTCACCATATCAAAAAGAGAGATGCACTATGGTCATTATAATCCTTCCAGATGAAGAGGAGGTTAATAACACTGGTAGTAATTAAAACTGGGTTTATACATAGTCTATTAAGGGGGATCATAGGGCCAGCCATAAAACACTATAAAGATGTAACATATCAAACCAAGAAATGTAATACAGGAGTCTCAACAACGACAAAACCAACCCTGAAAAAGATGAAAAATCTACTCACAAAGAATGTTCCAGAACAGATTAATAAGAACAACAGAGAAAACATCAACAAAAAATTAAACATATCCTATCAATAATTACATTGAATGTGAATGGACTGAACACTTCATTAAAGACAGGTTGAGTGACATCTTGGATCAAAAGACATGACCCATCAATAAGTTGCCTACAAGAAACTTGCCTTAGACTTAAAGATAGAAACAAACTGAAAATTAAAGGATGGAAGAATATATATCAAGCTAACAACGAACAAAGAAGAGCAGGGGTGCCAATTCTAATCTCAGGTAAAATAGAATTTGATGTGAAATCCACAATCATGGACAAGGACGGACACTATTTATTGCCGAAAATTTCAATACACAAACAGGACTTAACAATATTAAATATTTATGCACTTGATACTATAGCATCTAAATACATCAAAGAAACACTAACTACCTTCAAAAACAAGATAGATCACTGGACAATAATAGTGGGAGACTTCAATATTCCACTCAATATTGGACAGAACATCTAGAAAAAAGCTTAATAAAGGCACAGTAGACCTTATTGCCACAATTAACCAACTAGACCTCACCAACATATACAGAACTTTCTATCCATCAGCAGACAACTACACTTTCTTCTCCAGTGCTCATGGAACATTTGCCAGAATAGATCATCTGTTAGAATATAATGCAACTCTGTGCAAAATCTAAACCACTGAATTATTGCAAAGCATCTTCTCAGACTATAAAGCCTTAAAAGCTGAAATCAGTAGCAGAAAAAAACATAGATTGAAAGTGGAACTCATGGAAACTGAACAACATCTTGTTCAAAAAGCTGTGGGTTACAGAAGAACTCAAGGATGAAATAATGAAATCTGTGGATTCCAATGAGAATGAAAACACTTCTGATCAGAATCTATGGGATATAGCCAAAGCAGTGCTCTCAGGGGTCAATTTATTTTTATAAATGCACACATCTGGAAGGAAGGCAGAACCTAAATCAAAGAACTAACCTTACAGCTTGAACAAGCAGACAGAGAACAACAATGGAATCCCTCAGGCACCAGATGAAAAAACATCATAAAGATTAGAGCAGAGGTCAAAGAGTTGGGAGAAAGGAGAGTGGGTGGAGAGGAGGGGAAAGGAGACTGTTAGGAGGATGAGACACGTATGGAGCAGAGAGGAATAGTGTGCTGTCACCGGACAGGGAGAGCAGTGGAAGCTGCACATAGGTGGGCATGTAAATTTGTATGGGAATGTACATTTTCACTCAGCCATATTAAATTTTAAAAAAAAAGATTAGAACTAAACAAATTAGAGAATAGAAGAAGAATTGAAAAAAAATGAAAAGACCAAAAGCTGTTTTTTTGAAAAGATCAACAAATTTAACAAACCATTGACTAAACCTACTAAAGAAAAACAGGAAACAACCCAAATAAGAAATGAGATGGGAGATATCACAACAGATTTCAAAAATATCATAACAGAATACTATGAAAGACTGTACTCTAACAGATTTGAAAACCTAGAGGAAATGGACAGATTTCTAGATTCATGTTATCTATCAAAATTATCACAAGTTACAGCAAAACAACTTGATAAACCCATCAAAAAGGAATTAATTGAAAAAGTCATAAAGAAAAAAAAGCTACCAACTGAAAAAAGCCCTGGCACAGATGGTTGCACCACAGAATTCTACCAAGGTTTTAGACAAGAGTTAGCTCCAATACTACTGAGACTGTTTCACAGCATAGAAAGGGGTGGAATACTCCCAAATCCATTCTTTGAAGCCAGCATAGCCCTAATACCAAAGCCAGGGAAAGACCTAACAAAAAAGGAGAACTACAGACCAGTATCACTCATGAACCTAGATGCAAAAATCTTCAACAAAATGCTTGCCAGTAGACTACAACAACATATCAAAAAAAAAAATAATAATTCATCACAACCAAGTTGGATTCATACCAGGGATGCAAGGCTGGTTCAACATCAAAAAAAAGAATTAATGTGATCAACCACATATAACACAAAAGGCAAGAATTATCTGATTTTATTTATTAATTCAGAAAAGGCATTTGATAAAGTTCGACACCCATTTATGCTAAAATCTCTCAGCAAAATAGGAATAGACGACAAATTCCTCAATGCAATCAGGGCCATTTATACAAAGCCAACTACCTACATCATGCTGAATGGAGACAGACTGGGGTAAAAGCAACCTCTTCAGCAAATGGTACTGGCAAAATTGAATATCCATCTATAATAAATTGAAACAAGACCCATATCTCACACCTTTTACAAAAAGAACTCAAACTGGATAAAAGACCTAAATATCAAGTCTAAAACAATAAAACCTATCCAAGAAAAAAATAGAATCAACAATGTAGACAGATGTCAAAATCTAACAAACAAAGCACAATCAACAGAAGAGAAAATAGATAAATGGGAACTACTAAGAATCAAACATTTTTGCTCATCCAAAGACTTTATCAGAAGAATTAAAATACCACCTACAGAATGGGAAAAAATATTTGGCAACTATATGTGAGACTATCATCAGATCTCCATACTCTGTAAGATACTACTAAATATCAAGAAGAAAAAGATAAATAATTCAATAGATGGTCAAAGGAGATGGACAGACACTTTTCTAAAGAGGAGATGCAGTCTGTCAAAAAATACATGCGGACATGCTCACGGACATTAGCTATTTTGTTGAATAATTCAAATCAAAACTATGAAGAGATACCATCTTACCCCAACAAGGTTGGCCATGATCCCAAAAATGTAAAACAACAAATCCTGGAGAGGTTGTGGAGAAATTGAAACTCTCTTACATTGTCGGCAGGATTGCAAAATGATGTAACCTCTTTAGAAAGCAATCTGACACTTCCTTGAAAAGCTGGAAATAGATATACCTTTTGACACCAGTAATTCCACTGCTTAGAATATATCCTACAGAATCAAGGCCATTCATACTAACTGATACATGCACATGAGTGTTTATCACAGCACAGTCCACAAGAGCAAAAAGATGGAATCAACCCAGATGCCCAACAACAGAGGAATGGATAGGTAAACTATGATATGTATACTCAACGGAACAGTAATAAAGAACAACAATGATTTTAGGAAACATAACCTGGTTTTAATTGGGAGATATTACTTTGAATAAAATCAGTCAATGACACAAGGACAAATATTGTACGAAGCCCCTGCTGTAAGGACTTCAAAACAGACTCAAACATAGAAGAAAAGACTCTCTGACGGCTGCAAAAGTGGGGAGGGAAGGGTGGTGGGGTATAAATTAGATAGTTGATTGAAATTTGACTTGGGTGATATCTGTGACTGCACACATTAGAAAGAAGATGAATTTTAACTGGACTTCAATTCAACATGAGTACTTGTCCCATTGTAACCCAATAATGCAAGGACAGAGTACCTGGGGCAGGGAGCTGGGGACCATGACTTCAGGGGAAATCGAGCGTTTTGCTTAGAGACTCTTCTGCACCTCACATTGGTGAGCAGGGTCTGGGGTCTTCAAAGCTGCCAGGCTGCCATCTGAGGTACACCAAATGTTCCCAAATCAGCAGGAATGGATGATCTCCAAGGACCAAAATGACATGGGGGAAAGAGAATCCAGTAGACAGAGAGACCCACATGAGTGGGTGGCTACATTAACATGTGATGGGAAGAACTGGATGGTGTCTGGCCACCACTGGTGACAGCCGTGAATAAAAAGGGGTGCACCCTGAGGCCTCCATTAAAAGATAACAATTGATGGTCTAGGGGCCTTGGAGTTCCCTTGGGAGCGTGGCCTCTGAACTTGATGCTGTCACTGTCTATAAATCTTATCGGATTTCAATTCTTTGGAGAGGAAAGGATTGGACTTGGAGCACAGAGTGACCATACAGTGTGTGTACTTTATGGTTCTATGCATCTGTAGGATGTTGTCCTGCTGCCCTCTTACTGGAGAAGGGGTACAGGGTGGAAAGTAGAGGACAGGAGATTGTTAGGAGGATATGATATGTACAGAATAGAGAGGAAGAGTGTGCTTTCACCAGGCGAGGAGAGCAGTGGGAGCTGCACATAGGTGGACATGTAAAGTTATATGGAAATATATATTTTACACTGAATCATAATAAAAACAATCTTTTTTGAGATTAAA
This sequence comes from Heterohyrax brucei, assembly GCA_028571685.1. NCBI lineage: Eukaryota > Metazoa > Chordata > Mammalia > Hyracoidea > Procaviidae > Heterohyrax > Heterohyrax brucei. Next base: position 32,124,797 of record CM053152.1, read on the forward strand.
AAGACAAAAAAATCAACAAAAAAAGAATTGCTATAAATTAGACTAAGTAAACATTAAAATTACCAGTATTCCCTAAGATTATGGAATTTTAATTTGAATGATCCAAGAGATACAACTGAAAATGTGTTAAGTATACTCTAGTTTTGATACATTTTCAGGAAGCAATATTAATGCTGAAACATTTTTCCACACTCACAATAATTTAGAAAATGAAAGAAAAGAAGTTAGGGGATCACACAAGTAGCAAAAGAACATAAATTATCTACAAGTTAATGAGAAGTTCACGGCACTTATACGAAGAAAATGTTAAAACTCTACTGACTACCATGGAGATTTAAATAAAAAGATATTCTATGCTCTTGAACTTAAATTTTATGGATACAATTTAAAGCAATTATGTAGCTATAGAAAACAAAACACTAAATAGGAAACATTCATTCTTTTAGCAATGGAAGTCTAAGAAGGCAAAATACTATTTAATGTTTGCTAAAAGTGACATAGATAATAACTGAAGAAAATGCCAGCTGTTATGTAAATGATACAGTGACAATTAGCTAGCTAGTTGAAAAAATAAAATATAATTGCTTCTCTCCAATACTCCTTATGAGTTTATGAATGTGAGAAAGAATTGGTAAAATCATCATCTTATAAAAAGAGCTTTCAAGCTGTAACACAAAATGAAGAAAGAGAAAAAACTAATAAATTTTACCAAATAAAAAATAATAGTCAATGTTTCAGAAAAAATAATAATTTCAATCTTCTATAAAGTAGGAAAATCTTTGGCACTTGTTAGTGTATAATACTAAAGGGTTTGAATCTTATTGTGCATAAAGCTTTTGCAATGCAATGTGAAAAAGTAAATGAGCAAATGATATCACAGGCAATTCTTTGAAGAATTAATTTAAATGTTAAATAAGCACAGAAAATTATTCTTTGTCAGTACTTGAGGAGAAACTGTGCTGGTTTGCCCTCAGGACAAGCTCAGCAATTGAGCTACAGGATGAAGAAAAAAATGACAAAAAAGAGGGAAGGAACGTCATGTGTGTATTCAAGTGGATCAACTGGTCACTACAGAATGTAGCTGAGCTTGATGCTGTCTTTAAAAAAAAATCTACTTGTCAAGCAAATTTGGCCAGGAGCGACAAATTTAAAATTGCATCTACGGTAGGAGGAGCTGAGAGAAGTTCAGCTGAAATTGCATAATACACACCAGTAACTGCAGTGTTGGAATAGTCTACAAGACTAAAAAACAAACCTATTCCCACTGAGTCGATTCTCACTCTCATAGTGACCATCGGGACAGAGTAGAACTGCCCCATAGAGTTTCTAAGGAGCTCCTGATCGATTTGAACTGCTGAGCTTTTGGTTAGTAGTTATATTGCTTAATCACTACACCAGCAGGGGTTCCAGGAATAGTTTACAAAGCCCCAAAAGACATATGAACCCCAAGATATGCGCCTTTGGTAGTGGTATATATGATGTGTCATTTTAAGGCAGTATCTTGGTAAGATCACCAGATACTGCATTTTAGCTTCATTTAACTTAAAATAAAAATAAAATATAAATATAGTATGTCAAAGGTAAAATTTAATAGGCCAATAAAATATCCACTAAATTCTAAGAAGGATAACTCTGAAGAGTTGCGTGATGGCAAATAAAATGTCTAAAAAGTAGGTAGAACTTCTGGTTTATTCTCCAATAGACAAGGATTGGTGGTTATCACTCCCACACTCACAATAAGCAAAAAGATAAGAAATTGAAAATCAATAGCTCTTATTATATCCATTGGAGAACTGAGATGACAGAACCAACCGCTGCCCTGAGAAGTGGAGAAGCAAGTGGAATCACAGCTTAACATGAACAGACGCCTGCCACTGAAGCCAGGGCTGGCAGAAATAGTTATACAGTTTCGACAAATTACTGGACACATCTAGCATCTTAGAAGCCACTGAGCATGTCAGAATGGCTTAGGAATTTTACAAATGCCCTCATCTTCAGAGAATTATCCTTACATGACAACAGCTTGACAATTACATTCTCATGGCTTGTTTTTATTTGGTTTCGCTCTATACAAACAATTGAACTACTAAGGCATTTTTAAAAACAACCAGAGGCAATCATATAACATTATAGCTGTCTGAAGTGACAATAAAAGCTTGAGCTAACAGGAGTAGACCAAAGCATTCAATTAATTAATTAAAAGAAAAAACCTGGTACAAAATGTTCATAGAAGCTTTTGAAAAGCTATGATATATTCACGGGCATGTGGAAAACAGCGCCCTATGTACAGTTGTGCACGCCCACAGGAGATCTAAAAAAGCCCTAATTTCTTATTTCTGGTGATCTTGAAACCACACAAGCAGGAAGTGAAGCATCAGAGATGCAAACTGTCAGCTAGAGCTTTCAAATTTTTCTAGAAACACACACAGAACCCCTTAGTAATTTGGTTCAAGGCAAACAGGAAAATCTCTGTCCAATGATTATCTCATCACTATACTAACCAGGAAACCCTGGTGGCATATTGATTGAGTACTATGGCTGCTAACCAAAAGATTGGCAGTTAAAATTCACCAGGCACTCCTTGGAAACTCTAAGGTAGGTTCCACTCTGCCCTACAGGGTCACTTGGAGTCAGAAGCGACTCAGCTGCAGTGGGTATACTAGCCCGGGTGAGACTTCAGCAGCTATACATGACAAAGAATACAGAATTTACAGAGTTTTTTCAGAGAGCTATTATAAGCAGCAAGATCCAGAAAATGCAGGGAGGGAAAATAATATTATCTGAAGAGTTCAGTATTATGTTGTTTAAAACGTTCACTTTTCAATGAAACGTTTATGAGACACTTAAAAAACAGGAAAGAATGCCCCTTATATGGTAAAAGAAAAAAAAAGTCAGTTGAAATCATTTCTAAAGAAGTCTAGAGATCATGCTTACTAGACAAAGGCTTTTAAAAAGCAAATTATAATATATCCCCCAGGCCTACAAGAAACCATGTCTAAGAAGTAAGGAAAATGAGAAAGATAACTTACCAAGTATGAAATATCAATAAAGAATGAAAAAATATTTTTTTAAAGAAACAAGACTTTAAAAAGATGACAACAACAATAACAAATCCTACTAAAACTGGTAAATTCAACAAGTCACAGATTACAGTGTCAATAGACTAAGTCAACTGTTTTTGTTGATTTTTGTACACTAACACTGAATGTTATAGAAATAAAATTAAGAAGATGGCTTTATTACAATGGCTCCAAAATAAGATGCTTATTAATAAGTTTAAAACAGAATTGCAGGACATCTACACTGAAACAAAGAAAAAAGTTCACAAACACTTCAGAAGATGTAAATAGATGGAAATATATTTCATGTACATGGATATGAAAACATATTTTTGCTATATTTCCAATATTTCTGAAATCAATCTACAGATTCAATGGAATACCTATCAAAATCTCATTTATTTATTTATTTTTGAGTGGGGCCGGATGTTACGCTATTGCTAAACTTATTGTAAAATTCAAATGGAAATATCACAGACCAATAATTGCTAAAATAATTTTGAAATGAGGAGCAAATTTGGAGAACTCACATTTAACAATTTCCAGTCTTACTACAAACCTAAAATAAGCAAGCCTAGTTATTGCTGCTGTTGTTGTTTGTCACTGAGTTGATCTTGATTCATGGCAATCCATGTGTGAAGAGTAGAACTGTTCCATAGGATCTTTAAAGCTGTTACCTTTTGGAAACAAATTGCCAGATGTTACCTCTATGTGGGTTTGAACCCCCACCTTTTCCATTAGTAGCCCAGTACTTAACCATTTGTGTAAGCACAGAGATCTGTGCAATCAAACTGAAACTCTAAATACAGTCTTCACACTTACAGTCAATTTGTTTTCAGTGGGACTCAAGATAATTCAACATTAAAAGATGAATGTTCTCAACAAATGGTGCAAGGACAACTAGGTATCTATATATAAAAAGAATAATTACGAACCCTTTTCTCACACCATATGGACAAATGAGCTTAAAATGTATTATAGACCTAAATGTAAAAATCAAAACAAAAAACTCTTGTAAGAAAATACAGAACAAACCTTCATGATCTGAGATCAGACAAAAGCATTTTAAACAGTACACCAAATGAACAGTTGCCAAAGCAGAGGGTATTTACTTTACCGAAATTAAAACAAATTTTCTTTTGTGTTTCAAAGAACACTAAGAAGTGAAATCTGTGTCATAGAGTTGGAGAAAAAATTGCAAAACGGTTATTTAATAAGGGACTTGCTTTCAGAATATATAAAGAACAACTTAAAAAAAAGACACGTCACATTTTAAAAATGGTTAAAGATATGAATAGACATTCCTACAAAAAAGACATATAAATGATCAATAAGTACATGAGAAGATGCTTAACATTATTAGTTGTTAATGTATTAAACTGTTGCTGTGCTGTTAATTTTGACTCATAGCAACCTATGTAGCAGTATAGAACTTTCCCATGGGATTTCCAGGGCTGTAAATACGGAAGCAGACTGTGGCACTTTTCTTCCGCAAGGATGACTGATGCATTTGAAGCTCTGACCTTTCAATTAACAGGTGAGCACACCACTGAGTCACCAAGGCTCCTTCATTAATGATCCCTTCCCCCAAATCCAAATCCATTGCCGTCAAGTTGAGTTTGACTTATGGTTACCCTGTAGGACAAGGTAGAACTGCCCCAAAGAGTTTCTAAGGAGTGCCTGGTGGGTTTGAAATGCTGGCCCATTGGTTAGCAGCCATAGCCCTTGACCACTAGGACACCAGGATTTCCTCGTTACTCGTTAAACCCATGCCGTCGAGTCGATTCCAACTCATAGTGACCCCTCATTAGGGAAATGCAAATAGAAAGCAGAATGAGATGTCATTTCATTCTTATTATAACAAAAAAAAGACATACAACAACAGGTATTAGCAAAAATGTGGAGAAATGAAACCAAATCCACCACTATTGAGTCGATTCTGACACATATTTACCCTATAGAACAGAGTAGAACTGTTTGAAAGTGTTTGCAAGAAGCACCTGGCAGATTCAAATTGCTGATCTCTCGGTTAGCAGGTGAGCACTTAACCATTATGTCACCATGGTTTCTGTGGAGAAAAAGGAGTTATCGTGTCTTTATAGTAGAAATGTAAAATGATGCAGCCACTTCAAGAAAAATTCCCCAAATCGTTACCCATAGAGTCAATATACCCATTGCCTTTGAGTCAATCCTGTCTCATAGAAACCCTTCAGGACAGAGCAGAACTGCCCGTAGGGTTTCCAAGTAGTACCTTTTGATTAGCAGCTGTAGCCCTCATCATTATGTCATCAGGGCTTCCAAGATCACCATATAACACAATAACTACACCGAATAGAGATGAAGGTATATGTCTGTGCAAAATTTGCCCATGAAGTTCTATAGCAGCATTATTCACAATGGCCAAAAGGTAGAAAGAACCCAGCATCCATCAAGTCATGAATGAATAAACAAAATGTGACATACTCATGCAATGAAATACCATTCAATAATAAAACAGTATAAAGTACATTCTACAACGTGATGAATCTCAAAAACATTTGTTACATGAAAGAAGACACAAAAGACTGTACTTTATATGATTTTGTTTATATTAAACATCCAGAACAGGCAAATCCATGAAGACAAAAAATAGATTAATGGTTGCCTGGGCCTAGGAAGAAAGGCAATTTTAGTTATTACTGGTTCATATTTCCATTTGAATTTTACAGTAAGAAAGGAGAAAGAGAGTGACTGTTCACAGGTAAATTAGGTTTCTTTTTGTGGTGAGGAAAATATTCTAAATTTAGATACTGATCAAAGTAGTGCAATTCTGGGAGTGTTCTAGAAACTATTAAATTGCACACTCTCACTAGATGAATTTTATTTTATGCAAGTTATATTTCAGTTACTCAAAATTCACTGCTGTCAATTCCAACTCATATATTTCCATTACATTGTTAAAAATGAAATCATAATAATTCTTAGTTTTTTAACTTATGTGAGAGTAGATGTCTCAATTTTAAGGAATATAAATTAAATATTGAATAATGATATTTACTACAAGTTGAAGAAAGTAATTACAGCGCATGAAGTTTCCAATAGCAATATGTAAGGATCTGTGCATTAAAAAATGTTGCCTTAAGTTAATAGTTGATATAAATTTAAATTAGCCAATATTGGTTGAGTAGTTACTAATTTCCAGGCAGTATCGTAAGCACTTTGTTTTTTATCCGTTAGTTGTCAGAATATTTAGAAGTTCTTTCTGTCTATTGTATAGATAAGGACTATTAACAAGTTTAAGCATTTCCTGTAAGGTCTCAGAGTTCATAAATCACATCTCCAAAAGGTGAATCCACATCGATTAACTGTAAAACAAATGCTCTTATGCTACAAAGCTACATTTATTCTTTTCATTCCAGACCAAATTAATAAGAAGTATTTTTCACACCAATGATATTTTTACATCTGTCTTACAGGTGCCATAATGATTGTTCGAAGTAGTGCTCAGTTTTACACAGGTGCCTGTGTCAAGAAATGTAGACAAAGTAGATTTTTAAGATTTATCACCAGGAGCCCACTCAAACTGACTGAAGTCACCTACCTGGAGTAGTTGGTTAGCTTTAATATGTGTTTGCTTATTTGGAGAAGCACTTATATGCCACAGTAATAAGCATTACTTAATGACAAATAGAAAGGAATCTTCAAGTAAACATTCAGTGGAAAATAGTTAAACAAATAAATGCAATTGTACAAGGAAAACAGCATTTTATAATAAGCCAAAATAACAATAAGAGTTTACCAGGAATCTGAATTGTTTGCAGTGGCTTTCTGTCAAACTATCTGTCACACTTGAATTCAATTACCATTACTAGGGAAGGTGTACTATGTAGAGTATATATGCCCATGATCAGGAGCAACAACCCCAGGATTCAGCTCAACCCATGGTTAACATTTGCTAGGGTCACCAAGAAATACACTACTCACTGGCTTTGGATAAAAGATATTTACTCACAGGAGAGAAGGCAGAGTATAGAGGGCATTGATAGAGACAAATCTTTTTATTTTTATTTTTATTTAACATAACTGAGTGAAAATGTACATTCACGTACAAATTTACATGCCCACCTATATGCAGCTTCCACTGCTCACCCTGTCCAGTGACTGCACACTATTCTTCTCTGCTCCATACATGTCTCATCCTCCCAGCAGCCTTCTTTCCCCTCCTCTCCACCCACTCCCCTTCCTCCAGCCAGAGGTCAGCAGGATGATATCCTATAGATGTATAGAACCGCAAAGTGCTTCCAATATATGGTCACTCTGCATTGCCAAGTCCAATCCATTCCTGTCCAAAGAGTGGACCTTTGTTATAATTTATGGGAAAGGGCAGCATCAGGGCCGGGGGCCATACTCTCGGAGGAACCCCAAAACCGCTGGACCGTCAATTGAGGTCTTTTAGTGGAGATCTCATGATGCACCCCTTTTATTCTTGTGTTGCCAGTGAGACTCCTCTCTGTGAGCTCCATCGTGGCTATCAATGGTGGTGGCCAGGCACCATGCGGTTCTTCCGGTCCCAAGTCGATGTAGGCACCCACTCCTGTGGGTCTCTCTGTCTTCTCGGTTGTCTTTACCTCATGGATAGAGACAAATCTAAGGTATGGCAGGTATGGCATGTGAGCTGAGCACCCCTGGGGGAGCGGGCACTGAACTGTTTCTACTAGACTTCACAGTTTCCATTTCCAGTTGTGGGAAATTCTTCAACAATTTAAAACTAGTTGTCCCAAATGTTATTTTTCGTAGATATACCTCTGGTTTAGCCTGCCTTGACCAAAGATCCATGTTCTGCATTCTACACTATGTTGTAGGCTGCATGCATCCCTCTTGTTCTGCAGGTAAAGGATTTCATTCTCTCTGCACAGAGAGCAGATGAAGCAATGGGGGTCACCAGGTTCCATACGCCACACACACAAAAACACAACAAAGAAAATAAAACAAAACATTTGCAGTCATTAAGTCAATTCTGTCTCACAGTAACCCTATAGGATAGGGTAGGACTGCCCCACAGGATCTCTCTGGCTGTAATCTTCAAGGAGGGAGACTGCCACATCATTCTCTCATAGAGGGGCTGATAGTTTCGAACTGCCAACCTTTCAGTTCACAGTTTATCCCTTAAACATTGTACCACTGGGGTTCCTTGCGAAAATACACAGCAAGTGGGAAATGGAGAAGAGTCACTAAAGAAGGCAAAAAAAAAAAAAAAAAGATGTGTTAGGTCTGAGGCCCTGACTGGGCTTACTGGAGTGGCAGAGAGTCACACAAGTCCTATTTTCCAGCAGTGATGATTAGGAACAGGGCTTTAATGTTTAAAATCTTTTTTGCCTGAATTTTGGGTAATCTCACTTTGGGTGTGTTCTCTTTCACTACCTTCTTTATTTCTTTAGGGATAATTTGCTCAGTGTTCTGTGGGAAAATCTCTTACAGATGATCATGAAATTCCTAGAATTTTACAGCTAAATTCCAGAGGCCACCTAGTATAATTTCTTCTTTGTACAGAAGAGGAACGTGAAAGGGTTCAGAGAGGCCAACTTTTTATTTTTTCCTTAAAAAAATGAGAGATTTTTCTGTCATTGACTTCTGAGATTTAGTCCTATGAAGAGGACTGGACCATGTTTGACTTTTGATCATCTACTACAATTGTTTCAATTTCATTTACTTTTCCTTTCCTGAAATTTTTCTTCCTATTCAGAAATTTTTGTTTCTTCTTAGTTTGAAATTTTTAAATAAATTGTATGCTGTTTCTGTCCCCATCTTTCAATGACAAGTGTATGTACAAACCCATTAAGTGTCAAAACATATGGTGCTGAGCTCCTGTGGTTTGTTTCACTGTAGTATACAGTGGTCAAAGATTTCACCTCTACAAACTTTGAACACCTTTGGAGTATCAGAAGTTGTTACTTGTGTTGTTCTGCTAGAATAAGAATGGCTGTACTATTCTAGATTGACTGCTTTTCCGTATGCGTACAAAGAACATAATCTATTCATAGGAGTTTGAAGCTATCTGAAATTCTTCTAAGGTATAAAGAAGTGTAAGCAAAGCTACATCTACAACCTACAATGCAAATATTTTTAAATTTCTCAATATCCTATCATTTTGCCATTATTTTTTGCCCTAAACTTGACTCATAGCAGTTTCTAAGTTGATCTGTCATTGTTCATATAAAGATCCCACACAATTAAGAGATCTGGCCTCTGATTTGAGTGTGTGTGTGTGTGTTCATAACACACATACGAAGAGTTAAAAGATAAAACGAACTGCCAAGTGGTAGCTTAAAAAACCTCAATAGCCAAGAGTGACAGGCAGGAAAATGTTGTAGGCATACAGTAAAACACTTGTTAACTTGAATCCAAAAAACTTCACTCAGTTCTGACAATTTTCTTTTTCCTTCCTCTTGTCTAAGCCATTGCTATCTATTCCCAAATAAGGTAAGTTCATTCACAAATTTCTACATTCTGAAGTTTCAGCATTGTACAGATTTAGATAATAACAATAAGTTACATAATTGTAAGATGCTAAAGGCACAGTGCTATCTGGGCTGATATGGAGCATTTCCTGGCAAACAGATTTCAAACTTCATTTCCAAGAAGGGATCTTGAAACAAAGATAAGAATAACATGAATCAAAACACATCTTAGATAAAGAAGTGGCATTCAATGGGAATCCAAAGAGAAACATCCTTCTCCCACTAGGAAACGTTAGCCTTTTCACAAGAAAGCGGCAGCTAATTAAACATATATATATATATATACACACACATATATGTATACGTATGCATATATATATCACATGAGTATTATATAAGTATAGCAATTATGTTTACTATTTATAGCTTACTGAATATATGTTTTATAGATCATGACAATTGTTAGCAAACTTACAACAAGTACTAGGTCATTAGAGACAGGAAAAAAAGAATCACCTAAACACGTTTGAAGAAACCCTGGTGGAGTAGTGTTATATGCTACTGCTGCTAACCAAAAGGTGCTCGTTGGAAACTCTATGGGGCAGGTCTACTCTGTCCTGCAGGATATCTATGAGTCAGAATTTACTCAGTGGCAGTGAGCTTGGTTCTTGGTTCAATTGTCTTTTAAAATGATTCTGAGCAGGAGAGATGCTAGTGAAATGAATTATTTGAATGATATAACTTAACTACCTATTTTATTTTAGTCACTGTGGCAAAATTCCATATTTCAAATTCTTATTTCTTGCTTTTAACTGTATTCTTAGTATTTCAGTCGTGCTCCTCATGTGTTCCTTGAATCCCAGACTGTGTGCAGTGCTTGCCCCTATAGTTTATATTGATTTATGTATGTCCTGCTTGTAGCAAGCAAGATATGTATAGTTATTTCCACAATATGCCTTCAGTCCTCCTAAGTTCAGGCTTTATTGTCCTAACAAAGTGCTGTGCTGAAAGAATCACTAGACATACTGTTAAAGAAAGGAATTGTAAACTAGCTGTTTGTCTCCATTTTGCTGAATAAGTAAGATGAACATTCTTTTAAAAATTGATTTAGATTAGACAGATCTGTGATTTCCACATGTTATCAAATAAGTATATATGGATAATTTTCTGTTAGAGAAGGTCATTTTGAGAATGATTAGATTTCAGTTTTTTTCGCTATTACAGTGCTTATCACCTAATTGTTTTAGAGTCATATAGTTGTGATCTCACTGGATTACTTTTGTCTTAAATATTCATTAATTTTTATTTGTAAAGAGAGTTATACTTTCCCCTGTTTCTGAGATTTTAAAGGATTCAGTGGGTCTAGGAGCTCTGGTGGCACAGCAGTTAAGGGCTTGACTGCTAAGCAGATGATCAACAGTTCAAATCCCTGGAAATCCGATGGGCAAGTTCTACTCTGTCATATACAGTCCATGAGTCAGAATCAACTCAGTGTCAATGGGTTTGTTTGTGTTTGTTTTTGTCGATAGATCCAGCCCACATAGCATATAGAAAAATCTTCCCAGATAAGCAACAGCGCTCATCTCCAGCATTCACTCTCTGACTTCCCCTTTTGATCAGCCTTCCTATTTATTCTCATGCTTCCCTTATTCTTTGACACTTCTGAGCTTCCACGCCCAGTCCAAGCCTTTCTTGTTTTAACTGTGTGAACTTTTGTAAATTCCTGTTAAATTATCTATCTGCGGATCATTTTGACATCACATGCCATGATTTTATTTCCAGAGGAATTTCTGACTTCTTCTATAAACTCATGACTTCATACCACAAGGACCAACTTGGCACTACATTAGACTATGGGAAAACAAGGAATAAAAGTTTTTGTAACTCATTTGAGAACTTAAAATTTTACTCTGGAGAATTAAATTGTATATTATTGGCTGAAATTACATAATATTTAAACTATTAATTAGCAGAGATTCTTAGGATAACCATTACAGAAAGATGTATTCTGTATAACTAAATATCGGCAAGTAAGTATTCTGAGGACCCTTGGTAAGGCAGTGGTTAAAAGCTTAGCCACTAACTGAAAGGTAAGAAGTTTAAATCCACCAGCTGCTCCTTCAAAACTCCATGGGGCAATTTACTCTTTCCTGTAGGGTCACTATTGTGGTGACGCAGCAGTTAAGTGCCACACCTGCTAACCAAAAGGTTGCCAGTTTGAATCCTCCAGGTGCTCCTTGGAAACTCTATGGAGTAGTTCTACTCTGTCCTACAGGTTTGCTCTGAGTTGGAATAGACTTGATGGCAACAGGTATAGGGTTAGGTTTTAAGTCTTATAAGGGTTGTAAAATAATACTAGAGAAAAAATTTGGGGGGAGTAACAGAGTATACATATCATAGACAAATTTTGATATTAATAAAAAGTAATATTTTTGTATACTTACCTTGTGCCAGATATTGTTCTAAGAGTTTTACACTTACTAATGTGATCACCATAATGAATTTATTAAATGATAACTGTTGTAATTTTAACTTTACTCTTGAGGAAACTGAAATAGAGAAATTCAGAATACTATCATCCCCAAGGACAGCTTGCTAATTGTTGAGGTGAATCCAAATTCAGACAGTGTAACCTGAGATCTTAGGTGACTCTCAGCCATGATGGAAACATGAGATCTGTGATTGAATACCTGTAGTTATGAGTTGGAATTGACTTGATGGCCCTTTTATTCAGGGAGAAAATGTGGATGCTGCCATCAAATGATGTTAAAATAGGCACCCAGAGATGTAGAAGGCATTGTACAGGAACTTTCTTTCTAAGATCGTAAAAATGGAGTGGATGAAGTATCTGCATTCTGTCTTGACAAGAGGGAGGGAGAATCAAGATCAGCAGTCCAAGGCTGATTCCTGTGAGGTGGAGGTCATTGTTATCCCACCAACTATTCCTTCCATGGCGCTCTCTGCTTCTATGCTAAAACAAACAAGCAAACAAAGACACTGCCATTGAATAGATTCTGACTCACAGCAACCCTATAGGACAGAGTAGAACTGCCCCATGGAGTTTACCAGGAGCACCTGGCAGATTTGAAGGGCCAACCTTTTGGTTAGCAGATGTAGCATTTAACCAATAGGCCACCATGATTTGCACTTGTAAGTTCTGTGTAGTCATTGCAATGGATTATCAACCCCGTGACTTCTCTGCTAGGTTTGATAATTCATTGCAGTGGTTACACAGAATTCACAGACTATAATCAGAATTGTGGCATTTATTAAGAAAGTAACAGGTTATAATTCAGACTCAGGAACTACAAAGGATATAGTTCTTCCATCAAGACAGACTTTTCCCAGCTGTGCTCACAGGCACATCTCCCTATCCCTCAGCCATCGTCTGAACTCACTCAGCTTTTCACTCCATGGGCCAGGAAGTCTATTGTGCTGTGTCCTGCAAGTATGTCCTGCAGGACTCTCCCTCCTTGGCTGTTGTGGGATCTTCTTTTTCTAGCTTCTGGAGTAGCTTATTTCAAGCCCAGCACAATGGCAACACCTTGATGAGCTACAAAAACCCTATTTGCACAGTCCCACCCAGTCGTCTGTGGGGAAGTTACAAAGCTATGGCTACAAAGGCCACACAAAAGTGATCCATCACACCTTAAGAAGTATCTCCTTCCTCAAATAATAATGCATTCTTTTAATCAGCTCTGTTACATGAAAACATTCAATGAGTGTAAACCTCATCTACTGATTCTCTATTATGTTATTTAATGGATCTGAGGTTTTCTAGACACACGTACTGTGGACCAATGGGATAAAAAGTCACCAGTTTTCTCTCTTAATCATTTAGGGTGCTTAGTTTAATTATGTTTGAGTTTATAGAGTTGGTATTTCTTAATGGGTTTATGGAGATAAGTTTATGCTTCTAAAAGTGAAAAGAGTGTTTATCGAAGTAGCTTTAAGAAAGATATCATGCTGGGAATATATCCAGTTCTGAAATATGAAAAAGTTCCATGTTTGCCTCAACTAGTCCTTATCAAATCATGCTACTAAAAAAATTGTTTATCAGTATATATTGCTGCGTTTTTTATCGGTAGAAAATGTTACTGAGGTAATATTTGATCAAGAAGGATGTTGTAGCTGGTAGGAAAAAAAGAAAACAAAAGAATAGATGCTTGTTCTTCAGGCTGATTTGCTGCTTCTAACCTTGTATTTGTTGACCTTCACCTTTTGTCCACATTTTCCTCACACCACAAGTACACACTCATAAATTTCAGTTCCCAAGCTTATTACATTTGAGATTGTAAAATGCCAGGAGCTATAGTACTAAAAGTGCTTCCTCTCAAGCAATTTTCTCCAATGATATTAACCTTGAATGTGAGAGATGTAATTGATGGAGAGTGTATTACACTGAATAAATTACAGTGTATTTAGTCTAAACTCTTCATTTAATGAAAATGACTACATTTTCTATAATTGTATTGATATTCCTGGCCTGTTTATGGTTGCATTTAGCCACCACCACAACAATACCATGATACCAGTTATCCTCAATTAAGAATTTTCTATTAAAATAAAAAGACAATCGATTTAGTTGCATTACTGATTTCAGGTTGTTCCGTGTAAAACAAAGTCCATGCATGCAGTGGTTAGTTAAATCAGCTGTAAGAAGCACTCTTTTTGTCCACATAAATCTGTTACTTCAAGTCTTCAAATTTGGTTCAGCTGAAACATACTGTTTTAGGAATAACCTTGAACAAATCTTGAAAACATCTGGAGTGAATTTTGTGTATTATTAATACCTTCATGAAAGGCATGATTTTTCATATTATGCTTTTGTATCTAGAAATTGTATATCAGGCAGCCAATTTCTTTCAAAAATTCTTACAAAATCAAAATAGTAATTTTACAAATTCACAAAGCTCAAATTTAAAAATAATTGTGAAATTTGTTTCGTGTTAAAATCTTGACAGTATTTAACAAACTAATCAACCCCTATGGAATCTCTTGCTCAAGTTTTCCTTTAAAGACCAATGCTCCATTCTACGGCTCTCAGGAATGCTGGCTACTGGAACTGATCACTGAGCCTCTACCTGGAAATTACCTTCAGTCTAAAAGGAAAGAACTGCCTTGTTAAAGGTTGTACACCCACTGCAGAGAAGCTTGCATTCAGTGACTGGACAATGTGGCCGTGCAACAGTCAGGGCTATACTTTAGAGCAACTGAAGAACATCCCAGTATTAGAGCCCCCTGTGGGACTGGATGAAGTCTTTGACTCCTTCCTGTTCAAATTCTTTCTCTGCCTAAGCCTGCTTCTTTCTTGGTGTTCTCTGTTCTACATGTCAGAAAATAGACTTAAAAATGGGAGTTTTGAGCTCGATTATCCACTGGCCAGCTGGCAATAAAGACCCCACTGACGGTGTTCTACCTTGAATAAGCCATGATGTTACAATGTTTAAAATTACCGCTGCTAGTGAAGTGGCATGGGACGTTGCAGTGCAATTGGCTACTGAAATATCTGAGGCATTTGAGAGGTTCCGGGAAAGAAGTAATTATGCAGTTGTGGTGTTGAGTACAATGAAGGCCTTAAGAAACACCGGAAAAAGACAATAAAGGCAGAAGGTGATCAATGAAAAGTTTAATGTTAATTTAAAATGTGAAAGACAGAGGAACTTCTCGACAAAATATAAAAAAATGTTTCTTTCAGACAGGACAAGGCAGCTAAAGATAAATCTTATGATTTAATTAAAAGAACTTCAGACACCTGCACAGTCATCTCTGCCATAATTTAGGGCCCTAACTGGACAGAAGAGGGATGTAGAAAATTATAGAGGGTGACAGTTGGGTTGAAGCTTTCTAAAACCTTGAAACCTCAGATTATACTGAACACTTCTCCCTCTTAATGGCTAGTATGTTTCTACTGTTTGAAGATGGTGCCAAGGACTTTGTCTTGTGAGATAACGTGACCCTCTTCTTAGGATTTATCCCTACCTCTCCTCTAAACCCAAAAAAAAAAAAAAAAAACAACTGCCATAGAGCTGATTCCAACACCTAGTTACCCTATAGGACAGAGTATAACTGCTCCCTAGAGCTTCCAAGGAGCACCTGGTAGATTCAAACTGCCAACCTTTTGTGTAGCAGATTTTGCACTTAACCATTACACATCCAGGGTTTCTTCTCTCCACCAAAGATCAACCAATAACCAACTGATAATGGAAATCACATCTGACCAGAGAAAGCACTGAATCTGCTCAGGAGAAAAGGGATCGTAAACTTTTAACCAGGGAAGGTGCAGAATATAAACAACATGCACAGACAGGAGATGGGAGTGTGTGAATGAACTGAATTCTGTATGTCCTGAACCAAGAAAGAGTAGAACATAAAGTTGAGTAGCAATGTTGATCAATACAGGAAAACTCTAACAAGAAGTTTTAACAACCTGATCAGCACCCCAGGAGACGGCACCAGTGAAATACCACCTTGGCTCGGTGGCTGTCCTACAATTCCTCTCAAAGTCAGTGGATGAGAAAAAAATCCTTCAAATCAGTGAGGCTTCAGGTAGTGTTTGTTGGTATTTATTTTCATGTAGAAAAAAAGAATACCTCAAGATTATAGTACACACAGATTCATGGGAAGTGGCAAATGGTTTGTCTAGGAAGAGAAAGTTTTTGGTAAAGAGGTCTAGGGAGGAGAGGAACAGTGTGAACATAATTATGGTTGTAGTCCCTTGCCTCCACCCAAGGGTAAAAATCTTTGTATCACTGCTTAGTTCCTACCTGTGAGCCTCCACAGTGGTGGAGGTGCTGAACAACCCAGTACTAGTACGATTTGACCTTTGATATTTGCCATTTGAACTATCTCAGTCTTTGACTTCTTTAGTACTAACACAATAGAAGCTTGGACAGATCAGCTTTAGCAGCAGTGATGAGCTTTATCCATCCTCAGCATACACTGGGTTAGCATTCAGTTCGCTGGTCTGTATCCTCCAAATTTCAAACACTGAGTCTGAGAACTTAG
The DNA here is from genome assembly GCA_028571685.1 of Heterohyrax brucei. Taxonomy (NCBI): domain Eukaryota; kingdom Metazoa; phylum Chordata; class Mammalia; order Hyracoidea; family Procaviidae; genus Heterohyrax; species Heterohyrax brucei. The sequence goes on from CM053152.1 coordinate 32,141,301, forward strand.
GGGTAGAAGTAGAGCGTTTCCGTGTTTTAGTACCTGCATTGTCTTAGGAAATTACTATAAATTTACCAGTTTAAATAATACAAATTTATTATAGTTTTTGGATAATAAGTTTGGTGTGTGACTCACTGGGACAAAAAAACAAATAGGTGTTAACAGAATGTGTTCATTTCTGGAGACTCTAGGAAAGAGAACATTTCCTTGCTTGTTTATTTAGGGGGAGATATAATTCAGTTCCTTATGGCTTGTAAGACTAAGATCCTTGTTTGCTCACGAGTATAATCTTAAGGTCACCTCTAGCTACTGCTGGCTCAGTGCATTCCTTGGCCCATCATTTCACCACCTTCAAGGCCGTAAATGGTATATCAAATATTCTCCCCAACTCCAAATATTTCAAACTATTTTACAGCCACTTATTTGTACCCCCTATTCTGCCTTCCTTTTCTGCTTATTAAAGACTATCAGATTACTTTCAGGTATTCCAGAATCATCTCCCTATTTTAAGATCAGACGATTACCAGTCTTAATCCTACCCTATCTGCAATCTTAATTCCCTGTTGGTATATGGTATGCCATATTCATTAGCGTAGTTATGGAGTGCAAAGTTCACAGAGACTCAAAACTGCCTTCCATACCCAGGTTACCATCACCTGCAGTGATCCACTCAGTGTTTCCTGTCCCTTTAATTCTGGCTTCTGTAGATTTAGAGGCGTTGGTTTTCAGAGAATGTGCATTTATTATTCATTCACTTACTTACTTTCTGATTAAGTGAACATATACAATCCAAATCAATTCTGCATGACCGCCTATCTGCAGAGTCATCAGCTCTCCTCACTCTGAGACCGCACATCCCTCGTCTTCACTCTACTTCTAGTATGCACTTAACAAGCCCCTGTCCCTTTCTCTCCACACTCTTATCTCCCATCTAGAAAGAAACCAGTACATCAGCTTCCTATAAGTGTATAAAACCATAAACTACACATACCATATGCTCACACTGTATCCCCTAGTCTACTCCACTTTCATCTAAAGAGTTGACCTCAGTACTGGTTTCAGGTCAGAGCCAGCAGCAAGTCAAGGGCCCCTGTTTCCAGGAGAATCTTCAGGCTATCGGACCATCAATTCTGGTCTTTCAGAAGAGTTCTTGAACTGTATTGCCTCAGGGACTCTACACTGTGTCTCCATCACGACTGCCTTTGGTGATGGCCAGGCGCCATCTGGTTCTTCTGGTCTCCTGCTGATACAGTCTCCTATTCATGCATGTCCTTCTATCTCCTGGGCTCATTTTTCTTAGTGTCCTTGATGTTCTCAGTCATCATCTGTTCCACATGGAGTGAGACCATTTGGTGTACCTCAGATGGCAGCTTGGTAGCTTTTAAGACCCCAGACACTATCCACCAAAACAGGGTGCAAAAGACACCCTTAGCTAAGAACAAGCTATTCCAGCTATCCTTGACGTCACCTGAAAACATGGTCCCCAGTCTCCCATCCCTGCTAATCTATCCTTTGAAATATTGGATTGAGTTTAGAAAACCTTTCAATTATGGGGTAGTCCAGTTACTCTGATCTGCTCTCCACTGCATGCTGTCACTCCCTTCACCTAACCAAACTCCTGTCAATCATCTACTCAGTGAATATCCCTCTCCTTCCCTCCCCACCCTTGTAGCCATCAGAGAATATTTTGTTCTGCAGGTAAATCCATTTTTAAGTCCTTACAGCAGAGGTCCATACAATACTAGTCCTTTTACAAATGACTGATTTCACTCAGCATAATGTCTTCTACTTGACACCAGGTTCTGAGATCCTAAAATCATCATTGTTCTCTATCATTGCATAGTGTTCCATTGTATACATGTAGCATAGTTTGTTTATCTGTTCATCTGTTGGTGGGCACCTAGATTGATTCCATCTTTTTGCTAGTGTGGACAGGGCTGCAATAAACATTTGTGTGCATGTATCTGTTTGTGTGACCACCTTAATTTCTGTAGGATGTATTCCAAGCAGTGGGATTGCTGGATAGTATGGTATTTCTATTGCTAGCTATTTAAAGAAGCACCAGATTGTTTTCAAAAAAGTTTTACCATGTTGCATTCCTTCTGGTATTGTAGAGGAATTCCAATCTCTCCACAACCTCTCTAGCATTTGTTGTTTTGGGTTTTCTGGATTATTGATAACCTTCTTGGGGTGAGATTGTAGTTTTGATTCAGATTTCTCTAATAGCTAATGACCGTGAACATTTCCTCATATGTCTTTGGCTGTCTGGATGTTTTCTTTGGTGAAGTGTCTGTATATCTCCTCTGCCCATTGCTTGATTGGGTTACTTACCTTTTTCTTTTGATATTTTGCAGTATCTTGTAGACTTTGGAAATCAGACAACAATGTGCCAAATATTTTTTCCCCATTTTGTAGTTAGTCTTTTAACTTTCTTGATAAAGTCTTTGGATGAGCATAAGTGGTCGATTTTTAGTAGTTCCCATTTATTGATTTTTCACTTCTGTTACTTGTGCATACTTGGTCAAATTTTATAGTCTAAGCTGTGTATTAGAACTTCCATAGTTGTCCTTTTTTCTTGCATGATCTTTGTCATTTTAGGCGTGATATTTTGGTCTTTGATCTATTTTGAGTTACTTTTGTGTAAAGTGTGAGATATGGGTCTTGTTTCAGTTTTTTGCAGATGAATATCCAGTTTTGTCAACACCATTTGTTAAAGAGAGTGTTTTTACCCCCATTTACAATCTTTGTGCCTTTGTCTAATATCAACTGTTCATAAGAAGATTGTGATATTTATGGGGTCTCTATTCTGTTCTACTGGTCTATGTGTCTCTTTTTGTACGAGTACTAAGCTGTTTTGACTACCATGGCAGCAGAGTAGGTTCTAAGTTCAGATAGTACAAGGGCTCCTAGTGTACTCTCAGGAGGCACATTTTTACCAGAGGACAAAACAAGATTCCCCTAAAGCTTTAAGTGATGACTATTATTTGTTTGCTTTAGACACCTGGTGCAAAAGGATTCAGAAAGTAACCATCATCCCGGTAGAGATAATCATTCCTGATGATCAGGCAGTTGTTGGGGCTGCTGCTATACAGTGAGAGTAGGCAAGGATATGTTCAGCACGTTGGGCAGTCTTGTAGGTGTATTCTTCTGACTTCTTGCCAAATTTTAACACAAAACAGACTCATGCAGTAACCATAGTCTGAAAGTGACATTGGCTTACACCTCTGAGGGACAGCAGTGTGAGGCACTCCACTTAGAGTTGAATCTAAAAAAGTCTAAAGTGAATAGTAGAGAGGAACCATGTTAAGACTCTAGTAGCAGAGACTTTCAGACATTCCACTAAGTTTCCTCTTACATGTTTGCCTCCCAAAATAAATCAACCAGAGTTAAAAAGATTTATTTCCATACATGTTGGATTTATAGCAAGTAGAAAGTAGACCTGAGTCTCATAACATGCTGAACCCTAGTAGTATGTGCTCTTGAATGTCAGCTAGAAGCATTCACTTTTCTTCTGGATGAGTCATTATTGCTAATTTTCAGTTGCTAGTTGCCACAGTGTAGGCTCTGACTCTTGGCAACCTTATGTACTACAGAAAGTAACAATGTCTGTTACTGTACCATCTTCATGATTGTTAGTATGTTTAAGTTCATTGTTTTCACTATGGTATAGTGCCTTCCAACCTAGAGGTCTCATCTTTCAGTGCTATATTGGACAATATGCTATTGTGATCCATAAGTTTTTCATTCCCTAAGAAACCCTGTTGGGCATGGCAAGTGCTACATCTGCTAACTAAAATATCAGCAGTCCAAATCCTCCAGGAACTCCTTGGAAACTCTACAGAGCAGTTCCACACTAATGTTTAGAGTCCCTGTGAGTTGGAACTAACTTGATAGCAATGGCTGGCTATAATTTTTAAAAGTAGATCACCAGGCCTTTCTCCCCAGTCTGTTTTGGTCTGGAAGCTCTGCTGATGCTTGACTACAGTGGTGACCCAGCTACTATCTCAAATACCAGTGGCATAGCTTCTAGCATAGTAGCAACACCCACGCCACCACAGTACAACAAATTGACAGACAGATGGTGAGCTCCACAACATAGGTAGTATCCCATGGGAATTGCCCTCCAACGAAGCGACCAGCTTTACGGAAGGTTATTCTCTCTCAATGAGGGCAGTGCATACCCAGTGATGAGTTGAGACACCTCTGAGGGCCATCCTCACTCCAGAGCTCTTCCTAGATTAGTTTGAGACTTTTAATGTGACTGGATCATCTTCATTTTTCCTGTCCAATTCTACTTTCTCTATTCTCTTACAGATGTTGTGTCCACCACTGATCCCCAGAAAACTTTCTGCAAGCAGATTCCTACCTCAGAGCATATTCTCTGAGAAACCCAACCTAAGATACCTTGTTTACTCACTGAAATGCTTTCTATGTAGGTCTTCCTTCAAATCTGGAGTTTGGAAAATATCATTTAACTTGCTTGGGAATCATACTTCTCAAAATGATCAAAGTAAGTCATTTAACACTAATAGAATGTGTAAGTCAAATGGAAGGGAAATGCACTTAATATCAAAACATCATTTTTTTTTGTTTAATATTTCCATTGGCCACAGGTGTTGGTAATGTTTGCTTCACAGTGGTATTAAAACATTTTCATGCTAATTCTCCTTTGAAGTGTTATCTATAAGAAACAGGCATGTTTCCATTGAACTCTTGTTCTTACTCTGTTTGTTGATATGATCCTTACAGAAACAGAGCAGTCATCTTAAGTCTTTTTTGGTAATATGGTGGGTAAAATAATAATCAAAAAATATAAAATATGTAAAATGAGTGGAACCAAACTGTGAAGTGAGTCAAAGACCTTATGCTTACTCTAAATGCAGTAATTAGTTGACATAATAATTAAACTAGACACACAACTAAGTATGGATGGCTTGCAAGCAGCATTTTCTTTAAGTTGACAGTATCTCTAAAATATCTCTGTTCCTCAAACACTGTCATAGTTCCTTGCACAGATATACCCACCTTAGTAATTTACATCTGTATGACTTTGGAAAAATCCTGTAACATCAGTTATACCACTTAAAAAATAAGGATAACATGTATGTTAAGCAGACATAATGAAATCTAAGTTGTAAATTATTTAATATAGCACCTGACACAAAAACTAATCAACGTATTTTAGCTGTTACCATTATTACCTTGATTTCACATTATACATTTTTTAATAAATGCCTCAGTATATAAATCCTTAAATCACATGCTACTTTGAAAGTGAAAACAGTATTTCCTACTTTTATGGTTTCTTACTGTACCAGACTTCTAAGCAACTTTTTTTTTCCTGTTATCCAACTACACCCCCACAAAAATTATGTGATATAGGTTTTAATTATTGACATAATGATTTCCATTTTAAACAAGGAAATTATAGCACAGAAATGACAGGTTATTTCCCCATGATCTCATGGTGAATAAATGGAAAAATCTGATATTTAAATCTAAAGCATATTTTTTTCAAAATGTCATGCTCCAGATTTTGAATCTATACTGTTTCTTGAATTATGGACCCTGATACAAAGAGACTATCAATGCTACTCAATTGGGAAAGAAGATAAAGAAGTATGAAGAGCCATCTGTTTAGATAACTGTTTGAATAAGTAGTCAGATCAAGTGTCTGGCTGGGATATTGCCAATAATTCATAGATGTAAATTGGACTTTAACCACTATCACTGAAAAAACAAATAATGAAGACAGATGTACCCTCCTGACACATGTTCTCCCTAAACTTATTTCTCTGTAACATCTCCAGCTTTCCAGAACATTGTAAGATTTCTTTTCATGTATCTGTATCCTAGCATTACTTGCAAATTATAAGGCCTCCCCAGCCGTCTCTTCCCTCTTCCCACCTTCACACTCTTCAATTCCTCCATAAGGAAGATGTCTTCAGTGTAATAAGAAGTTTGAGGGGTATATTAAAAATGAATAAATAGTCATCTACCCACTGCTGTCAAGTTGATTCTGACTCATAGCAACACTGTAGACAAAGTAGAACTGCCTCACAGAGTTTCCAAGGGGTGCCTGGCAGATCTGAACTTCCAGTCTTTTGGTCAGCAGATGTAGCGCTTGACCACTACCATCTGATAGGTCAAAAACCCATGTTGTGGAAAAAGCAGTTGATGTGGAGTCAAGAAAATTGTTTTAATGCTGATTCTACCATACAGAGCATATTTTTTGACCACCTGATGGTTTTAAAATATTTTAATAATATATAATAAATAATAATGCATTAATGTATTTTAAAAATTATTTAACATTCTTCTTTGCAGAAAGTAAATCTGAATTTGCCCTCTTTCTGAGCACTTCTAACAATTAAATTAGTGACTCATAATAATTAGAAGTGAAAACGTGTGACTTCTGAGAAAAGTTGATGAAAGTTTGCAGATTCCTTCTTAACTGTGAGGACATTCAGGCAGCCTTTTGAGGAGGTCCCTGTTGGCAGGGTTTGAGACCTACTGTAAGAACCATGTGAGTGAACCAATCAAGAAGCAGATCCTTAGAGGCAGTCAAGCCTTTAGGGGACTACAGCCTCAGCTGACATCTTGACTGTCACCTCATGAGAGAACCCAGATAAGTGCCATCCAAATTCCTGAACAACAGAACTGTAAAGTAAAAAAAAAAGTTACTTTTTTTAAGATGCTAAGTTGGAAATATTTAGTCTCTGAGCAGTAGAATAAAATCAGCTAGCTAATATGCTAGGAAAACATTCTTTTCTGAAAGACACAAACATTTTAAAAATGCAATTCTTTTCAATAGCTGTATCTAGTTATGTGTATTGTTCTGGCTATATAGAATCTGGAGATATGAAAATCTTCAAAATACAAATTCTGGTTTCCTTTTTTTCCTCTTGTGACTCCAGTACTCTCCAGTAGGTTTTCTCTTTTTCAAAACTGGCAACTGAGAGCTTGACATAACTAACACCATAATGAACCTGTAAGTTTCTTTTTTTCCTTAAAGTGTAATTAACCTGACTTCTCCATTTGAAATACCATTGTTAATGACTGCTTTGCTCCACCTAGCCACTTGTGACTTACGATTCCCCACAGGAAGATTAGAGCCTGCGTGTATAACTTCAGCCTGGTAAGGAAGTGTCCAATCTGTAACTTTTGAATCTGATAGAGTCCTTTGTAATTATCTTATAATTAATAACTCATCTGGCCATCCTATCTTCAGGCAACAAAGACATTTATAATCTTTCTAAAAATCATATATAAGCTCCAAAGTAAACTGCCTTTTGGGAATGATAGAGACAGACTTTGTTGCTGTCAGATTTTTCCCTGGTGGACATTTCCTAGTTAAACTTTCTCTGCCTTTTTGACTTGAGGTATGTTTCATTGGCTTAAGTGTACCAGGATGTGAACCCTAATCAGGCAACATTCTGACTCTCTTTTGTTCCATATATATTATGTTTATCATGGATCTAATCAATATTAGTGCAGAAATATGAAGATATTTAAACCAATGATACAGATATAATTAGCATGTAGCTCTTTATATCCTAAACAAATAATGCCACTTTATTATAGACAATGATGGTAGAAATTTCCCTGGCCTCAGTTGAAAATCATTAGACAATATTGGGAAAAAACGGAAAAATTTGACTCCTACCTACTGTGTGAACATTATTATCCTCACATACAGAAGAAAGTGTATAAAATAAAACAATCTCTCTGATTTGAATCTACTATGAAATTGAAAAATGTATTTTGAGTGAAAAATATATTTATTTGTTTACTTTTCATGATAGATCTTCTCTGGCCTGGACTCCTAAACACAGTTTAAATAGTTAGGAGGAGTGGATACATAACCATTCCCTCATTCTCAAACCTTTGTCATCAAGTTAATTCTAACTCATGGAAACCCCATGAGTTTCAGAATGGAACCGTGCCCCTTGAGATTTTCAGTGCCTACGATCCTTCAGAAGTAGATGCCCAGGCCTTTCTTTTGAAGTGAGTCCAGGTAGATGTGAACTTCCTGTCTCTTAGTTGCTAGGCAAGTACTTAGTTGTTTGTACTACACAAGGATACTAGTTGGAAGATATAAAAAAAAAAGCCAATCCATTGCCATTGAGTCAAATCTAACTCATAACAATCCTATAGGACAGATTAGAACTGCCCCACACAATCTCCAAAAAGCAGCTGGTAGATTTGAACTGCTGACCCTTTGGTGGGCAGCCTAGTTCTTAACCACTATGCCATAGTTAGCATTAAAACATAATTGATTTGATGTTATATAATTATTTGTTGTCAACATCTTTTGATAACGTGCATTTGTAGGAAATTTTTAGTAAGATAGTATTAAGTAGATAAGCCTCTATTCCAGGTCTTTGATTTGAATGAGCCCTGACTTCTCATGGCATAGTACTTAAGTGCAATGGTTAGTAACCAAAAGGTGAGCCGTTCAAATCTGCCTAGTGCTCTTCAGAAACTCTATGGGGCAGTTCTCTGTTTATAGAGTCGCTATGACTCAGAATGTACTCCACTGTAGTGTTTTGTTCTTTTGATTTGTTTTTTTTTGACTTCCATAAGATGAGCTGCTATAAATATGCATGAATTTATTTAAAGTCAGAGATAGCCTTGTGCAGAACAAGAAGCAGGGAAATAAGTCAGAAGCAATCTGTGCTCTTGCCTGGTTCTGGCAACAACCAGTTTGCTCAGACTATCTACATTTCAGTTACTAGTCGGTTTGAGTAAAAATAAAATGATAGGAGACAATGATAAAATATTCTTCTCTTAACAAGAAAATTATGAGGCTAAGTCCTTTTGACTTCATTTTTTATGTATATAGCCAAGCCAAGTGCCGTCGAGTCAGAGCCGACTCATGGCGACCCTATATATATGTATGTATATATATAAAATAATTGCACTGTGCTTTAAGTGACAGTTTACAATCCAAGTCATTTTGCCATACAATAACCTGTACTCACACCACTATGCAACTCTCCCCTCTGTGACAACACACTCCACCTTTCCACTTTGTACTTCCTGTAACCAGTTAACCAAATTCTATCTCCCTCTACCTTCTTATCTCATCTCTGGACAAGAGTTGCTCAGACAGCCTCATGCGTATGTTTAAGCCAAGAAACACGTTTTTTGCCAGCCTCACTCTGTGTCTTGTAGTTCAGCTCAATCTTTGTCTGAAAACTTGGCTTCAGAACTGTTTTAAGCTCTAGATTAACAGAGAGTACAGGGATCATTTCCTCAGGAGGCTCTCCAATCTGATCAAGGGTGGTCTTTTAAAACTTCCACTTCTGCACATTCATTTTTCTCCTGCTGTGTTAGGAACTTTATGCTGTGTTTGCCGTTGGGGCAGTCACTACTGGCGGCTGAGCACTATCTAGTTATTCCAGTTACATGGTAATATACTCTCACATCATATGGAACCTTCTATCTCCTCGGCTAGTATTTTCCTCATGTCTTTGATGTTTCGTTCTCCTCTGCTCCGGGTGCATTGGGACCAATTGATGCTACTTAGATGATCATCACTTGCTAGTTTTTAAGACTCCCAAATGCCATTTATCAAAATGATAATATGCAGAACAGTTTCCTAAAAAAAAAAAGATCATGTCTATTAGCCCAGATGTCCCTTGAAACCATGGTCTGCAGACCCTTGTTCCTGCTACCATCTTTCAAAATGTTACACTGTAGGCGGAGTCAAGATGGCGGACTAAGCCCACGTCTCTTTCTATCCCTCTTGAAACCAAGACCTGAATTGACAATCAAACAGAGCCTTCTGAGCACCTAATCAGCCTCAGGACACGGCACAGAGCTGTTAATTGGGACTTTATACCATTCAGCGAAAAATCTCCTCTCTTTCGCTGACTCCCGCTCCTGGCTAGCCCTGGCTCTCACGGACGGAAGGTAAACACACCATTTTGAGTTTTTTTTCCTCGGTCTCGGCTGGTGGGCGGAGCTGGGCCTTGCCCGGCGGCTGGACTCAGACGCACTGCTGGGGGGATAGGCAGGCGAAATTCCCATGTTCTGAGAGCCAGGCTCGGGACTCTGTTAATCTAGACACTTTGAGCCTTTCGTTTTGTAGCCGCCTCAGTGGGGTTTGTGTGGAACTCTGTGGTCAGGGTGCGGGACGCCATGTTGGTACCGAGATTTTAGCGGGACCTCGTTCTTAGCCTGGGAGCCAGCGCCTGCAAACGGGACAGTGCTTCTCCATCAGAAAAGTAGTGATTTTGCATAGTGCTGCCTACATTGGGGGCCCTGCAACAGAAGCAGAGGAATCGCTGCCTCTGGGCACCTTTAGCCCCCCTGTCTGCTGCCTGTGTGGAGGACGCCATCTTGGGTACGGTGGCCGCAGCTGGACCTAATTCTTAGCTTGGGAACCAGAGCCTGCCCACAAGAGAGCGCTTTTCTATCACAAAACCAGTACTTGACGCAGTGTTGGATAAGGCTAGGCCCTGTCAGCAGAAGCCACCAGGGCACTAGCAGTGCTGTATTCTGAACTAGTTTGTTATCATCTGGGGTTGGATACAGTGGCGCTTACTTTGTCAGACGGGAAGAGGGACCTCTACACCTGAAAACCTAACTGACTTGTGAACTGGTCAGATAACTTTTGCTTTACATTTGAAGACAGCCTAGAGAAACATTTGCAATCCATCCTCACAGTACCTCTTCCAGCCTCTATATACTCACATGGGACCCAAAAAGCAACAGACAATTGTGGCATACAAGCAATCACTCATGGCTTCAGAAGGCTCCCAAACAAAGCAACCAAGGAGTTTTCCAGATGAAGAAACTTTTAGGAAAGCATCAGGAAGTGAATACAAATTGATTATATACAGAGCCCTTCTAGACCTTATACAAAACACAGCAGAACAAAATGAAAAATTAAGCAAGTTGTTCGATCTGATGGAACACCAGTACTCTGAAATCCAACAGATCAAGAAGAAAATCAAAGACATAGAAACTTCCATGCAAAGCCAAGAAAACAGAATGGAACAAATGGAAAAAAGAATTTCTGACTTGGAAGACAGAGCTACTGATGCCAGTGTCTATGAGCAGAAATCAGAAAAAGAAACAAGAAAAATGAAGAAACATTAAGAAGCATGTGGGACTCTATTAAGAGGAACAACCTTCGATTAATTGGAGTCCCTGAACAGGGTGAGACATCTGAGAACACAGAGAGTATTGTTGCTGAGCTGCTGAAAGAAAACTTCCCAGAAATCATGAAGGAAGAGAATATAGACATCTCAGATGCATATCGTACGCCACCCAATATAGATCTCAAAAGAAAGACTCCAAGACATATTATAATCAAGCTTAACAAAATGAAACATAAGCAGCAACTCTTAAAGGCAGCAAGACTCAAGGCAAAGCTAACATTCAGAGGGAAACCCTGTAGGCTCTCGTCAGATTTCTCAGCAGAAACCATGCTGGCACGGAGACAGTGGCAAGACACATTCAAAGTCTTGAAGGAGGAGAACTTCCAACCAAGAATTATATATCCTGCAAAACTGTCTTTCAAACATGAAAATGAAATTAAGACATTTCCAGATAAACAGAAACTCAGAGACTTTGCAAAAACCAAACCCAAACTACAAGAAATACTGAAAGAAGTTCTTGGCTTTGGCTTAGAAGAACGAAACCACTAACTTTATATTTTAGAACGACACACTACTCAATACTCATTTAGGGAAGGCTCCAAAGTAAATCACAGCTTTGATTGGGAAAGAAGCCATCCAGTGATCATCATGAAAACTATGGTGTCATCATACTAAAAGAGGGATGTACTACAGTCGTTATAGTCCTTCCAGATGGAGAGGAAGATGACCAGACTGGTAGTAATTAAAATTGGGTTTATAAATAGTTTATTAAGGGGGTTCATAGGGGCAGCTGTAAAGCACAACAAAGATGTATCTTACCATTTCAAGAAATCTAACACACGAGTCTCAACAACTATAAAACCAGCTCTGAAAAAGGTGAAAAATCAACTCACAAAAAAGAGTGTCTCAGAACAGACTAATAAGAACAACAGAGAAAACATCAACATAAAAATAAACATATCACAATGGCAGCAGTGAACACATACCTATCAATAATTACATTGAATGTGAATGGACTGAATGTTCCAGTAAAGAGACACCGAGTGTCATCTTGGATCAAAAGACACGACCCATCCATGTGTTGTCTACAAGAAACTCACTTGAGACCTAAAGACAGGAACAAACTGAAAATTAAAGGATGGAAGAATATATATCAAGCTAACAATGAACAAAGAAGAGCAGGGGTGGCAATTCTAATCTCAGACAAAATCAACTTTAATGTCAAATCCACCATCGTGGACAAAGATGGAGACTATTTATTGCTGAAAGGTTCAGTACACAAGCAAGACTTAACTATATTAAACATTTATGCACCTAATGTCAGAGCACCTAAATATGTCGAAGAAACACTGACTACGCTCAAAAGAGAGTTAGATGACTCCACAATAATAGTGGGAGACTTTAACACTCCACTCTCATTACTAGACAGATCATCTAGAAGAAAGCTCAGTAAAGATACAGAAGACCTCATTGACACAATTAACCAACTAAACCTCATTGATATATACAGAACTTTCCACCCATCAGCAGACAACTACACCTTCTTCTCCAGTGCACATGGAACATTCTCCAGAATTGACCACGTGATAGGCCATAATGCAATGCTCAACAAAATCCATACCATTGAATTATTGCAAAGCATCTTCTCAGATCATAAAGCCATCAAAGTTGAAATCAATAGCAGAAAAAACAGAGATAGAAAGTGGAACTCATGGAAACTGAACAACATCTTGCTCAAAAAAACATGGGTTATAGAGGAAATCAGGGATCAATTAAAGAAATTCATGGATTCCAATAAGAACAAAAACACTTCCTACCAGAACCTATGGGATACAGCCAAAGCAGTGCTCAGAGGTCTGTTTATCTCCATAAATGCGCACATTGGGAAGGAAGAAAGAAACCAAATCAAGGAACTAACTCTACAGCTTGAACAAGTAGAAAGAGAACAACAGAAGAACCCCTCGGGCACCGGAAGAAAGGAGATCATAAAGATTAGAGCAGAGCTAAATGAATTAGAGAACAGAAAAACAATTGAAAAAATTGAAAAGACCAAAAGCTGGTTTTTTGAAAAGATCAACAAAATTGATAAAACACTGGCTAAACTTACTAAAGAAAAGCAGGAAAGGAAACAAATAACCCAAATTAGAAATGAGAAGGGAGTTGTCACCACAGATGCAACAGAAATCAAAAACATCATAACAGAATACTATGAAAGACTGTACTCTAACAAATTTGAAAACCTAGGGGAAATGGACCAATTCCTGGACTCATACCACCTACCCAAATTATCACAACGTGAAGCAGAACAACTTAATAAACCCATCACAAAGGAAGAGATTGAAAAGGTCATCAAAACACTGCCAACCCAAAAAAGTCCGGGCCCAGATGGCTTCACGGCAGAATTCTACCAAGCATTTAGAGAAGAATTATCCCCAATACTATTGAAACTATTTCACAGTATAGAAAGGGATGAAGTACTCCCAAACTCATTCTATGAAGCCAGCATAACCCTGATACCTAAGCCCAGGAAAGATCCAACAAAGACAGAGAACTACACACCGATATCACTCATGAACTTAGATGCTAAAATCTTCAACAAAATTCTTGCCAACAGAAAACAACAACATATCAAGAGAATAATCCATCATGACCAAGTAGGATTCATACCAGGGATGCAAGGCTGGTTCAACATCAGGAAAACAATTAATGTGATTAACCACATAAATAACACAAAAGACAAAGATCACCTGATTTTGTCCATTGATGCCGAAAAGGCATTTGATAAAGTCCAACACCCATTCATGCTAAAAACTCTTAGCAAAATGGGCATAGACAGCAAATTCCTCAACATAATAAGGGCCATTTATACAAAGCCACTTGCCCACATCATCCTGAATGGAGAGAGACTGAAAGACTTTCCCCTGAGATCAGGAACTAGACAAGGATGCCCACTGTCACCTCTCCTATTCAACATTGTGCTAGAAGTTCTAGCCAGAGCAATTAGACAAGAGGAACAAATAAAGGGCATCTGCATCGGCAAAGAGGAAGTTAAAATCTCCCTGTTCGCAGATGATATGATTGTATATGCAGAGAACCCCAAGGAATCTATAAGTAAGTTACTCAAACCGATAGAAGAGTTCAGCAAAGTCTCAGGATACAAGATAAACATAAGTATATCAGTAGGATTCCTTTATACCAACAACGAGACTGTTAAGGAGGAAATTATCAAATCTATACCGTTTGTGACAGCCCCTAAGAAGATAAAGTACCTAGGAATTAATCTAACCAGAGAAACAACAGACCTTTACAAAGAGAACTACAAGCCCTTACTACAAGAAACTAAGAGAGACTTAGATAAATGGAAAAACCTACCCTGCTCATGGATAGGAAGACTTAACATTGTGAAAATGTCTATTTTACCCAAAGCAATTTATTTATATAATGTAATCCCAATACAAGTTCCAGCATCATTTTTTAATGAGATGGAGAAACAAATCACCAATTTTGTTTGGAAAGGGAAGAAGCCCCGGATAAGTAAGGTGCTACTAAAGAAGAACACACTGGGAGGGCTCTCACTACCTGACCTTAGAACATACTACACTGCCACAGTGGTCAAAACAGCCTGGTACTGGTACAAGAACAGACAGACTGATCATTGGAACAGAATTGAGACCCCAGAGATGACACCGTCTGCCTATGATCAGTTGATATTCGACAAAGGCCCTAAGACATTAAACTGGGGTAAAAACAGTCTCTTCAACAAATGGTGCTGGCAAAATTGGTTATCCATCTGCAATAAACTGAATCAAGATCCATATCTTACACCTTATACAAAAACCAACTCCAACTGGATAAAAGACCTAAATATCAAACCTAAAACGATAAAGCTCATACAAGAAAAGGTAGGAACAACAATGGAAGTTTTAATACACAATGAGGACAGACTCCAAAATCTGTCAAAGAAACCTCAATGAACAGAAGAGAAAGTAGATAAATGGGAACTATTAAGAATCAAACACTTTTGCTCATCCAAAGACTTTATTAACAGAATTAAAAGAACACCCACAGAGTGGGAAAAAATATTTGGCAACTCTATGTCAGATCGACGACTGATCTCCATAATCTATAAGATACTACAAAATATCAATATCAAGAAGATAAACCATCCAATTAAGCAATGGGCAAAGGAGATGGACAGATATTTCACTAAAGAGGAGATCCAGGCAGCCAAAAAACACATGCGGACATGTTCACGATCTTTAGCTATTAAAGAAATTCAAATCAAGACAACAATGAGATACCATCTCACCCCAACAAGATTGGCCATGATCCTGAAAACACAAAACAACAAATGCTGGAGAGGCTGTGGAGAAAGTGGAACCCTCCTACACTGTTGGTGGGGTTGCAAAATGGTCCAGCCTCTTTGGAAGGCAATCTGGAGCTTCCTTAAAAAATGGATATCGATATACCATTTGACCCAGTAATTCCACTACTTGGAATATATCCTACAGATTCAAGGCCTTTCACACCAACGGACACATGCACCAGAATGTTTATCGCGGCACAGTCCACAATAGCAAAAAGGTGGAATCAACCCAGATGCCCAACAATAGAAGAATGGATAGGTAAACTGTGGTACATGTACTCAATGGAGAACTACACAATGATAAAGAATAACGATGATTCCAGGAAACATCTCCTAACCTGGTTTCAACTGGAAGACATTATGTTGAGTGAGAATAGTCAGCGACAAAAGGACAAATACTGTATGAGACCTCTACGATAAGATCTCAAAAACAGACTTGTGTATAGAAGAAAAGACTCTTTGACAGCTGCAAGGGAGGGGAGGTAGGGAGGGAGGGCGAGGGGGGGAGGGTTTAGTTTAGGTAGTTACTAGAAATCTAGTTGGGAGAAAGTGGTGACAGCACACATTAGGAACAAGAACAACATTAAGTGGACTTCAGCATAACTTGAGTACTCCTTCCATCTTGACTCAACACTGCAAGGATAGAGTAGCTGGGCGGGGGGTGGGGGACCATGCTCTTAGGCGAATTCCAGGCCAATTGGCACAACTAGCATTTTGCTAAGAGAGCTCTCTGCACCCCACATTGGTGAGTGGCATCTGGAGTCTTAAAAGCTGCCAAGCTGCCATCCGAGGACACAGCAAATGGTCCCAGCTCAGCAGGAACGGATGCTCACCGAGGGCCAAAATGGCATGCGGTAAAGACAACCGAGAAGACAGAGAGACCCACAAGAGTGGGTACCTACATCGACCTGGGACTGGAAGAACCGGATGGTGCCCAGACGCGTCCAGTGATAGCCATGACGGAGCTCACAGAGAGGATCCTCACCGGCAACACAAGAATAAAAAGAGGTGCATCATGAGATCTCCACTAAAAGACCTCAATTGATGGTCCAGTGGTTCTGGGGTTCCTCTGAGAGCATGGCCCCCGGCCCCGATGCTGCCCGTTCCCATAAATTATAACAAAGGTCCGCTCTTTGGACAGGAATGGAATGGACTTGGCAATGCAGAGTAATCATATGTTGGAAGCACTTTATGGTTCTATACATCTATAGGATATCATCTTGCTGACCTCTGGCTGGAGGAAGGGGAGTGGAAGGAGAGGAGGGGAAAGGAGACTGTTGGGAAGATGAGACATGTATGGACCAGAGAGGAATAGTGTGCAGTCACCGGACAGGGAGAGCAGCGGGAGCTGCATATAGGGGGGCATGTAAATTTACATGTGAATGTACATTTTCACTCAGTTATGTTAAATAAAAACAAAAAAAATAAAAAAATAAAATAAAAAAAATGTTACACTGTATCTAGGAAATATACTTTTAGCTTTTAGAATAGTCCAGCTATGTTAACCTCTTTTCTGCTGTGTGCTGTCACTAACTAGTGCCTTCACCTAAACTAATTCTTTTCTATTGTCTAATCTGTGAGTATCACTCTTCCTCCTTCCTCACCCTTGTTACCATGCAGGATTCTTTTCTTCTGTGCTTAAACTTTTAATTAAGTCCTTATAACAGTGGCCTAATACAGTATTTGCCTTTTTGAAACTGACTGATTTCACTCAACATAATGTCAGATCCAACTCGATGGCACTTGGCTTGGCTGGCAGTGTCTTACAGGTTACTGCATGTTATCAGATATTCCCCCAGATCACTGTTGTTCTTTACTACTGCACAGCATTTTACTGTGTGAATATACCACAGTTATTTGATCCATTCCTTTGTTGATGGGCACCTAGGTTGATTCTATCTTTTTTCAATTGTGGGCAGTGCTCCAATAAACATTCATGTGCATATATCTGTTTTTGCAACAGGCCTTATTTCTGTAAAATATATCCCAAAAAGTGAGACTGCTGGATCATATGGTATGCCTGTTTCTAGCTTTTTAAGAAAGTACCAAAACAATTTTCAAACTGGTTAGACCGTTTCACATTTCCAGCAGCAAAGAGTTCTAGTCTATCCACAACCTTTCCAACATTTATTATTTTGTATTTTTTTTTATTAATGCCACTCTTGTTGAGGTGAGATGACATCTCATTGTAGTTTTGATTTGGATTTCTCTAATGTCTAATGATCATGGGCATTTCCTCTTGTGTCTTTTGGCTGCCTGGATGTCTTCTTTGCTGAAGTGTCTGTCCATGTACTTTACCCATTGCTTAATTTGGTTATATGTCTCTTCCTTGTTGAGATTTTGCAATACCTTGTAGATTATAGAGATTAAACACTGATCAAATTTGTGGTTGCCAAATATTTTTTCCCAGTCTGCACATAGTCTTTTTGCTCCTTTGATGAAGTCTTCGAATAAGCATGTTTCATTGTAGTAGTTCTCATTTATCTCTTTTCTCTTCTGTTGTTTATACATTGCTAGTAATATTTTGTAGTCTATGACATGGATTATAACCTCCAGTGTTGTCTCTATGTTTTCTTCCATAACCTTTATCTTAATATTTAGGTCTTGGATCCATTTTGAGTTAGTATTTGTGCAAGGTATGAGATATGAGTCTTAAGTTTCAGTTTTTTGCCAATGAATATCCAGTTTTGCCAGTATCATTTGTTTAACAGGCTGCTTTTTTCACAGTCTTTGGGCCTTTGTCAAATGTCAGCTGCTCATATGTGGATGGTGTTATTTCTGGATTATCTATTGTGTTTCATTGGCCTATATGTTTGTTTTGTTTTTACCAGTACCAGTTGTTTTGACCACTGTGGCAGTGTAATAGGTTCCAAGGTCAGGTAGCCTGAGGTCTCCCACTGTGTCCTTCTTCATTAATGCCTTACCTTTCCAAATGAAGTGGATAATTTGTTTCTCCATCTCATTAAGAAATGACATCGAATTTTGTGTTGAGATTGCATTGTATGTATAGACCTTTTCAGGTAGAACAGACTTTTTCATAATGTTTAGTCTTCCTATCCATGAGCAAGGTATGTTACTCCATTTATGTAAGTATCTTATTTTCTTGCAGTAGTGTCTAGTAATTTTCTTTATTTAGGTCTCCTACATCTCTGGCTAGCTTTACTCCTAGGTATTTTATCTCCTTGAGAACTATTGCAAATGGTATTGATTTGGTGATTTCCTTGTCAGTGTACAGGAATTCAGTTGATTTGTGTATGTTTCTCTTACATCCTGATATTTTGTCAAATTCTTCTATTAGTTACATAGCTAGAACCTCCATCATAATGTTAAATGTTGATGACAATGGACATCCTTGTCTTTTCCTGTTCTCAAGGATAATGGTTTAAGATTCTGTCCATCTAGGATGATGTTATTCCCTTTAAATAGATGACTCTTATTATGTTAAAGATTTCCCTTCTCTTCCTATACTGTTGAGAGTTTTGTTTGTTTGTTTTAATATGAATGGGTGTTGGACTTGTAAAATACTCTTTCTACATTAATTGATAAAATCAAATGATTCTTAGCTTTTGACTTATTTGTGTCATTGACTGAACCATAAAGCTGAACCATCCCTGCATCCATGGTATGAATCCTACTTGGTTTTGGTAAATTATTTTTTTTCATATGTTGTTGTATCCTATTGGTTAGAATTTTGTTGAGGATTTTTGAATCCTTTGTCTGTAATTTCCCTTTTCTGTGCTATCTTTACTTGGTTTTGGTATCAGGGTTATATTGGCTTCATAGAATGAATTTGGACATATTCCATTCTTTTTCATGCTGTGAAATACCTTTAGTAATAGTAGTGTTAGCCAAGCCAAAGCCACGTGCTGTCAAGTCGGATAGTAGTGTTAACTCATCTCTATAATTTTGGTAGAATTCTTCAGTGAAGCCATCTGAGCCAGGATTTTTTCCTCAGGAGTTTTAAATTACTTTTTTCAGTCTACTCTTTTGTGAAGGGTTTATTACATTGCTTCACTTCTGTTTGTGTTAGTTTCTATGGTTAATATGTTCCCTTCTGGAAATTTGTCCTTTCTTCTAGGTTTTCAAATTTATTAGAGTACAATTTTTCCTTGCATTCTGTTATAATTCTTTAATTTCAGTCTGGCTGTTGTAATATCTCTCATCTCATTTCTTATTCAAGTTATTTGCTTCCTCTTTTGTCCAATAGCTTATTAATCTTGTTGATCATTGCAAAAAAAACAGTTTTTGTCCTATTAACTCTTTCAATTTTTTTTTTCTAGTCTCTGATTCCTTTAGTTATATTCTAATTTTCATTATTTGTTTTCTTTTGGAGCTTCAGAATTTCTTTTGTTATACTCTTTCTCCTTGTTTGAGTCATAGGGTAGATTTTTAAATTTTATTTCGGCCCTTCTTTTTGGATATGTGCACTTATTGGTATACAGTGATCTGTGAGCACTGTTTTTCCCACGTCCATACATTTTGGTAGCATCTGTTTACATTTGTATTTGGTTCTGTGAATTTCTTTATTCCATCCTTGATTTCTTCTATAACCTGGACATTTTTGAGCAAGGTGTTTTCCAGGATCTATGTATATATTTATTTGCTTATTTTTCCTTGCTTTTTCTACTGTTGGTTTTGATTTCTATGGCTTTACGGCTTGAAAAGATACTTTGCAATATTTCAATGGTTTTGGCTTTGTTAAGTCTTGCTTTATACCCTAATATGTCTTCTATTCTGGAAAACGTTACATGTGCATTGGAAAAGAAGGTATAATTGTCTGTTGCTGAGCAGAGTGTTTTATTCATGTCTTTGAGGTCGATTGTGGCTTTTAGATCTTTTGTGTCTATTGAGCTTCTTTATGTTCTGTTCATCATCGAAAGCAGTGTGTTGAAGTCTCCTGCTATTACTGTAGAGTTGCCTATCTCACTTTGCAATGTTGCTAGAGTTTATTTGCTGTATTTAGAAACACTATCATTGGGTTCATAAATATTTAATATCCTCCTGATGTATTGAGTACACAGAGACCTTCTTTGTCCACTATGATGAATTTTACTTTAAAGTCTATTTTATCTGAAGTTAAGATTGTTAGCATCATACATATTTTTGTTTGTTGTTAGAATGATTCATATTTTTCCATATTTCATATTCAGCCTGTTTATATCTTTAAGTGTATGGTGTGTCTCCTGCAGTCAACATAAAGATGAATTTTTTTTTTAAATCCATTCTGCTACACTTTGTCTCTTTAGTGAGAATTTTGACCCATTTACATTCAGTGTAATTATTCATTGGTATGAATTTAGTGCTGTATTTTGGTGTCCTTTTTGTGTGTTGTTGACAGTTTTTTTGTTCAACTTAATTTTCTGTTCTAAGCTTTTTTCTTTTTTTAATTTATTTCATTATTATTGTTTTTACATTTGCTGACACTAGTTGATTTTGTTTCTTATTTTGATGTTTAGGATTGCTAATTTCCTTTCCAGGTATGTTAATATTTAACCCGAATGTTCTAAGTTTCCATCAGCGTTTAATTTCTTTTTATCATCTTACCTTCCTCTCCATCTGAAAGATCTATGACTACATTGATTGGTCCCTGTTGGCTTGGCTTTTGTGTAGTGCTGTCATGACTTACATACTAGTATCTCTATTTCCCTATTTTAAGTGTTTAACTTTGAGTTATTTTTGTGGTTTCCTTAACTATGTTGATAGCTGAGATTCTAACTCATAGTGACACTATAGGACAGAGTAGAACTGCCCCCTATAGGCTTCCACTGAGCACCTGGTGAATCTGGACTTCTGACCTTTTGGTTCTTAGCTGTAATTCTTAGCTACTACACCATCTGTGTTTCCTTGTACCACCAGGGACCTTCAAAACACACTACTAATATAGTCCAAGAATACTTCTTAAACTATTTGCTTTCTCTGAGTATATATCTGACATTATTGGTTTTTTAATCAAACAATCTGCTTCAATATTTCTTGCATTTTCAGCGTGGTCCTTGGAAATTCTCTAAACTTCTCTTTATTTGGTAATGTCCTTATTTCAACATCATATTTGAGAGATAATTTTGAAGGATATATAATTCTTGACTGAAAGTTTTCTTCCTTCAAGTCTTTGTCCATTCTATCTCATTGTCTTCTTGCCTGCATGATTCCTCTGAGTGGTTTGAGCTTAGTCTTATTGACACTTTCTTGTTAGTTATTTTTTGTTTAACCCTAAGTGCCTTTAAAAACATCTCTTTATCTTTAGTTTTGGTAATTTTGATTATTCTATATCTTGGTGTCTTTCTTTTGGAGTCTATGTTGTATGGATTTGGATGAGCATTTTGGATATGAGGTCTGGCAATTAAGTTTGTGAACTCATCCTAGAAAAAGTGCTACAAATCTGAATATCACACAGCCATCTTTGAAGTACTCCCCTTGGAAAGCTATGCACTGTTGCCAGCACCTAGTCCACTCTTCAAAGCAATTTTGGAACTCTTTTTCTGGAATGACCATCAGAGCTGTTGTATTACCCTTGACATTCTGAATGGCTTCACAATATCTTCCTTTTACCATTTCCTTTATCTTTGGGTAAAGACAAAAGTCATATGGGGTCAGATCACATGAGTGAGGGTGTTCTGATAGACTTATTTGCTTAATGGCTAAAAACTCCCTCACAGACAATACCACTTGAGCTGGCACATTGTCATCATGCAAGAGCCATGAGTTGTTGGTGAAGAGTTCAGGTTACTTTCATCTAACTTTTCACATAGCCTTTTCAACACTTCCTAATAGTAAAGTTGGTTAACTGTCCATTTGACACAAATTCATAATGAACAATCCCTCTGATATCAAAAAAGGTTAGCAACATTGCTTTGCCTCTTGGTTTGGACTGATGGAACTTTTTTGGTCATGGAGAATTGACTGTCTTCCATTGTACGCTTCAGCAATTTGTTTCAGGGTCGTATTGGTACACCTATGTTTCATCACCAGTTATAAGAAGGTTCAAAACATCATCTTGCCTCTCCAAAATATCTTGGAAAACTTCAACTCTCCTTTGCTTTTGTTCATCAGTGAACACTTTCAGGACTACTTTCACACGCACCTTTCTCATGCCAAGATTTTTAATTAAGATTTTCCTGGTTTCTCTACTGATGGTTACTTGGTCTGCTATGCTTCTCACAATAAATCAACAATATTGACACCTAATACAACAATTTTTTGCAATGTTTTCGTTAGCTCTGCTCACCACTGGCTGACCTGGTCTCTCCTCATCAGTGATGCTTTCTCACCTTCCAAAAACATTTAATCCATTTGTACACTGCCATTTTCTTCACAGCATTATTCCAATAAAATTGGAGTAATGTGTCCCTGATTATTAATTTTACTCTTGCCAAATTTAACAAGAAATTTAATATTTGTTCATTACTCTAATTGAAGCTCTGAGATTTTCATGATGGCACACAAAAACATGCAACAAAAATGGACACCACTTGTCAGGACACCACCAGATTATGACACAAACACAGCTGTGAGACACTAGTATACCAGGGTTACAGAATTTTACTAAGTTGTTTGTCCACTGCTGCCAACATAAGAGCATGGTGGCAAGTTTGTGTACTTAATTGCCATACCTCGTCGATACCATTTTGTCTTATTAGGGAAATTGTCAAAATATCTTCAACAATTCTCTCTACATTTTCTGTTATCACGCTCTCCCCTGTTCTGTTACTCCAGTCACTTGCAAATTATTTCTCTTAATAAAACCCTATATAACCTTAGTTATTATATTTTTAATTTTTTATCTGATTTTTCCTCAAATGTATTGGTATTGGGTGTTTTGTCTTTAGGTTTACTCATTCTTCCTTTCATTATGTCAGTCCTTATCCTTTGAATTTTTATTGAACTGTCTAGCTCTGTGATTTTATTGTTAATCTGCTGAATTTCTGATTATTGTTGCCCAAGTATTTCTTGTAGTCTGTTTAACTTTTTATTATGCTCTTCTTCATTTTGGCTAATTTCCTTTCTGGTGCCTTAAAGAGATATAAACATTACTTTTTTGCACTCTATCTCTGAGAATAGCAGGAAGTCTTCTTTGTCTGGAAAATTTTTGATTCTTTGTTTTGGGAAATTTCTGGATCTATGATTGTCTGCTTCTTTAAATGATATGAAACTGTTGTTACTGAGCTATCTAAAGTTATAACTACACTTGACTCTCAATATGGGGCTGATTACCTAGGAAAAAAGCTCAATAAAAACACAGAAGACCTTATTGCCACAATTAACCAACTAGACCTCATCGACATACACAGAACTTCTATCCATCAGCAGGCAACTATATGTTCTTCTCCAATGAACTTGAAATATTCTCCAGAATAGACCATGTGTTAGGACATACAGAAATTCTCAACAAAATCCATACCACTGAATTAATGAAAAGCATCTTCTCAGATCATAAAGCCATAAAAGTCAAAATCAATAGTAGAAAAAATACAGATAGAAAGTGGAACTCATGGAAACTGAACAACATCTTCCTCAAAAATCCATGGGTTATAGAAGAAATCAAGGATCAAATAAGGAAATTTATGGATTTCAATGAGAATGAAAACACTTCCTACCAGAACCTATGGGACACAGCAGTACTCAGAGGTCAGTTTATCTCCATAAATACACACATCAGGAAGGAAGAAACCAAATCAAAGAACTAACCCTACAGCTTGAATGAGTAGAGAAAGAAAAACAGAGTAACACCTCAGGCACCAAAAGAAAACAGATCCTAAAGATTAGAGCAGAACTAAGCAAATTAGAGGATAGAAGAACAATTGAAAAAAATGAAAAGACCAAAAGCTGGTTTTTTGAAAGAATCAACAAAATTGACAAACCGTTGGCTAAACTTACTAAAGAAAAACAGGAAAGGAAACAAACAACCCAAATGAGAAATGAGAGGGGAGTCGTCACAACAGATCCAAAGGAAATCAAAACTATCATAAGTACTATGAAAGTCTGTACTCTAACAAACTTGGAAATCTAGAGGAAATGGACAAATGCCTTGATTCATATCATTACCAAAATTATCCCAAGTTGAAGCAGAACAACTTAATAAACCCATCACAAGGGAAGAGATTGAAAAATCATGAAAAAACTACCAATGAGTAAAAGCCCGGACCCAAATGGCTTCACTGCATAATTCCACCAAGTTTTTACACAAGAGTTATCTCCAATACTTCTGAGACTATTTCACAGTATAGAAAGGGATGGAATACTCCCAAATTCGTTCTATGAATCCAGGATAATCCTAGTACCAAAGACAGGGAAAGACCTAACCAAAAAGGAAAACTATAGACCAATTTCACTCATGAATCTGATGCAAAAATCTTGAACAAAATTCTTGCCAATAGGATACAACAGCAAACCAAAAAAATAATCCATCATGATCAAATTGGATTCACACCAGGGATGAAAGGCTAGTTCAGTATCCGAAGAACAATCAATGTGATCAACCACATAAATAACACAAAAGACAAGAATCACCTAATTTTATATATTGGTGTAGAAAAGGCATTTGATGAAGTCCAATCCCCATTCATGCTATAAACTCTCAGCAAAATAGGAATATATGGCAAATTCCTCAATGCAACAGGGCCATTTATAAGAAGTCAACTGCCTACCTCATCCTGAACGGACAGAGACTGAAACAATTTCCCTTGAGAACGGGAACTAGACAAGGATGCTCACTCTCACCTCTCCTATTCAATATTGCACTAGAAGTTCTAGCCAGAGCAATTAGACAAGACCAAGAAATAAAGGTCATCTGCACTGCAAAGAAGTAAAAGCCTCCCTATCTGTAGATGATATGTTTGTATACACAGAGAGTCCTGAAGAATCCATAAGTAAACTACACATACTGATAGAAGAGTTCAGCAAAGCCTCAGCATACAAGATAAACATAAGTAAATCAATAGGATTACTTTACACCAACAAAGAGATCATTCAGGAAGAAATCACTGAATCAATATCATTTACTAAAGCCCCTAAGAAGATAAAGTACCTAGGAATAAATGTAACTAGAGAAATAACAGACCTTTACAAACAGAACTAGAAGACCTTGCTACGAGAAACTGAGACTTCCATAAATTGAGAAACCTACTCTGCTCATGGATAGGAAGACTTAACATTGTGAAAATGTCTATTTTACTCAAAGTGATCTACTTATATAATGCAATCCCAATAAAAAATCCAGTGGCATTTTTTGAGATGGAAAAAGAAATCACCAACTTTGTTTGGAAAAGGAAGAAGCCCCAGATAAGTAAATCACTACTGATGAATAGCACAGTGGGAGGCCTCTTACTACCCAACTTTAGAACCTATTACACTACCACAGGAGTCAAAACAGCCTGGTACTGGTACAAAAACAAGCCGATTGACCAATGGAACAGAATTGAGACCCCAGAGATGACACCAGCTGCCTATGAACAGTTGACATTCGACAAAGGCCCTAAGACATTAAGCTGGAGTCAAAACAATCTCTTCAACAAATGGTGCTGGCAAAATAGGATATCCATCTGCAAAAACTAGAAACAAGACCCATATCTTACACCTTATGCACAAACAAACTCAAACCTGTTAAAAGACCTGAATATCAAATCTAACATGATAAAGATCATCCAAGAAAAAGTAGGAACAACAATGGACTCTTTAATACACAATGTAGACAGACTTAAAATCTGTCAAACAAACCACAATCCCAAATAAATGGGAACTACTAAGCATCAAACACTTTTGCTCATCCAAAGACTTTATTCATAGAATTAAAGGCCACCTATAAAACGGGAAAAAATATTTGACAACTATCTGCCAGACTGACACCTGATCTCCATAATCTATAAGGTACTACAAAATATAAATAAGAAAAGGATAAATCATCCAATGAAGTGATAGGCAAAGGATACGGACAGACACTTCTCTAAAGACTAGATCCAGGCACCCAAAAAACACATGTGGACATGCTCACGATCATTAGTTATTAAAGAAATTCAAATCAAATCTATGATGAGATGCCATCTCACCCCAACAAGGTTGGCTGTGATCCAAAAAACACACAACAACAAATGCTGGGGAGACTGTGGAGAAATTAGAGTTCTCCTACACTGTTGGGATTGCAAAATGGGGCAACCTCTTTGGAAAGCAATCTGATGCTTCCTTAAAAAGCTGGATATAGATATACCACTTGATCCAGTAATGCTACTGCTCAGAATATATCCTACAGAATCAAAGCCATTCACACCAACTGATACATGCACACGAATGATTACCCACAATAGCAAAAAGATGGAATCAACCCAGATGCCCAACAACAGAGGAATGGGTAGGTAAACTATGGCATATATACTCAGTGGAACACTATGCAATGATAAAGAACAATGATGATTTTAGGAAACATCTCATAACCTGGTTTCAATTGGGGGACCTTATGCTGAGTGAAAGTAGTCAGTGACAAAAGGACAAATATTGTACGAGATCCCTCTGACAAGAACTTAAAAACAGACTCATACATAGAAGAAAAGATTCTCTGACAGCTGCAAGTATGGGGAGGAAGGGAGGGAGGGGGAGGGGGCAAGATTTAGATGAGACAGTTGACAGAAATTTAATTGGGTGAAATCTGTGACAGCACACATGAGAAAGAAGATCAATATTAACTGGACTTCAACATAACAAGATGATTCCTCCCATCTTAATTCAATATTGCAAGGACAGAGTAGCTGGGGCAGGGGGCCAGATACCATGCTCTCGGGGAAAACTGAGGCCAAATTGGTGCAACTAGCATTTTGCTAAGAGAGCCTTCTACATTTCACATTGGTGGGTGACGTCTGGGTTCTTAAAACTTCCAAGCTGTCTTCTGAGATTATAGCAAATGGTCCCAACTCAGCAGAAACGAATGAGCACCAAGGATCAAAATGACAATAGGGGGAAGGAGAATCCAGAAGACAGACAGACCACTTGAGTGAGTGACTACATCTACTTGTGACCAGAAGAACCAGATGGTGCCTGACCACCACCAGTGATAGCCGTGTGGAGCTCCCAAAGTTGAGTCTCACTGGCAACACAAGAATAAAAAGGGGTACACCCTGAGATCTCCACTAAAAGACTGCAATTGATGGTCCAGGGGCCTCCGAGTTCCCCCAGGAGCATAGCCCCTGGCCTTGATGCTGCCCCTGTCCATAAATCATAATGGAGGTCAACTCTTCTGACAGGAATAGATTGGTCTTGGCAACACAGAGTGACCATATCATGTGTGTACTTTATGGTTCTATGCATCCATAGGGTGTCATCCTGCTGACCTCTTCACTGGAGTTGGGGGAGTGAGTGGAGTGGAAGGCATAAGAGATTGTTGGAAGGACAAGACATGTATGGAGCAGAGAGGAAGAGTGTGCTGTCACAGGGCAGGGAGAGCAGTGAGAGCTGCATCTAGGTGGGCATGCAAATTTATATGGGAATGTACATTCTCACTCAATCATAATAAAAATACAATTGTAATTTATGTTTGATTAGTGTGTCCATATATATGCATGCATACATATATATAGTTTAGTTTTTAAAATCCAAATAGTCTGGTCATTTGAGCTTGTTTGATTATTGGACCCTTAGAAATTCCACTACCCTGCCACCGGGTGGTTATAGCTATGAGTGTGCTAAGAAAGGTAGAGAGAATTCCCGGCTCAGGGGAATCAGCAGACCTCTCTCTCTGTGTTTTTTTGTTTGTTTGTTTGTTTCCTCTGCCCTGGTTGTTTCTCTCTCCAAGTCTAGGAGAAGATCAGCCTGTAGAAAAGACTTAAATCTTTCATAGTTTGCAAGCATTTGGTTTATGACTCTCAGGTGAAATTCCTCTGTGTTTTTGTAAGTACAAGCATCTGCAGCTCAGCTTTCATGTTGAGAAAGATACTCTCTGCTTGCCATACCACTATTGTGTTCATGACTCATTGCCATGCCACAGCTCTACTCAGCTGGCAGTAGCATGTTTCCCTGTAGGGTGAAGATTTAATTAGCCAAAATAATTGCTTTTGGACCTGTTCTTCCTTCCTTGTCACCCAGTCTGATCTCTCAGCTTTCCCACTGATACTCAGGACACCTAAAATGTCCTGCATGAGCCACTCACTTGTTTTCTTGGTTCATTGTTGTTAGGTTGTATGTGGCTATTCTGCCATCTTAGCCTTTCCTCTACAAACTTACATTGCACATATGTATGTAATATTTAGTGTGCTCTGTCAGTTACCATGTTAGGAACTTTCATTGTTCTTTATCAATATTTTTGCTACTGCTATTCTTGTATTATTTTAATACAGCATGTCTTATCAGTATGAAGATAGCTCTTTCATGTCATAATGCTTCAACATTTTTTATTGTGATTTAGATAAAAGTTTACAGTGCAAGTGAATTTCTTATACAACAGTTAATAAAGAAATTGTTTTGTGACATTGATTGACAACACTGTGATGTGTCTACATTCTTCCCTTCCCTATCCAGGTCCCCTCCTACCTCCTCATCTTTGCTTTCTTGCTGGCATGGCTATCAGTCTCATATACATAAATTATGAAACAAACCCTCAAGTATGTTGTTGTTGGCCCTATAGACCTGTCTAATCTTTGCCTGAAGTATGAGCCTCACCAGTGACTTCAGTACTGAGATAAAAAGATGTCCAGGGGCCACATTTTTGGGGTTTCTCCAGTTTCTGTCATACCAGCAAGGCTGATCTTTTCTTTGCTTTTCTCCTTTCTTTCTCCTTTATTCTCTCCCTTCTTTCTTTTGAATTTGAACTTTGCTCTACTTTTTTGCCCACTCTGTTTGAGACACTGCATGGCGATCCCTACCAGAAGAGTTGGTAGTGGCAACTGGGTACCACATAATTGGTCTAGGATTAGTAGCAGGGATGTTGTGATGGTTGTGGTCCACTAGATGTTTGGACTGTCCTTTTCCTTGTGTCTTCAGTCTTATTCCTTCTCTGCTGCCCCAGGAGGAACATGAACAATAGATGTGAATTAGATGTCTGTTCCCAGATTTTTAAGATTTCACTTGCTAGTCACTATGGGTGGATGTAGAACATTTTATTTGTAGAATGCATTATGTCAGTTGAGCTAGATATCTCCCTAGATCACGGTCCCCAGGCCTCATCCCAGTTGCTCAGTCTTTCAGGTGTTTGGATGTGTTTGTGAATCGTTTTCACTTTGCCCCAGTCAAGTGTTGACTTCTTCAGTAATTTTTACTGCCTTACCCTTCACCAAAGTTACTAGCTATCTACTATCTAATTAGTATGTTTCCCTCCTCATCCCATAAAGATTATTTCTTTCTATGTTGAAACATTTTCATGTGTTTTAGAATAGTGACCTCATACAGTATTTGTGCTTTTGTAATTAATTTATTTCACTCAGCACAAGAACCTCCTGATTGATCCTTGTTGTGAGATATTTCACAGATTCATCATTGTTCTTTATTGTTGCATGTTATCCCATTGTATGTATACATCATAGTTTGCTGATCCATTCATCTGTTAATGGACATCTTGATTGTTTCTTTTTGCTATTGTGTTGTTTCTTTTTGCTATTGTGAATAATGCTGCTGCAATGAACACGGTTGTGCATGTGTCTGTTTGTGTTATGGCACTTATTTCTCTAAGACATTTCCTAGGAGTGTGATTGCTGGTTGATATGATTGTCTTGATCATCCAGTGCTGCTTCAACAGAAATACCACAGGTGGATGTTTCAAAAAGAAATGCTATTTTGTCACAGTCAAGTAGACTGCAAGTCCAAATTCAGGGTGTCAGCTCTAGGTGAGGGCTTTTTCTGCTGGCTTGGCTCTGGAGGAAGGTCCTTGTCATCAATCTTCTCCTGGACTGGAAGCTTCTGAGGTACAGGGATACTGGCTCTTTCCAAAGGATACACTCAGTCCCTAGCACTTCTTCTTGGTGGTATGAAGTGCCCTAAATCTCTCTGCTAGTTTCTTTCTTTAGTATCCCAAAAGATTACCTCAAGGCAAATTACAGTCTTACACCTTGAGTGCTGCCCCACCAACACAATTGCCACCCATCCTCCTTCATGAACATCATAGAGGTAGAGTTTATACATAAAAAGACATCACACAATACTGGGAATGATGGCAGAGCCAAACAGCTACACAAATTTTTAGGGGGAACACAATTCAATCCATGACGTTCCACCTTTTGTTCCTTAAAAAAAAAAAAAAAAAAAATCCGTGCAACATGTAAAATATATTTACCTCATTATAGCAAAAGTCTTAAAGTCCAAGTCCCAAATCCAGAAATTCCTCTTCAACTGCAAAATCTAGAAAAATTTATGTGCTTCCAAAATACAATGGCCGAACAAGCAGGCACAAGTTAGACATTTTTATTACAAATGGGACAAAGAAAGAAAAAAGGGGAACAAACAATTTATCAGAACACATTGCATCAGCCCTAAAAGCTTTTAAAATAATATTCCATTTTTCTGAGACTTTTTACACAATAGTTTGGCCTCCTAGGTATTGGCCACACACTCCAAATTCTGAGTGAAGGCATGTTGGTCCTGGGCTACAGTTCTACCTTCCAGGCCTGCAGGGATAGCAACAGCTTCTTTGGCTTTAGGTGCACCAGTTTCCTAGTGTAACTGAATGACACTTCATCCTTAGAAACATCAAGTACCACGGCTCCACCCTTATAAATTTGTGAGGTCATAGCCATAACTTTTGAGACTGAGGCAGCTTAGTTCCTTGTCTCTTCAGCTTCTGCTTCCTTCAGCCTCATTACCAGGTCTCATGTCCACATCTTCCCTGTTTCAAAGCTCAGTAGTTTCAACAGTTTAAGTGCTGTGAGGTACCCCACTCCACAGGAAGCCTCCTGCAAACAGACATTCAGCACTCTCACTCTGAATCAGCTCCATTGCTTTCCCACACTGGTCTGGTTCTGCTACTGCCTGTCCACTGCTCCTGTTGGCCCTCTGCTGCTTGTTTCTTACCATCTGCACCTTATTCTGTGTTAACAGTTCTCTTTGGTTCTTTCTGAGTCTTCTATCCATTCATAGTTTCAAAACCACTACCACATTTTAGGTATCTGTTAGGGCAGCACCCTACTATCTTAAATCCAATTCTGTCTTAGTCATTCAGTGCTCCTCCAACAGAAATACCACAAGTGGATGGATTCAAAAAGAAAAACTTTATCTTGTCAAGGTACAATAGGCTGAAAGTCCAAATTCAGGGTATCAGCTGTAAGGAAAGGCTTTCTCTGCTAGCTCTGGAGGAAGATCCTTGTCATCAGTTTTCCCCTAGACTGCAAGCTTCTGAAGTACAGGGACTCTGGTCCTTTCCAAAGGATATGCTCAGCATTCAAAGGATAGCATTCTCATGTTGAAAAGAATGACTCATGAAACATGTTTGGGTAATGTCATTCCAACAGGATAATAAAGAATACTATATTGACAAATTCATGAATGAGTAGTGTTGTTACTGTTATCATCAATATGCTCAAGGTAGCTGTAAAATCTAAAACTTCAAAAAAAATTAAATAAGAATTTGAAGTAGATTTTCTTCTTCAAAGAAGTATTTTGATTATTTAATGGACTTATTCGATGTTTCACAAAAAATAATTTTAAAACATTTTTCTAGCACTATCAGTGTAGGAAAGGCATCTTTGATCAACACGTGCTCCAGCAGAGAATACAACTGTATACAATTTTTAAACCCTAGAATAAAGTAAAATGTGAATAGAAATAAGAGATATGCATTAAAGTATGAAACAGGAGTTAAATGTAAAGATTTAGAGCAAGCGTGGTGGTAATTTGGTCAAACACTGTAGAACATAGAACAAGAAGTTCCATAATTAGTTTAATTAATACTAATGTTACTACTGGACCTACTTCAGTTGTGAAAGCCTGGTAAAGACCCTCAGCAAATAAATTGATCTTTCTTCTTTTTCTATTAAAAAGAGATAATAACTGTATGGTCCTGAAAGAAGATAATTAATGTCAAGGAAGAAACTGAACATGAAAAAATATGAGGTTAGTAAGAGTGCTTCCCCAAGAAGTCAGAGGCCTGGAGATGAAGTGAAAGGAAATATGTTACCTTTAATAACACTGTGGACTTCCACCCTAATGGATTTCTCTCCCTATCTACTTCTTGTGTTTTGCATGTGTCTGTGTGTATGTGTTTGAGCATGGCTGTGAGAGAGGCTGTGTATCAATGAATAGAAATACACTTCTATAGAAAATACATCTGAGAAAAAAGTAATTCAATCTCCACTTTCTATTTTCTACTTACCAAAAATATTGAGGAGTCATCTGATTTATATGAAAGAGCTTAACACTAGTCTACAATAACTGTTTTTTTCTTGTTGTTGTTGTTCTTTTTCTCAGTCTTTTTTGTTTTTTTTCAATTACAATTTCCTTCTTTGGTGAAATGTAAGCATCTTAGCCTAATCTAAAGTAAACTCCATCACTGTGCAGTTCTGAGTGGATTTTATTCCTGCTTCATCATTTTATTAATGTTATCTGACATTCTCTTAACCAATTTTTTAGCGAAATTCTATCAGTTCCCACCACTACCTACTTCTCTGTTTCAACATTTTCCATGAGAGATTTCCTAGCTATAATTACAGGAAGAAAGACTTAAATAACTGGCAAAATCTACACTGTTCATGGAGTTGGGAGTACTTAGCATTGTGAAAACATCACTTTCGCAGAAAGAAATCTACTTCTCTAAGACAATGAGACAGTGAACAGAGAAAGTATGAGGTTCTTAAGATTTAGAACAGATAGTAACAAGAAAAAGTACATAGTGATTAATCTACCCAGAGAAGTTACAAAGTTTTACACAGAGAACTCCCAGCTATAACTACAAGAAACTAAGAGAGACTTAGAAAACTGGCAAAATCTACGTTGTTCATGGAGTTGGGAGTACTTAGCACTGTGAAAACATCACTTTCACAGAAAGAAATATGCTTCTCTATAGACAACAAGGCAGTGAAATGAGAAAGTGTGAGTTTCTTAAGATTAAGAGGAGATAGAAACAAGAGAAAATACATAGTGATTCATCTACGAGAGAAGTTACAGAGGTTTACACAGAGAACTCACAGCTACAACTACAAGAAAGTAAGAGAGACTTAGATAACTGGCAATATCTATGTTGTTCATGGAGTTGGGAGTACGTAACACTGTAAAAACATCACTTTCGCACAATTCTCTAAGGCAACGAGGCAGTGAAATGAGAAAGAGTGAGTTTTTCAAGATTAAGAGCACATAGAAACAAGAGAAAGTACATAGTGATTCATCTACGAGAGAAGTTACCGAGGTTTACACAGAGAACTCCTAGCTATAACTACAAGAAAGTAAGAAAGACTTAGATAACTGGCAAAATCTACATTGTTCATCGAGTTGGGAGTACGTAGCATTGTGAAAACATCACTTTCACACAAAGAGATCTACTTCTCTAAGGCAACGAGACAGTGAAATGAGAAAGTGTGACCTTCTTAAGATTAAGAATAGATAGAAAAAAGAGAAACTACTCACTGATTCATCTACCCAGAGAAGTTACAGAGGTTTACACAGAGAACTCCCAGCTATAACTACAGGAAATTAAGAGAGACATAGATAACTGGAAAAATCTACGTTGTTCATGGAGTTGGGAGTACTTAGCACTGTGAAAACATCACTTTTGCAGAAAGAAATCTAGTTCTCTAAGACAACGAGGCAGTGAAATGAGAAAGTGTCAGTTTCTTAAGATTAAGAACAGATAGAAACAAGAGAAAGTACATAGTGATTCATCTGCCCAGAGAAGTTACAGAAGTTTACACAGAGAATTCCCAGCTACAACTACAAGAAACTAAGAGAGACTTAGGCAAGTATCAAAATGTACGTTGTTCATGGAGTTGGGAGTACTTAGCACTGGGAAAACATCACTTTCACAGAAAGAAATCTACTTCTCTAAGACAACGAGAGAGTGAATTCAGAAAGAATGACTTTCTTAAGATTAAGAACAGATAGAAACAAGAGAAACTACACAGTGATTCACTTACCCAGAGAAGTTACAAAGGTTTACACAGAGAACTCCCAGGTATAACTACAAGAAACTAAGAGAAACTTAGATAACTGGGAAAATCTACGTTGTTCATGGAGTTTGGAGTACTTAGCAATGTGAAAACATCACTTTCTCAGAAATAAATCTACTTCTCTATAGACAACGATGCAATAAAATGAGAAAGTGTGAGTTTCTTAAGATTAAGAACAGATAGAAACAAGAGAAAATACATAGTGATTCATCTACCCAGAGAAGTTACAGAAGTTACAGAAGTTACAGAGAAGTTACACAGAGAACTCCCAGCTATAACTACAAGAAACTAAGAGAGACTTAGAAAACTAGCAAAATCTGCATTGTTCGTGGAGTTGGGAGTACTTAGCACTGTGAAAACATCACTTTCGCAGAAAGAAATCTATTTCTCTAAGACAAAGAGGCAGTGAAATGAGAAAGTGTGAGTTTCTTAAGATTAAGAACAGACAGAAACAAGAGAAAGTACATACTGATTCATCTACCCAGAGAAGTTACAGATGTTTACACAGAGAACTCCCAGCTATAACTACAAGAAACTAAGAGAGACTTAGATAACTGGCAAAATCTACCTTGTTCATGGAGTTGGGAGTACTTAACATTGTGAAAACATCGCTTTTGGAGAAAGAAATCTACTTCTCTAGGACAACGAGGCAGTGAAATCAGAAAGTGTAAGTTTCTTAAGATTAAGAGCAGATAGAAACAAGAGGAAGTACATAGCGATTCATCTACGAGAGAAGTTACAGAGGTTTACACAGAGAACTCACAGGTATAACTACAAGAAACTAAGAGAGACATATAACTGGCAATATCTACGTTGTTCATGGAGTTGGGAGTACTTAACACTGTGAAAACATCACTTTCGCACAATTCTCTAAGGCAACGAGGCAGTGAAATGAGAAAGAGTGAGGTTTTTAAGATTAAGAGCAGATAGAAACATGAGAAATTGCATAGTGATTCATCTACGAGAGAAGTTACCGAGGTTTACACAGAGAACTCCAAGCTATAACTACAAGAAAGTAAGAAAGACTTAGATAACTGGCAAAATCTACATTGTTCATCGAGTTGGGAGTATGTAGCATTGTGAAAACATCACATTCGCACAAAGAGACCTACTTCTCTAAGGCAACGAGGCAGTGAAATGAGAAAGTGTGACCTTCTTAAGATTAAGAATAGATAGAAAAAAGAGAAACTACTCACTGATTCATCTACCCAGAGAACTTACAGAGGTTCACACAGAGAACTCCCAGCTATGAGGACAAGAAACTAAGAGACACATAAATAACTGGCAAAATCTACGTTGTTCATGGAGTTGGGAGTACTTAGCATTGTGAAAACATCACTTTCGGACAAAGAAATCTATTTCTCTAAGACAATGAGGCATGAATGAGATAGTGTGAGTTTCTTAAGATTAAGAACATATAGAAACAAGAGAAAGTACATAGTGATTCATCTACCCAGAGAAGTTACAGAGGTTTACCTAGAGAACTCCCAGTTATAACTACAAGAAACTAAGAGAGACTTAGATAACTCGCAAAATCTATGTTGTTCATGGAGTTGGGAGTACTTAGCATTGTGAAAGCATCACTTTTGCGGAAAGAAAACTACTTCTCTAAGACAATGATACAGTTAACAGAGAAAGCACTAGTTTCTTAAGATTGAGAACAGATAGACACAAGAGAAAGTACACAGTGATTCATCTACCCAGAGCAGATACACAGGTTTACACAGAGAACTTCAGTTACAACTACAAGTGAATAAGAGAGACTTAGATAACTGGCAAAATCTACCATGCTCATTGAGTTGGCAGTACTTAGCATTCTGAAAACTTCACTTTCGCAGAAAGAAATATACTTCTCTATGACAACGATATAGTGAACAGAGCAAGTATTAGGTTCTTAAGATTGAGACCAGATAGAAACACGAGAAAGTACACAGTGATTCATTTAACCAGAGAAGAGAAAGAGTTTTTCACAGAGAACTTTGGTTATAACTACAAGAGAATAAGACAGCCTTAGATAAATGGCAAAATCTACCTTCGTCATGGAGTCGGGAGTACATAGCATTATGAAAAAATCACTTTTGCAGAAAGAAATCTGCTTCTCTAAGACAAGAATACAGTGAACAGAGCAAGTATTAGTTTCTTAAGATTGAGAACAGATAGGAACAATAAAAAGTACACAGTGATTCATCTACCTAGAGAAGATACAGAGGTTTTCACAGAGAACTTCAGTTATAACTCCAAGACAATAAGAGAGACTTAGATAAATGGCAAAATCTACATTGTTCATGGAGTTGGGAGTACTTAGCATTGTGAAAACATCACTTTCGCAGAAAGAAATCTACTTCTCTAAGACAATGATACAGTCAAAAGAGCAAGTATTAGTTTCCTAAGATTGAGAACAGATAGAAACAACAGAAAGTACACAGTGATTCAGCTCCCCAGAAAAGTTACAGAGGTTTACACAGAGATCTTCAGTTATAATTACAAGAGAAAATGAGAAGGTTAGATAACTGGCAAAATATATGTTTTTCATGGAGTTGGGAGTACTTAGCATTGTGAAAACATCACTTTTGCGGAAAGAGATCTACTTCTCTAAGACAACGACACAGTGAACAGAGAAAGTATTAGTTTCTTAAGATTAAGAACAGATAGAAACAAGAGAAAGTGCCCAGTGATTCGTCTACCCAGAGAAGTTACAGAGGTTTACACAGAGAACTTCAGTTATAACTACAACAGAATATGAAAGACTTAGATAACTGGCAAAATCTATGTGGTCCATGGAGTTGGGAGTACTTAGCATTCTGAAAACATCACTTTCGCAGAAAGTAATCTACTTCTCTAAGACAATGATACAGCGAATAGAGAAAGTATTAGTTTCTTGAGATTGAGGACAGATAGAAACAAGAGAAAGTAGACAGTGATTAATCTACCCAGAGAAGTTACAGAGGTTTACACAGAGAACTTGAATTATAATTACAAGAAAAGAAGACAGTCTTAGATAACTGGTAAAACCTATGTTGTTCATCAGTTCGGAATACTTAAGGTTGAGAAATCATAACTTTCGCAGAAAGAAATTTGCTTCTCTAAGACAGTGATACAGCGAACAAAGAAAGTATTAGTTTCGTAAGATTGAGAACAGATAGAAACTAGAGAAAGTACACAGTGATTAATCTCCCAAGAGAAGTTACAGAGGTTTACACAGAGAACTTCAGTTATAACTAAAAGAGACTAAGAAAGACTTAGATAACTGGCAAAATCAACCTTGTTGATGGAGTTGGGAGTACTTAGCATTGTGAAAACATCACTTTCACGGAAAAAAATCTACTTCTCTAAGACAACGATGCAGTGAACATAGAAACTATTAGTTTTTTAAGATTGAGAATGAATAGAAAGAAGAGAAAGTGCAGAGTGATTCATATCCCCAGAGAAGATACAGAGGTTTACACACAGAACTTCAGTTATAACTAGTTTCTTAAGATTTGGAACAAATAGAAACAAGAGAAAGTACACAGTGATTCATCTACCCAGAGAAGATACAGAGGTTTTCACAGAGAACTTCAGCTATAACCGCAAGAGAATAAAAGAGCCTTAGGTAAATGGCAAAATCTACCTTTTTCATGGAGTTGTGAGTAGTTAGCATGTGAAAACATCACTTTCGCAGAAAAAAATCTCCTTCTCTAAGACAACGATACACTGAAAAGAGCAAGTATTAGTTTCTTAAGTTTGAGAACAGATAGAAATAAGAGAAAGTACACAGTGATTCATCTACCCAGAGAAGATACAGAGGTTTACACATAAAACTTCAGATATAACCACAAAAAAATAAGACAGTCTTAGATAACTGGCAAAATGTATGTTAATCATGCAGTTCGGAGTACTTAGCATTGAGAAATCATCATTGTCGCAGAAAGAAATCTACTTCTCTAAGACAACCATACAGCGAACAGAGAAAGTATTCGTTTCTTAAGATTGAGAACAGATAGAAACAAGAGAAAGTACACAGTGATTCAGCTCCCCAGAGAAGATACAGAAGTTTACACAAAGAACTTCAGTTAGAAATAGTTTCTTAAGATTGAGCACAGATGGAAACAAGAGAAAGTAAACAGTCTTTCAAATCCCCAGAGAAGTTACAAAGGTTTACACAGAGAACTTCAGTAATAACTACAAGGGAATAAGAGACACTTAGAAAACTGGCAAAATATACATTCTCCATGGAGTTGGGAGTACTTAGCATTGTGAAAAAATCACTTTCGCAGAAAGAAATCTACTTCTCTATTATAACGATACAGTGAAAAGAGCAAATAGTAGTTTCTTAAGATTGAGAACATATAGAAACAAGAGAAAGTACACAGTGATTCATCTACCTAGAGAAATTGCAGAAGTTTACACAGAGAATTCCAAGTATAAGTACAAGAAAATAAGAGAGACTTAGAAAACTGGTAAAACCTACATTGTTCATAGAGTTGGGAGTATGTAGCATTGTGAAACCAACACATTCGCAGAAAGAAATCTACTTCAATAAGACCGCTAAACAGTGAACAGAGAATGTATGAGTTTCCTAAGATTGGTAAGAGACATAAAAAAGAGAAAGTACCCAGTGATACATCTACCTAGAGAAGTTACAGAGGTTTAGACAGAGAATTCCTAGTATAACTCTAAGAAAATAAGAGAGACTGAGAAAACTGGTAAAACCTACATTGTAGATAGAGTTGGAAGTACATAGCATTGTGAAAACATCACTTTTGGAGAAAGAAATCTACTTCTCTAAGACCGCGAAACAGAGAAAAGAGAATGTATGAGTTTCTTGAGATTGGTAAGAGATAGAAACAAGAGAAAGTACCAAGTGATTCATCTACTTAGAGAAGTTACAGAGGATAAACACAGAGAATTCGAAGTATAAGTACAAGAAAATAAGAGAGACATAGAAAACTTGTAAAACCTACATTGTTGATAGAGTTGGGAGTACTTAGCATTGTGAAAACATCACTTTCGCACAAAGAAATCTACTTCTCTAAGACCGCAAAACAGTGAAAAGAGAATGTATGATTTTCTAAAGATTGCTAACATATAGAAACAAGAGAAAGTACACAGTGACTCATTTACTTAGAGAAGTTACAGAGGTTCACACAGAGAATTCCAAGTATAAGTACAAGAAAATAATAGAGACTCAGAAATCTGGTAAAAAATACATTATTTAGAGAGTTGGGAGTACTTAGCATTGTGAAAACATCATTTTCGTACAAAGAAATCTACTTTTCTACGTCTGCGAAACAGTGAAAAGAGAATGTATGAATTTCTTAAGATTGGTAAGAGACAGAAACAAGAGAAAGTACCCAGTGATTCAACAACCTACAGAAGTTACAGACGTTTACACAGAGAATTCCAAGTATAAGTACAAGAAAATAAGAGAGACTTAGATAAATAGTAAAACCTACGTTGTTGATAGCGGTGGGAGTACAAAGTGATTCATCCTCCTAGAAAAGTTACAGAGGTTTACACAGAGCATTCCAAGTATAACTCTAAGAAAATGAGAGAGACTTAGAAAACTGGTAAAACCTACATTGTTGATAGAGTTGGGAGTACTTAACATTGTGAAAAAAATCACTTTCACAGAAAGAAATGTACTTCTCTAAGACCGCGAAACGGTGAACAGAGAATGTATGAGTTTCTTAAGATTGGTAACAGATAGCAACAAGAGAAAGTACCCAGTGATTCATCTACTTAGAGAAGTGACAGAAGTTTAGACAGCGAATTCCAAGTATAACTCTAAGAAACTAAGAGAGACTTAGAAAACTGGTGAAACCTACGTTGTTGATAGAATTGGGAGTACTTAGCATTGTGAAAACATCACTTTCGCAGAAAGAAATCTACTTCTCTAAGACCGCGAAACAGTGAAAACAGAATGTGTGAGTTTCTTAAGATTGGTACCAGAAGCAAGTGAAATTACCCAGTGATTCATCTACCGAGAGAAGTTACAGACGTTTACACAGAGAATTCCAAGTATAAGTACAAGAAAATAAGAGAGACTTAGAAAACTGGTAAAAACTACATTATTGAGAGAGTTGGGAGTACTTAGCATTGTGAAAACATCAACTTCGCAGAAATAAATCTATTTTTCTAAGACCGTGAAACACTGAACAGAGAATGTATGAATTTCTTAAGATTGGGAACAGATAGAAACAAGATAAAGTACCCAGTGATTCATCTACCGAGAGAAGTTACAGAAGTTTACACAGAGAATTCCAAGTATAAGTACAAGAAAATAAGAGAGACTTAGAAAACTCGTAAAACCTACATTGTTGATAGAGTTGGGAGTACTTAGCACTGTGAAAACATCACTTTCGCACAAAGAAATCTACTTCTCTAAGACCGCGAAACAGTGAAAAGAGAATGTATGAGTTTCTTAAGATTGGTAACAGATAGAAACAAGACAAAGTACACAGTGATTCATCTACCTAGAGAAGTTACAGACGTTTACACATAGAGTTCCAAGTACAACTCTAGGAAAATAAGAGAGACTTAGAAAACTGTCAAAACCTACATTGTTGATAGAGTTCGGAGTATTAAACCTTGTGAAAACATCACTTTCACAGAAAGACATCTCCTTCTCTAAGACCGCGAAACAGTGAACAGAGAATGTATGTGTTTCTTAAGATTGGTAACAGACAGAAACATGACAAAGTACCCACTGATTGATTTACCGAGAGAAGTTACAGACGTTTACACAGAATTCTAAATATAACTCTAAGAAAATAAGAGAAACTTAGAAAACTAGTAAAAACTACATTGTTGATAGAGTTGGGAGTACTTAGCATTGTGAAAACATCACTTTCGCACAAAGAAATCTACTTCTCTAAGAACGGGAATCAGTGAAAAGAGAATGTATCACTTTCTTAAGATTGGTAACAGATACAAACAAGAGAAAGTACACAGTGATTCATTTACGTAGAGAAGTTGCAGAGGTTTACACAGAGTATTCCAAGCATAAGTACAAGAAAATAAGAGAGACTTAGAAAACTTTTAAACCTTCATTGTTGATAGAGTTGGGAGTACTTAGCATTGTGAAAACATCACTTTCACAGAAAGAAATCTACTTTCCTAAGACCACGAAACAGTGAACAGAGAATGTATGAGGTTGTTAATATTGGTAACAGATAGATACTAGAGAAATTACACAGTGATTCATTTATCTAGAGAAGTTACAGACGTTTACACAGAGAATTCCAAGTATAAGTACAAGAAAATAAGAGAGACTTAGAAAACTGCTGAAACCTGCGTTGTTGATAGAGTTGGGAGTACTTAGTACTGTGAAAACATCACTTTCGCACAAAGAGACCTACTTCTCTAAGACCGCGAAATAGTGAAAAGAGAATGTATGAGTTTCTTAAGATTGGTAACAGATAGAAACAAGACAAAGTGCACAGTGATTCATCTTCCTAGAGACGTTACAGACGTTTACACATAGAATTCCAAGCATAACTCTAAGAAAATAAGAGAGACTTAGAAAACTTTTAAAACCTACATTGTTGATAGAGTTAGGAGTATTAAACATTGTGAAAACATCACTTTCCCAGAAAGACATCTCCTTGTCTAAGACCGCGAAACAGGGAACAGAGAATGTATGAGTTCGTTAAGATTTGTAACAGATAGAAACTAGAGAAAGTACACAGTGATTCATCTACCTAGCGAAGTTACAAACGTTTACACAGAGGATTCCAAGCATAAGTACAAGAAAATAAGAGAGACTTAGAAAACTGGTAAAAACTGCATTATTCATAGAGTTGGGAGTTCGTAGCATTGTGAAAACATCGCTTTCACAGAAAGAAATCTACTTCGCTAAGACCGCGAAACAGTGAAAAGAGAATGTATCAGTTTGTTAAGATTGGTAACAGATAGAAACAAGAAAAAGTACACAGTGATTCCTCTACCGAGAGAAGTTACAGAGATTTACACAGAGAATTCCAAGTATAACTCTAAGAAAATAAGAGAGACTTAGAAAACTGGACAAAACTACATTGTTCATTGAGTTGGGAGTACTTAGCATTGTGAAAACATCACTTTCGCAGAAGGAAATCTACTTCTCTAAGAACACGAAACAGTGAAAAGAGAATGTATGAGTTTCTCAAGATTGGTAACAGATAGAATCAAGAGAATGTACCCAGTGACTCATTTAACTAGAGAAGTTACAGATGTTTACTCAGAGAATTCCA
This sequence comes from Heterohyrax brucei, assembly GCA_028571685.1. Lineage (NCBI taxonomy): Eukaryota > Metazoa > Chordata > Mammalia > Hyracoidea > Procaviidae > Heterohyrax > Heterohyrax brucei. Next base: position 32,184,040 of record CM053152.1, read on the forward strand.
AGTGTAAGTAGACGAAAATAAGAGAGACTTAGAAAACTAGTAAAAACTACATTGTTCATTGAGTTGGGAGTACTTAGCATTGTGAAAACATCACTTTCACAGAAAGAAATGTATTACTCTAAGACCGCGAAACAGTGAACAGACAATGTATGAGTTTCTTAAGATTGGTAACACATAGAAACAAGAGAAAGTACCCAATGATTCATCTACCTTGAGAAGTTACAGACGATTACACAGAGAATTCCAAGTATAAGTACAAGAAAATAAGAGAGATTTAGAAAACTGGTAAAAACTACATTATTGATAGAGTTCGGAGTACTTACCATTGTGAAAACAGCACTTTCACAGAAAGACATCTCCTTCTCTAAGACCGGGAAACCGTGAACTGAGAATGTATGAGGTTGTTTAGATTTGTAACAGATAGAAACTAGAGAAAGTACACAGTGATTCATCTACCTGGAGAAGTTACAGAGGTTTACACAGAGAATTCCAAGTGTTACTCCAAGAAATTAAGAGAGACTGAGAAAACTAGTAAAACCTACATTGTTCATAGAGTTGGGAGTACTTAGCACTGTGAAAACAGAACTTTTGCAGAAAGAAATCTTCTTCTCTAAGACCGGAAAATAGTGAACAGAGAATGTATGTGTCTCTCAAGATTGGTAACAGATAGAAACAAGAGAAAGTACACAGTGATTCATCTACCCAGAGAAGTTACAGAGGTTTACACAGAGAATTCCAAGTATAAGTACAAGAAAATAAGAGAGACTTAGAAAACTGGTAAAACCTACATTGTTGATAGAGTTGGGAGTACTTAGCACTATGGAAACAGCACTTTCGCACAAAGAAATCTACTCTAAGACCTGAAACAGTGAACAGAGAATGTATGAGTTTCTCAAGATTGGTAAAAGAAACAAGAGAAAGTACACAGTGATTCATCTACCTAGAGAAGTTACAGAGGTTTACACAGAGAATTCCAAGTGTTACTCCAAGAAAATAAGGGAGACTGAGAAAACTGGTAAAACCTACATTGTTGATAGAGTTGGGAGTACTTAGCACTGTGAAAACAGCACTTTCGCAGAAAGAAATCTACTTCTCTAAGACTGGGAAACAGTGAACAGAGAATGTATGAGTTTCTCAAGATGAATAACAGATAGAAACAAGAGAAAGTACACAGTGATTCATCTACCTAGAGAAGTTACAGAGCTTTACACTGAGAATTCCAAGTATAAGTACAAGCAAATAGGAGAGACTCAGAAAACCGCTAAAACCTACATGGTTGATAGAGTTGGGAGTACATAGCACTGTGAAAACAGCCCTTTCGCACAAAGAAATCTACTTCTCTAAGACCGCAAAACAGTGAACAGAGAATGTATGAGTTTCTCAACATTGGGAACAGAGAGAAACAAGAGAAAGTACACAGTGATTCCCCTACGAAGAGAAGTTACAGAGGTTTACACGGAGAATTCCAAGTGTTACTCCAAGAAATTAAGAGAGACTGAGAAAACTGGTAAAACCTACATTGTTCATAGAGTTGGGAGTACTTAGCACTGTGAAAAGAGCACTTTCGCAGAAAGAAATCTACTTGTCTAAGACTGGGAAACAGTGAACAGAGAATGTATGAGTTTCTCAAGATGGGTAACAGATAGAAAGAAGAGAAAGTACACAGTGATTCATCTACCTAGAGAAGTTACAGAGGTTTACACAGAGAATTCCAAGTATAAGTACAAGCAAATAGGAGAGACTTAGAAAACCGGTAAAACCTACATTGTTGATCGAGTTGGGAGTACATAGCACTGTGAAAACAGCACTTTCGCAGAAAGAAATCTACTTCTCTAAGACCGGGAAACAGTGAACAGAGAATTTATGAGTTTCTCAACATTGGGAACAGATAGAAACAAGAGAAAGTACACAGTGATTCATCTACCTAGAGAAGTTACAGAGGTTTACACAGAGAATTCCAAGTATAAGTAGAAGCAAATAAGAGAGACTTAGAAAACCGGTAACACCTACATTGTTGATAGAGTTGGGAGTACTTAGCACTGTGAAAACAGCACTTTCGCACAAAGAAATCTACTTCTCTAAGACTGGGAATCAGTGAACAGAGAATGTATGAGTTTATCAAGATTGGTAACAGATAGAAACAAGAGAAAGTACACAGTGATTCATCTACCTAGAGAAGTTACAGAGGTTTACACAGAGAAATCCAAGTGTAACTTCATGAAAATAAGAGAGACTTTGAAAACTGGTAAAAACTACATTGTTGATAGAGTAGTGAGTACTCAGCACTGTGAAAACAGCACTTTCGCACAAAGAAATCTACTTCTCTAAGACTGGGAAACAGTGAGAAGAGAATGTATGAGTTTCTCAAATTTGGTAACAGATAGAAACAAGAGAAAGTACACAGTGATTCATCTACCTAGAGAAGTTACAGAGGTTTACACAGAGGAATCCAAGTGTAACTTGAAGAAAATAAGAGATACTTAGAAAACTGGTAAAAACTACATTGTTGATAAGGTTGGGAGTACTTAGCCCTGTGAAAACAGCACTTTCGCACAAAGAAATCTACTTCGCTAAGACCGGGAAACAGTGAACGGAGAATGTATGAGTTTCTCAAGATTGGTAACAGATAGAAACAAGAGAAAGTCCACAGTGATTCATCTACAGAGAGAAGTTAGAGAGGTTTACACAGAGAATTCCAAGTATAAGTACAAGCAAATAAGAGAGACTTAGAAACCCGGTAAAACCTACATTGTTGATAGAGTTGGGAGTACTTAGCACTGTGAAAACAGCACTTTCGCACAAAGAAATCTACTTCTCTAAGACTGGGAATCAGTGAACAGAGAATGTGTGAGTTTCTCAAGATTGGTAACAGATAGAAACAAGAGAAAGTACACAGTGATTCATCTACCTAGAGAAGTTACAGAGATTTACACAGAGAATTCCAAGTATCAGTACAAGCAAATAAGAGAGACTTAGAAATCCGGTAAAACCTACATTGTTGATAGAGGTGGGAGTACTTAGCACTGTGAAAACAGCACTTTCTCACAAAGAAATCTACTTCTCTAAGACCGCGAAACAGTGAACAGAGAATGTATGTGTTTTTCAAGATTGGTAACAGATAGAAACAAGAGAAAGTACACAGTGATTCATCTACCGAGAGAAGTTACAGAGGTTTACACAGAGAATTCCAATTATAAGTGCAAGAAAATAAGAGAGACTTAGAAAACTGATAAAACCTACATTGTTGATAGAGTTGGGAGTACTTAGCACTGTGAAAACAGCACTTTCGCTGAAAGAAATCTACTTCTCAAAGACCGGGAAACAGTGAACGGAGAATGTATGAGTTTCTCAAGATTGGTAACAGATAGAAACAGAGAAAGTACACAGTGATTCATCTACCTAGAGAAGTTACAGAGGTTTACACAGAGAAATCCAAGTGTAACTCCAAGAAAATAAGAGAGACTTAGAAAACCGGTAAAACCTACATTGTTGATAGAGTTGGGAGTACTTAGCACTGTGAAAACAGCACTTTCGCAGAAAGATATCTACTTCTCTAAGACCGGGAAACAGTGAACGGGGAATGTATGAGTTTCTCAAGATTGGTAACAGATAGAAACAAGAGAAAGTCCACAGTGATTCATCTACCTAGAGAAGTTACAGAGGTTTACACAAAGAATTCCAAGTATAAGTGCAAGAAAATAAGAGAGACTTAGAAAACTCGTAAAAACTACATTGTTGATTGAGTTGGGAGTACTTAGCACTGTGAAAACAGCACTTTCGCAGAAAGAAATCTACTTCTCTAAGACCGGGAAACAGTGAACAGAGAATGTATGAGTTACTCAAGATTGGTAACAGATAGAAACAAGAGAAAGTCCACAGTGATTCATCTACCGAGAGAAGTTACAGAGGTTTACACAGAGAATTCCAAGTATAAGCGCAAGAAAATAAGAGAGACTTAGAAAACTTGTAAAAACTACATTGTTGATAGAGTTGGGAGTACTTAGCACTGTGAAAACAGCACTTTCGCACAAAGAAATCTACTTCTCTAAGACCGGGAAACAGTGAACAGAGAATGTACGAGTTTCTCAAGATTGGTAACATATAGAAACAAGAGAAAGTACACAGTGATTCATCTACCTAGAGAAGTTACAGAGGTTTACGCAGAGGATTCCAAGTGTTACTCGAAGAAAATAAGGGAGACTGAGAAAACCGGTAAAACCTCTATGTTGATAGAGTTGAGAGTACTTAGCACTGTGAAAACAGCACTTTCGCAGAAAGAAATCTACTTCTCTAAGACTGGGAAACAGTGACCAGGGAATGTATGAGTTTCTCAAGATTGGTAACAGATAGAAACAAGAGAAAGTCCACAGTGATTCATCTACCTAGAGAAGTTACAGAGGCTTACACAGAGAATTCCAAGTGTTACTCGAAGAAAATAAGGGAGACTGAGAAAACCGGTAAAGCCTCTATGTTGATAGAGTTGACAGTACTTAGCACTGTGAAAACAGCACTTTCGCAGAAAGAAATCTACTTCTCTAAGACCGCGAAACCGGAAACAGAGAATGTATGAGTTTCTAAAGATTGGTAACAGATAGAAAGAAGAGAAAGTACACAGTGATTCATCTACCTAGAGAAGTTACAGAGGTTTACACAGAGAGTTCCAAGTATAAGTACAAGCAAATAAGACAGACTTAGAAAACCGGTAAAACCTACATTGTTGATAGAGTTGGGAGTACTTAGCACTGTGAAAACAGCACTTTCGCACTAAGAAAGCTACTTCTCTAAGACCGCGAAACAGTGAACAGAGAATGTACGAGTTTCTCAAGATTGGTAACAGATAGAAACAAGAGAAAGTACACAGTGATTAATCTACCTAGAGAAGTTACAGAGGTTTACACAGAGAATTCCAAGTGTTACTCGAAGAATATAAGGGAGACTGAGAAAACCGGTAAAACCTCTATGTTGATACAGTTGAGAGTACTTAGCACTGTGAAAACAGCACTTTCGCAGAAAGAAATGTACTTCTCTAAGACCGCGAAACAGGAAACAGAGAATGTATGAGTTTCTAAAGATTGGTAACAGATAGAAAGAAGAGAAAGTACACAGTGATTCATCTACCTAGAGAAGTTACAGAGGTTTACACAGAGAATTCCAAGTATAAGTGCAAGAAAATAAGAGAGACTTAGAAAACTGGTAAAACCTACGTTGTTGATAGAGTTGGGAGTACTTAGCACTGTGAAAACAGCACTTTTGCAGAAAGAAGTCTACTTCTCTAAGACCGGGAAACAGTGAACAGAGAATGTATGAGTTTCTCAAGATTGGTAACAGATAAAAACAAGAGAAAGTACACAGTGATTCATCTTCCTAGAGAAGTTACAGAGGTTTACACAAAGAATTCCAAGTATAAGTACAAGCAAATAAGAGAGACTTAGAAAACCGGTAAAACCTACATTGTTGATAGAGTTGGGAGTACTTAGCACTGTGAAAACAGCACTTTCGCACAAAGAAATCTACTTCTCTAAGACTGGGAAACAGTGAACAGAGAATGTATGAGTTTCTCAAGATTAGTAACAGATAGAAACAAGAGAAAGTACACAGTGATTCATCTACCTAGAGAAGTTACAGAGGTTTACACAGAGAAATCCAAGTGTAACTTCAAGAAAATAAGAGAGACTTAGAAAACTGGTAAAAACTACATTGTTGATAGAGTTGGGAGTACTTAGCAGTGTGAAAACAGCACTTTCGCACAAAGAAATCTACTTCCCTAAGACCGCGAAACAGTGAACAGAGAATGTATGAGTTTCTCAAAATTGGTAACAGATAGAAACAAGAGAAAGTACACAGTGATTCATCTACCTAGAGAAGTTACAGAGGTTTACACAGAGAATTCCAACTATAAGTACCAGCAAATAAGAGAGACTTAGAGAACCGGTAAAACCTACATTGTTGATATAGTTAGGAGTGTTTAGCACGGTGAAAACAGCACTTTCGCAGAAAGAAATCTACTTCTCTGAGACTGGGAATCAGTGAACAGAGAATGTATGAGTTTCTCAAGATTGGTAACAGATAGAAACAAGAGAAAGTACACAGTGATTCATCTACGTAGAGAAGTTACAGAGGTTTACACAGAGAATTCCAAGTATAAGTGCAAGAAAATAAGAGAGACTTAGAAAACTGGTAAAAACTACATTGTTGATAGAGTTGGGAGTACTTAGCACTGTGGAAACAGCACTTTCGCACAAAGAAATCTACTTCTCTAAGACCGGGAAACAGTGAACAGAGAATGTATGAGTTTCTCAAGATTGGTAACAGATAGAAACAAGAGAAAGTACACAGTGATTCATCTACCTAGAGAAGTTACATAGATTTACACAGAGAAATTAAAGTGTAACTTCATGAAAATAAGAGAGACTTAGAAAACCGGTAAAACCTACATTGTTGATAGAGTTGGGAGTACTTAGCACTGTGAAAACAGCACTTTCGCACAAAGAAATCTACTTCTCTAAGACTGGGAATCAGTGAACAGAGAATTTATGAGTTTCTCAAGATTGGTAACAGATAGAAACAAGAGAAAGTCCACAGTGATTCATCTACCGAGAGAAGTTACAGAGGTTTACACAGAGAATTCCAAGTATAAGTATAAGAAAATAAGAGAGACTTCGAAAACTGGTAAAACCTACATTGTTGATAGAGTTGGGAGTACTTAGCACTGTGAAAACAGCACTTTCGCACACAAAAATCTACTTCTCTAAGACCAGGAAACAGTGAACGGAGAATGTATGAGTTTCTCAAGATTGGTAACAGATACAAACAAGAGAAAGTACACAGTGATTCATCTACCTAGAGAAGTTACAGAGGTTTACACAGAGAATTCCAAGTATAACTACAAGTAAATAAGAGAGACCTAGAAAACCGGTAAAACCTACATTGTTGATAGAGTTGGGAGTACTTAGCACTGTGAAAACAGCACTTTCGCACAAAGAAATCTACTTCTCTAAGACTGGGAAACAGTGCACAAAGAATGTATGAGTTTCTCAAGGTTGGTAACAGATAGAAACAAGAGAAAGTCCACAGTGATTCATCTACCTAGAGAAGTTACAGAGGTTTACACAGAGAATTCCAAGTATAAGTACCAGCAAATAAGAGAGACTTAGAGAACCGGTAAAACCTACATTGTTGATATAGTTAGGAGTATTTAGCACTGTGAAAACAGCACTTTCGCAGAAAGAAATCTACTTCTCTGAGACTGGGAATCAGTGAACAGAGAATGTATGAGTTTCTCAAGATTGGTAAAAGAAAGAAACAAGAGAAAGTACACAGTGATTCATCTACCTAGAGAAGTTACAGAGGTTTACACAGAGAAATCCAAGTATAAGTGCAAGAAAATAAGAGAGACTTAGAAAACTGGTAAAAACTACATTGTTGATAGAGTTGGGAGTACTTAGCACTGTGAAAACAGCACTTTCGCACAAAGAAATCTACTTCTCTAAGACTGGGAATCAGTGAACAGAGAATGTATGAGTTTCTCAAGATTGGTAACTGATAGAAACAAGAGAAAGTACACAGTGATTCATCTACCTAGAGAAGTTACAGAGGTTTACACAGAGAAATCCAAGTGTAACTTCATGAAAATAAGAGAGACTTTGAAAACTGGTAAAAACTACATTGTTGATAAGGTTGGGAGTACTTAGCCCTGTGAAAACAGCACTTTCGCACAAAGAAAAATACTTCTCTAAGACCGCGAAACAGTGAACAGAGAATGTATGAGTTTCTCAAGATTGGTAACAGATAGAAACAAGAGAAAGTACACAGTGATTCATCTACCGAGAGAAGTTTCAGAGGTTTACACGGAGAATTCCAATTATAAGTGCAAGAAAATAAGAGAGACTTAGAAAACTGGTAAAACCTACATTGTTGATAGAGTTGGGAGTACTTAGCACTGTGAAAACAGCACTTTCGTGGAAAGAAATCTACTTCTCAAAGACCGGGAAACAGTGAACGGAGAATGTATGAGTTTCTCAAGATTGGTAACAGATAGAAACAAAGAAAGTACACAGTGATTCATCTACCTAGAGAAGTTACAGAGGTTTACACAGAGAAATCCAAGTGTAACTCCAAGAAAATAAGAGAGACTTAGAAAACCGGTAAAACCTACATTGTTGATAGAGTTGGGAGTACTTAGCACTGTGAAAACAGCACTTTCGCAGAAAGATATCTACTTCTCTAAGACCGGGAAACAGTGAACAGGGAATGTATGAGTTTCTCAAGATTGGTAACAGATAGAAACAAGAGAAAGTCCAAAGTGATTCATCTACCTAGAGAAGTTACAGAGGTTTACACAAAGAATTCCAAGTATAAGTGCAAGAAAATAAGAGAGACTTAGAAAACTCGTAAAAACTACATTGTTGATAGACTTGGGAGTACTTAGCACTGTGAAAACAGCACTTTCGCAGAAAGAAATTTACTTCTCTAAGACTGGGAATCAGTGAACAGAGAATGTGTGAGTTTCTCAAGATTGGTAACAGATAGAAACAAGAGAAAGTACCCAGTGATTCATCTACCTAGAGAAGTTACAGAGGTTTACACAGAGAATTCCAAGTATAAGTGCAAGAAAATAAGAGAGACTTAGAAAACTGGTAAAAACTACCTTTTGGATAAGTTGGGAGTACTTAACACTGTCAAAACAGCAATTTCGCACAAAGAAATTTACTTCTCTAAGGCCGCGAAACAGTATACAGAGAATGTATGAGTTTCTCAAGATTGGTAACAGATAGAAACAAGAGAAAGTCCACAGTGATTCATCTACGGAGAGAAGTTAGAGAGGTTTACACAGAGAATTCCAAGTATAAGTACAAGCAAATAAGAGAGACTCAGAAAACCGGTAAAACAAACATTGTTGATAGAGTTGGGAGTACTTAGCACTGTGAAAACAGCACTTTCGCACAAAGAAATCTACTTCTCTAAGACTGGGAAACAGTAAACAGAGAATGTATGAGTTTCTCAAGATTGGTAACAGATAGAAACAAGAGAAAGTACACAGTGATTCATCTAAATGAGAAGTTACAGAGGTTTACACAGAGAATTCCAAGTATAAGTACAAGTAAATAAGAGAGACTTAGAAAACCGGTAAAACCTACATTGTTGATAGATTTGGGAGTACTTAGCACTGTGAAAACAGCAATTTCGCACAAGAAATCTACTTCTCTAAGACTGGGAATCAGTGAACAGAGAATGTGTGAGTTTCTGAAGATTGGTAACAGATAGAAACAAGAGAAAGTACACAGTGATTCATCTACCTAGAGAAGTTACAGGGGTTTACACAGAGAATTCCAAGTATAAGTACAAGCAAATAAGAGAGACTTAGAAAACCGGTAAAGCCTCCATTGTTGATAGAGTTGAGAGTACTTAGCACTGTGAAAACAGCACTTTCGCACAAAGAAATATGCTTCTCTAAGACTGGGAAACAGTGAACAGAGAATGTATGAATTTCTCAAGATGGGTAACAGATAGAAACAAGAGAAAGTACACAGTGATTCATCTACCTAGACAAGTTACAGAGGTTTACACAGAGAAATCCAAGTGTAACTTCATGAAAATAAGAGAGAGTTAGAAAACTGGTAAAAACTACATTGTTGATAGGGTTGGGAATACTTAGCAATGTGAAAACACCACTTTCGCACAAAGAAATCTACTTCTCTAAGACTGGGAATCAGTGAACAGAGAAAGTATGAGTTTCTCAAGATTGGTAACAGATAGAAAGGTGAGAAAGTACACAGTGATTCATCCATTTAGAGAAGTTACAGAGGTTTACACAGAGAATTCCAAGTATAAGTACAAGCAAATAAGAGAGACTTAGAAAACCGGTAAAACCTACATTGTTGATAGAGTTGGGAGTACTTAGCACTGTGAAAACAGCACTTTCGCACAAAGAAATCTACTTCTCTAAGACTGGGAATCACTGAACAGAGAATGTGTGAGTTTCTCAAGATTGGTAACATATAGAAACAAGAGAAAGTACACAGTGATTCATCTACCTAGAGAAGTTACAGAGGTTTACACAGAGAATTCCAAGTATAAGCGCAAGCAAATAAGAGAGACTTAGAAAACCGGTGAAACCTACATTGTTGATAGAGATGGGAGTACTTACCACTGTGAAAACAGCACTTTCGCACAAAGAAATCTACTTCTCTAAGTCCGCGAAACAGTGAACAGAGAATGTATGAGTTTCTCAAGATTGGTAACAGATAGAAACAAGAGAAAGTACACAGTGATTCATCTACCTAGAGAAGTTACATAGGTTTACACAGAGAATACCAAGTATAACTGCAAGAAAATAAGAGAGACTTAGAAAACTGGTAAAACCTACATTGTTGATAGAGTTGGGAGTACTTAGCACTGTGAAAACAGCACTTTCGCAGAAAGAAATCTACTTCTCTAAGACCGGGAAACAGTGAACGGAGAATGTATGAGTTTCTCAAGATTGGTAACAGATAGAAACAAGAGAAAGTACACAGTGATTCATCTACCTAGAGAAGTTACAGAGGTTTACACAGAGAATTTCAAGTGTAACTCCAAGCAAATAAGAGAGACTTAGAAAACCGGTAAAACCTACATTGTTGATAGAGTTGGGAGTACTTAGCACTGTGAAAACAGCACTTTCGCACAAAGAAATCTACTTCTCTAAGACTGGGAATCACTGAACAGAGAATGTGTGAGTTTCTCAAGATTGGTAACATATAGAAACAAGAGAAAGTACACAGTGATTCATCTAAATAGAGAAGTTACAGAGATTTACACAGAGAATTCCAAGTATAAGCGCAAGCAAATAAGAGAGACTTAGAAAACCGGTGAAACCTACATTGTTGATAGAGATGGGAGTACTTACCACTGTGAAAACAGCACTTTCTCACAAAGAAATCTACTTCTCTAATACCGCGAAACAGTGAACAGAGAATGTATGAGTTTCTCAAGATTGGTAACAGATAGAAACAAGAGAAAGTACACAGTGATTCATCTACCGAGAGAAGTTACATAGGTTTACACAGAGAATACCAAGTATAAGTGCAAGAAAATAAGAGAGACTTAGAAAACTGGTAAAACCTACATTGTTGATAGAGTTGGGAGTACTTAGCACTGTGAAAACAGCACTTTCGCAGAAAGAAATCTACTTCTCTAAGACCGGGAAACAGTGAACGGAGAATGTATGAGTTTCTCAAGATTGGTAACAGATAGAAACAAGAGAAAGTACACAGTGATTCATCTACCTAGAGAAGTTACAGAGGTTTACACAGAGAATTCCAAGTGTAACTCCAAGAAAATAAGAGAGACTTAGAAAACCGGTAAAACCTACATTGTTGATAGAGTTGGGAGTACTTAGCACTGTGAAAACAGCACTTTCGCACTAAGAAATCTACTTCTCTAAGAGCGCGAAACAGTAAACAGAGAATGTATGAGTTTGTCAAGATTGGTAACAGATAGAAACAAGAGAAAGTCCACAGTGATTCATCTACCGAGAGAAGTTACAGAGGTTTACATAGAGAATTCCAAGTATAAGTACAAGCAAATAAGAGAGACTTAGAAAACTGGTAAAACTTACATTGTTGATAGAGTTGGGAGTACTTAGCACTGTGAAAACAGCACTTTCGCAGAAAGAAATCTACTTCTCTAAGACCGGGAAACAGCAAACGGAGAATGTATGAGTTTCTCAAGATTGGTAACAGATAAAAATAAGAGAAAGTCCACAATGATTCATCTACATAGAGAAGTTACAGAGGTTTACACAGAGAATTCCAAGTATAAGTACAAACAAATAAGAGAGACTTAGAAAACCGGTAAAACCTACATTGTTGATAGAGTTGGGAGTACTTAGCACTGTGAAAACAGCACTTTCGCAGAAAGAAATCTACTTCTCTAAGACTAGGAATCAGTGAACAGAGAATGTATGAGTTTCTCAACATTGGTAACAGATAGAAACAAGAGAAAGTACAGAGTGATTCATCTACCTAGAGAAGTTACAGAGGTTTACACAGAGAAATCCAAGTGTAACTTCATGAAAATAAGAGAGAGTTAGAAAACTGGTAAAAACTACATTGTTGATAGAGTTGGGAATACTTAGCAATGTGAAAACACTACTTTCGCACAAAGAAATCTACTTCTCTAAGACTGGGAATCAGTGAACAGAGAATGTATGAGTTTCTCAAGATTGGTAACAGATAGAAAGGAGAGAAAGTACACAGTGATTCATCCACCTAGAGAAGTTACAGAGGTTTACACAGAGAATTCCAAGTGTAACTCCAAGAAAATAAGAGAGACTTAGAAAACCGGTAAAACCTACATTGTTGATAGAGTTGGGAGTACTTAGCACTGTGAAAACAGCACTTTCGCACAAAGAAATCTACTTCTCTAAGACCGGGAAACAGTGAACGGAGAATGTATGAGTTTCTCAAGATTGATAACAGATAGAAACAGAAAAAGTACACAGTGATTCATCTACCTAGAGAAGTTACAGAGGTTGACACAGAGAAATCCAAGTGTAACTCCAAGAAAATAAGAGAGACTTAGAAAACCGGTAAAACCTACATTGTTGACAGAGTTGGGAGTACTTAGCACTGTGAAAACAGCACTTTCGCACAAAGAAATCTACTTCTCTAAGACTGGGAAACAGTAAACAGAGAATGTATGAGTTTCTCAAGATTGGTAACAGATAGAAACAAGAGAAAGTCCAAAGTGATTCATCTACCTAGAGAAGTTACAGAGGTTTACACAGAGAATTCCAAGTATAAGTACAAACAAATAAGAGAGACTTAGAAAACCGGGAAAACCTACATTGTTGATAGACTTGGGAGTACTTAGCACTGTGAAAACAGCACTTTCGCAGAAAGAAATCTACTTCTCTAAGACTGGGAATCGGTGAACAGAGAATGAGTGAGTTTCTCTAGATTGGTAACAGATAGAAACAAGAGAAAGTACAAAGTGATTCATCTACCTAGAGAAGTTACAGAGGTTTACACAGAGAATTCCAAGTATAAGTGCAAGAAAATAAGAGAGACTTAGAAAACTGGTAAAAACTACCTTTTGGATAAGTTGGGAGTACTTAACACTGTGAAAACAGCACTTTCGCACAAAGAAATTTACTTCTCTAAGACCGCGAAACAGTAAACAGAGAATGTATGAGTTTCTCAAGATTGGTAACAGATAGAAACAAGAGAAAGTCCACAGTGATTCATCTACGGAGAGAAGTTAGAGAGGTTTACAGAGAATTCCAAGTATAAGTACAAGCAAATAAGAGAGACTTAGAAAACCGGTAAAACCTACATTGTTGATAGAGTTGGGAGTACTTAGCACTGTGAAAACAGCACTTTCGCACAAAGAAATCTACTTCTCTAAGACTGGGAAACAGTAAACAGAGAATGTATGAGTTTCTCAAGATTGGTAACAGAAACAAGAGAAAGTACACAGTGATTCATCCACCTAGAGAAGTTACAGAGGTTTACACAGAGAATTCCAAGTATAAGTACAAGCAAATAAGAGAGACTTAGAAAACCGGTAAAACCTACATTGTTGATAGAGTTGGGAGTACTTAGCACTGTGAAAACAGCACTTTCGCACAAAGAAATCTACTTCTCTAAGACTGGGAATCAGTAAACAGAGAATGTGTGAGTTTCTCAAGATTGGTAACAGATAGAAACAAGAGAAAGTACACAGTGATTCATTTACCTAGAGAAGTTACCGAGGTTTACACAGAGAATTCCAAGTATAAGTACAAGAAAATAAGAGAGACTTATAAAACTGGTAAAACCTACATTGTTGATAGAGTTGGGAGTGCATAGCACTGTGAAAACAGCACTTTCGAAGAAAGAAATCTACTTCTCTAAGACCGGGAAACAGTGAACAGAGAATGTATGAGTTTCTCAAGATTGGTAACAGATAGAAACAAGAGAAAGTACACAGTGATTCATCTACCTAGAGAAGTTACAGAGGTTTACACAGAGAAATCCAAGTGTAACTTCATGAAAATTAGAGAGACTTAGAAAACTGGTAAAAACTACATTGTTGATAGAGTTGGGAATACTTAGCAATGTGAAAACAGCACTTTCGCACAAAGAAATCTACTTCTCTAAGACTGGGAAACAGTGAGCAGAGAATGTATGAGTTTCTCAAGATTGGTAACAGATAGAAACAAGAGAAAGTACACAGTGATTCATCTCCCTAGAGAAGTTACAAGGGTTTACACAGAGAATTCCATGTATAAGTACAAGCAGATAAGAGAGACTTAGAAAACCGGTAAAGCCTACATTGTTGATAGAGTTGGGAGTACTTAGCACTGTGAAAACAGCACTTTCGCACAAAGAAATATGCTTCTCTAAGACTGGGAAACAGTGAACAGAGAATGTATGAATTTCTCAAGATGGGTAACAGATAGAAACAAGAGAAAGTACACAGTGATTCATCTACCTAGAGAAGTTACAGATATTTACACAGAGAAATCCAAGTGTAACTTCATGAAAATAAGAGGGAGTTAGAAAACTGGTAAAAACTACATTGTTGATAGAGTTGGGAATACTTAGCAATTTGAAAACACCAGTTTCGCACAAAGAAATCTACTTCTCTGAGACTGGGAATCAGTGAACAGAGAAAGTATGAGTTTCTCAAGATTGGTAACAGATAGAAAGGTGAGAAAGTACACAGTGATTCATCCACCTAGAGAAGTTACAGAGGTTTACACAGAGAATTCCAAGTATAAGTACAAACAAATAAAAGAGACTTAGAAAACCGGTAAAACCTACATTGTTGATAGAGTTGGGAGTACTTAGCACTGTGAAAACAGCACTTTCGCAGAAAGAAATCTACTTCTCTAAGACTGGGAATCAGTGAACAGAGAATGTGTGAGTTTCTCAAGATTGGTAACACATAGAAACCAGAGAAAGTACACAGTGATTCATCTACCTAGAGAAGTTACAGAGGTTTACACAGAGAAATCCAAGTGTAACTTCATGAAAATAAGAGAGACTTAGAAAACTGGTAAAAACTACATTGTTGATAGAGTTGGGAATACTTAGCAATCTGAAAACAGCACTTTCGCACAAAGAAATCTACTGCTCTAAGACTGGGAATCAGTGAACAGAGAATGTATGAGTTTCTCAAGATTGGTAACAGATAGAAACAAGAGAAAATACACAGTGATTCATCTACCTAGAGAAGTTACAGAGATTTACACAGAGAATTCCAAGTATAAGTAAAAGCAAATAAGAGAGACTTAGAAAACTGGTAAACCTACATTGTTGATAGAGTTGGGAGTACTTAGCACTGTGAAAACAGCAATTTCGCACAAAGAAATCTACTTCTCTAAGACCGCGAAACAGTGAACAGAGAATGTACGAGTTTCTCAAGATTGGTAACAGATAGAAACAAGAGAAAGTACACAGTGATTCATCTACCGAGAGAAGTTACAGAGGTTTACACAGAGAAATCCAAGTGTAACTTCATGAAAATAAGAGAGACTTAGAAAACCAGTAAAACCTACATTGTTGATAGAGTTGGGAGTACTTAGCACTGTGAAAACAGCACCTTCGCACAAAGCAATCTACTTCTCTAAGACTGGGAGTCAGTGAACAGAGAATGTGTGAGTTTCTCAAGATTGGTAACAGATAGAAACAAGAGAAAGTACACAGTGATTCATCTACCGAGAGAAGTTACATAGGTTTACACAGAGAATACCAAGTATAAGTGCAAGAAAATAAGAGAGACTTAGAAAACTGGTAAAACCTACATTGTTAATAGAGTCGGGAGTACTTAACACTGTGAAAACAGCACTTTCGCAGAAAGAAATCTACTTCTCTAAGACCGGGAAACAGTGAACGGAGAATGTATGAGTTTCTCAAGATTGGTAACAGATAGAAAGAAGAGAAAGTACACAGTGATTCATCTACCTAGAGAAGTTACAGAGGTTTAGACAGAGAAATCCAAGTGTAACTCCAAGAAAATAAGAGAGACTTAGAAAACCGGTAAAACCTACATTGTTGATGGAGTTGGGAGTACTTAGCACTGTGAAAAGAGCACTTTCGCACAAAGAAATCTACTTCTCTAAGACCGGGAAACTGTGAACGGAGAATGTATGAGTTTCTCAAGATTGGTAACAGATAGAAACAAGAGAAAGTCCACAGTGATTCATCTACCTAGAGAAGTTACAGAGGTTTACACAGAGAATTCCAAGAATAAGTACAAACAAATAAGAGAGACTTAGAAAACCGGTAAAACCTACATTGTTGATAGAGTTGGGAGTACTTAGCACTGTGAAAACAGCACTTTCGCAGAAAGTAATCTACTTCTCTAAGACTGGGAATCAGTGAACAGAGAATGTGTGAGTTTCTCAAGATTGGTAACAGATAGAAACAAGAGAAAGTACACAGTGATTCATCTACCTAGAGAAGTTACAAAGGTTTACACAGAGAATTCCAAGTGTAAGTGCAAGCAAATAAGAGAGACTTAGAAACCGGGTAAAACCTACATTGTTGATAGAGTTGGGAGTACTTAACACTGTGAAAACAGCACTTTCCCACAAAGAAATTTACTTCTCTAAGACCGCGAAACAGTAAACAGAGAATGTATGAGTTTCTCAAGATTGGTAACAGATAGAAACAAGAGAAAGTCCACAGTGATTCATCTACCGAGAGAAGTTACAGAGGTTTACACATAGAATTCCAAGTGTAACTCCAAGAAAATAAGAGAGACTTAGAAAACCGGTAAAACCTACATTGTTGATAGAGTTGGGAGTACTTAGCACTGTGAAAACAGCACTTTCGCACAAAGAAATCTACTTCTCTAAGACTGGGAAACAGTGAACAGAGAATGTATGAGTTTCTCAAGATTGATAACAGATAGAAACAAGAGAAAGTACACAGTGATTCATCTACCCAGAGAAGTTACAGAGATTTACACAGAGAAATCCAAGTGTAAGTACAAGAAAATAAGAGAGACTTAGAAAACTGGTAAAACCTACATTGTTGATAGAGTTGGGAGTACTTAGCACTGTGAAAACAGCACTTTCGCACAAAGAAATCTACTTCTCTAAGACCGAGAAACAGTGAACAGAGAATGTATGAGTTTCTCAAGATTGGTAACAGATAGAAACAAGAGAAAGTCCACAGTGATTCATCTACCGAGAGAAGTTACAGAGGTTTACATAGAGAATTCCAAGTATAAGTACAAGAAAATAAGAGAGACTTAGAAAACTGGTAAAACCTACATTGTTGATAGAGTTGGGAGTACTTAGCACTGTGAAAACAGCACTTTCGCACAAAGAAATCCACTTCTCTATGACCGGGAAACAGTGAACAGAGAATGTATGACGTTCTCAAGATTGGTAACAGATAGAAACAAGAGAAAGTACACAGTGATTCATCTACCTAGAGAAGTTACAGGGGTTTACACAGAGAATTCCAAGTATAAGTACAAGCAAATAAGAGAGACTTAGAAAACCGGTAAAGCCTACATTGTTGATAGAGTTGGGAGTACGTAGCACTGTGAAGACAGCACTTTCGCACAAAGAAATCTACTTCTCTAAGACTGGGAATCAGTGAACAGAGAATGTGTGAGTTTCTCAAGATTGGTAACAGATAGAAACAAGAGAAAGTACACAGTGATTCATCTACCGAGAGAAGTTACAGAGGTTTACACAGAGAATTCCAAGTATAAGTGCAAGAAAGTAAGAGAGACTTAGAAAACTGGTAAAACCTACATTGTTGATAGAGTTGGGAGTACTTAGCACTGTGAAAACAGCACTTTCGCACAAAGAAATCTACTTCTCTAAGACTGGGAAACAGTAAACAGAGAATGTATGAGTTTCTCAAGATTGGTAACAGAAACAAGAGAAAGTACACAGTGATTCATCAACCTAGAGAAGTTACAGAGGTTTACACAGAGAATTCCAAGTATAAGTACAAACAAATAAGAGAGACTTAGAAAACCGGTAAAACCTACATTGTTGATAGAGTTGGGAGTACTTAGCACTGTGAAAACAGCACTTTCGCACAAAGAAATCTACTTCTCTAAGACTGGGAATCAGTGAACAGAGAATGTGTGAGTTTCTCAAGATTGGTAACAGATAGAAACAAGAGAAAGTACACAGTGATTCATTTACCTAGAGAAGTTACAGAGGTTTACACAGAGAATTCCAAGTATAAGTACAAGAAAATAAGAGAGACTTATAAAACTGGTAAAACCTACATTGTTGATAGAGTTGGGAGTACATAGCACTGTGAAAACAGCACTTTCGAAGAAAGAAATCTACTTCTCTAAGACCGGGAAACAGTGAACAGAGAATGTATGAGTTTCTCAAGATTGGTAACAGATAGAAACAAGAGAAAGTACACAGTGATTCATCTACCTAGAGAAGTTACAGAGGTTTACACAGAGAAATCCAAGTGTAACTTCATGAAAATTAGAGAGACTTAGAAAACTGGTAAAAACTACATTGTTGATAGAGTTGGGAATTCTTAGCAATGTGAAAACAGCACTTTCGCACAAAGAAATCTACTTCTCTAAGACTGGGAAACAGTGAGCAGAGAATGTATGAGTTTCTCAAGATTGGTAACAGATAGAAACAAGAGAAAGTACACAGTGATTCATCTCCCTAGAGAAGTTACAGGGGTTTACACAGAGAATTCCAAGTATAAGTACAAGCAGATAAGAGAGACTTAGAAAACCGGTAAAGCCTACATTGTTGATAGAGTTGGGAGTACTTAGCACTGTGAAAACAGCACTTTCGCACAAAGAAATATGCTTCTCTAAGACTGGAAAACAGTGAACAGAGAATGTATGAATTTCTCAAGATGGGTAACAGATAGAAACAAGAGAAAGTACACAGTGATTCATCTACCTAGAGAAGTTACAGATTTTTACACAGAGAAATCCAAGTGTAACTTCATGAAAATAAGAGGGAGTTAGAAAACTGGTAAAAACTACATTGTTGATAGAGTTGGGAATACTTAGCAATTTGAAAACACCACTTTCGCACAAAGAAATTTACTTCTCTGAGACTGGGAATCAGTGAACAGAGAAAGTATGAGTTTCTCAAGATTGGTAACAGATAGAAAGGTGAGAAAGTACACAGTGATTCATCCACCTAGAGAAGTTACAGAGGTTTACACAGAGAATTCCAAGTATAAGTACAAACAAATAAAAGAGACTTAGAAAACCGGTAAAACCTACATTGTTGATAGAGTTGGGAGTACTTAGCACTGTGAAAACAGCACTTTCGCAGAAAGAAATCTACTTCTCTAAGACTGGGAATCAGTGAACAGAGAATGTGTGAGTTTCTCAAGATTGGTAACACATAGAAACCAGAGAAAGTACACAGTGATTCATCTACCTAGAGAAGTTACAGAGGTTTACACAGAGAAATCCAAGTGTAACTTCATGAAAATAAGAGAGACTTAGAAAACTGGTAAAAACTACATTGTTGATAGAGTTGGGAATACTTAGCAATCTGAAAACAGCACTTTCGCACAAAGAAATCTACTGCTCTAAGACTGGGAATCAGTGAACAGAGAATGTATGAGTTTCTCAAGATTGGTAACAGATAGAAACAAGAGAAAGTACACAGTGATTCATCTACCTAGAGAAGTTACAGAGGTTTACACAGAGAAATCCATGCGTAACTTCATGAAAATAAGAGAGACTTAGAAAACCAGTAAAACCTACATTGTTGATAGAGTTGGGAGTACTTAGCACTGTGAAAACAGCACTTTCGCACAAAGAAATCTACTTCTCTAAGACTGGGAATCAGTGAACAGAGAATGTGTGAGTTTCTCAAGATTGGTAACAGATAGAAACAAGAGAAAGTACACAGTGATTCATCTACCTAGAGAAGTTACAGAGATTTACACAGAGAATTCCAAGTATAAGTAAAAGCAAATAAGAGAGACTTAGAAAACTGGTAAACCTACATTGTTGATAGAGTTGGGAGTACTTAGCACTGTGAAAACAGCAATTTCGCACAAAGAAATCTACTTCTCTAAGACCGCGAAACAGTGAACAGAGAATGTACGAGTTTCTCAAGATTGGTAACAGATAGAAACAAGAGAAAGTACACAGTGATTCATCTACCGAGAGAAGTTACAGAGGTTTACACAGAGAAATCCAAGTGTAACTTCATGAAAATAAGAGAGACTTAGAAAACCAGTAAAACCTACATTGTTGATAGAGTTGGGAGTACTTAGCACTGTGAAAACAGCACCTTCGCACAAAGCAATCTACTTCTCTAAGACTGGGAGTCAGTGAACAGAGAATGTGTGAGTTTCTCAAGATTGGTAACAGATAGAAACAAGAGAAAGTACACAGTGATTCATCTACCGAGAGAAGTTACATAGGTTTACACAGAGAATACCAAGTATAAGTGCAAGAAAATAAGAGAGACTTAGAAAACTGGTAAAACCTACATTTTTAATAGAGTCGGGAGTACTTAACACTGTGAAAACAGCACTTTCACAGAAAGAAATCTACTTCTCTAAGACCGGGAAACAGTGAACGGAGAATGTATGAGTTTCTCAAGATTGGTAACAGATAGAAACAAGAGAAAGTACACAGTGATTCATGTACCTAGAGAAGTTACAGAGGTTTAGACAGAGAAATCCAAGTGTAACTCCAAGAAAATAAGAGAGACTTAGAAAACCGGTAAAACCTACATTGTTGATGGAGTTGGGAGTACTTAGCACTGTGAAAAGAGCACTTTCGCACAAAGAAATCTACTTCTCTAAGACTGGGAAACTGTGAACGGAGAATGTATGAGTTTCTCAAGATTGGTAACAGATAGAAACAAGAGAAAGTCCACAGTGATTCATCTACCTAGAGAAGTTACAGAGGTTTACACAGAGAATTCCAAGAATAAGTACAAACAAATAAGAGAGAATTAGAAAACCGGTAAAACCTACATTGTTGATAGAGTTGGGAGTACTTAGCACTGTGAAAACAGCACTTTCGCAGAAAGAAATCTACTTCTCTAAGACTGGGAATCAGTGAACAGAGAATGTGTGAGTTTCTCAAGATTGGTAACAGATAGAAACAAGAGAAAGTACACAGTGATTCACCTACCTAGAGAAGTTACAAAGGTTTACACAGAGAATTCCAAGTATAAGTGCAAGCAAATAAGAGAGACTTAGAAACCGGGTAAAACCTACATTGTTGATAGAGTTGGGAGTACTTAACACTGTGAAAACAGCACTTTCGCACAAAGAAATTTACTTCTCTAAGACCGCGAAACAGTAAACAGAGAATGTATGAGTTTCTCAAGATTGGTAACAGATAGAAACAAGAGAAAGTCCACAGTGATTCATCTACCGAGAGAAGTTACAGAGGTTTACACATAGAATTCCAAGTGTAACTCCAAGAAAATAAGAGAGACTTAGAAAACCGGTAAAACCTACATTGTTGATAGAGTTGGGAGTACTTAGCACTGTGAAAACAGCACTTTCGCACAAAGAAATCTACTTCTCTAAGACTGGGAAACAGTGAACAGAGAATGTATGAGTTTCTCAAGATTGATAACAGATAGAAACAAGAGAAAGTAAACAGTGATTCATCTACCCAGAGAAGTTACAGAGGTTTACATAGAGAAATCCAAGTGTAAGTACAAGAAAATAAGAGAGACTTAGAAAACTGGTAAAACCTACATTGTTGATAGAGTTGGGAGTACTTAGCACTGTGAAAACAGCACTTTCGCACAAAGAAATCTACTTCTCTAAGACCGAGAAACAGTGAACAGAGAATGTATGAGTTTCTCAAGATTGGTAACAGATAGAAACAAGAGAAAGTCCACAGTGATTCATCTACCGAGAGAAGTTACAGAGGTTTACATAGAGAATTCCAAGTATAAGTACAAGAAAATAAGAGAGACTTAGAAAACTGGTAAAACCTACATTGTTGATAGAGTTGGGAGTACTTAGCACTGTGAAAACAGCACTTTCGCACAAAGAAATCTACTTCTCTATGACCAGGAAACAGTGAACAGAGAATGTATGACGTTCTCAAGATTGGTAACAGATAGAAACAAGAGAAAGTACACAGTGATTCATTTACCTAGAGAAGTTACAGAGGTTTACACAGAGAATTCCAAGTATAAGTACAAGAAAATAAGAGAGACTTATAAAACTGGTAAAACCTACATTGTTGATAGAGTTGGGAGTACATAGCACTGTGAAAACAGCACTTTCGAAGAAAGAAATCTACTTCTCTAAGACCGGGAAACAGTGAACAGAGAATGTATGAGTTTCTCAAGATTGGTAACAGATAGAAACAAGAGAAAGTACACAGTGATTCATCTACCTAGAGAAGTTACAGAGGTTTACACAGAGAAATCCAAGTGTAACTTCATGAAAATTAGAGAGACTTAGAAAACTGGTAAAAACTACATTGTTGATAGAGTTGGGAATTCTTAGCAATGTGAAAACAGCACTTTCGCACAAAGAAATCTACTTCTCTAAGACTGGGAAACAGTGAGCAGAGAATGTATGAGTTTCTCAAGATTGGTAACAGATAGAAACAAGAGAAAGTACACAGTGATTCATCTCCCTAGAGAAGTTACAGGGGTTTACACAGAGAATTCCAAGTATAAGTACAAGCAGATAAGAGAGACTTAGAAAACCGGTAAAGCCTACATTGTTGATAGAGTTGGGAGTACTTAGCACTGTGAAAACAGCACTTTCGCACAAAGAAATATGCTTCTCTAAGACTGGAAAACAGTGAACAGAGAATGTATGAATTTCTCAAGATGGGTAACAGATAGAAACAAGAGAAAGTACACAGTGATTCATCTACCTAGAGAAGTTACAGATTTTTACACAGAGAAATCCAAGTGTAACTTCATGAAAATAAGAGGGAGTTAGAAAACTGGTAAAAACTACATTGTTGATAGAGTTGGGAATACTTAGCAATTTGAAAACACCACTTTCGCACAAAGAAATTTACTTCTCTGAGACTGGGAATCAGTGAACAGAGAAAGTATGAGTTTCTCAAGATTGGTAACAGATAGAAAGGTGAGAAAGTACACAGTGATTCATCCACCTAGAGAAGTTACAGAGGTTTACACAGAGAATTCCAAGTATAAGTACAAACAAATAAAAGAGACTTAGAAAACCGGTAAAACCTACATTGTTGATAGAGTTGGGAGTACTTAGCACTGTGAAAACAGCACTTTCGCAGAAAGAAATCTACTTCTCTAAGACTGGGAATCAGTGAACAGAGAATGTGTGAGTTTCTCAAGATTGGTAACACATAGAAACCAGAGAAAGTACACAGTGATTCATCTACCTAGAGAAGTTACAGAGGTTTACACAGAGAAATCCAAGTGTAACTTCATGAAAATAAGAGAGACTTAGAAAACTGGTAAAAACTACATTGTTGATAGAGTTGGGAATACTTAGCAATCTGAAAACAGCACTTTCGCACAAAGAAATCTACTGCTCTAAGACTGGGAATCAGTGAACAGAGAATGTATGAGTTTCTCAAGATTGGTAACAGATAGAAACAAGAGAAAGTACACAGTGATTCATCTACCTAGAGAAGTTACAGAGGTTTACACAGAGAAATCCATGCGTAACTTCATGAAAATAAGAGAGACTTAGAAAACCAGTAAAACCTACATTGTTGATAGAGTTGGGAGTACTTAGCACTGTGAAAACAGCACTTTCGCACAAAGAAATCTACTTCTCTAAGACTGGGAATCAGTGAACAGAGAATGTGTGAGTTTCTCAAGATTGGTAACAGATAGAAACAAGAGAAAGTACACAGTGATTCATCTACCTAGAGAAGTTACAGAGATTTACACAGAGAATTCCAAGTATAAGTAAAAGCAAATAAGAGAGACTTAGAAAACTGGTAAACCTACATTGTTGATAGAGTTGGGAGTACTTAGCACTGTGAAAACAGCAATTTCGCACAAAGAAATCTACTTCTCTAAGACCGCGAAACAGTGAACAGAGAATGTACGAGTTTCTCAAGATTGGTAACAGATAGAAACAAGAGAAAGTACACAGTGATTCATCTACCGAGAGAAGTTACAGAGGTTTACACAGAGAAATCCAAGTGTAACTTCATGAAAATAAGAGAGACTTAGAAAACCAGTAAAACCTACATTGTTGATAGAGTTGGGAGTACTTAGCACTGTGAAAACAGCACCTTCGCACAAAGCAATCTACTTCTCTAATACTGGGAGTCAGTGAACAGAGAATGTGTGAGTTTCTCAAGATTGGTAACAGATAGAAACAAGAGAAAGTACACAGTGATTCATCTACCGAGAGAAGTTACATAGGTTTACACAGAGAATACCAAGTATAAGTGCAAGAAAATAAGAGAGACTTAGAAAACTGGTAAAACCTACATTTTTAATAGAGTCGGGAGTACTTAACACTGTGAAAACAGCACTTTCACAGAAAGAAATCTACTTCTCTAAGACCGGGAAACAGTGAACGGAGAATGTATGAGTTTCTCAAGATTGGTAACAGATAGAAACAAGAGAAAGTACACAGTGATTCATGTACCTAGAGAAGTTACAGAGGTTTAGACAGAGAAATCCAAGTGTAACTCCAAGAAAATAAGAGAGACTTAGAAAACCGGTAAAACCTACATTGTTGATGGAGTTGGGAGTACTTAGCACTGTGAAAAGAGCACTTTCGCACAAAGAAATCTACTTCTCTAAGACCGGGAAACTGTGAACGGAGAATGTATGAGTTTCTCAAGATTGGTAACAGATAGAAACAAGAGAAAGTCCACAGTGATTCATCTACCTAGAGAAGTTACAGAGGTTTACACAGAGAATTCCAAGAATAAGTACAAACAAATAAGAGAGAATTAGAAAACCGGTAAAACCTACATTGTTGATAGAGTTGGGAGTACTTAGCACTGTGAAAACAGCACTTTCGCAGAAAGAAATCTACTTCTCTAAGACTGGGAATCAGTGAACAGAGAATGTGTGAGTTTCTCAAGATTGGTAACAGATAGAAACAAGAGAAAGTACACAGTGATTCACCTACCTAGAGAAGTTACAAAGGTTTACACAGAGAATTCCAAGTATAAGTGCAAGCAAATAAGAGAGACTTAGAAACCGGGTAAAACCTACATTGTTGATAGAGTTGGGAGTACTTAACACTGTGAAAACAGCACTTTCGCACAAAGAAATTTACTTCTCTAAGACCGCGAAACAGTAAACAGAGAATGTATGAGTTTCTCAAGATTGGTAACAGATAGAAACAAGAGAAAGTCCACAGTGATTCATCTACCGAGAGAAGTTACAGAGGTTTACACATAGAATTCCAAGTGTAACTCCAAGAAAATAAGAGAGACTTAGAAAACCGGTAAAACCTACATTGTTGATAGAGTTGGGAGTACTTAGCACTGTGAAAACAGCACTTTCGCACAAAGAAATCTACTTCTCTAAGACTGGGAAACAGTGAACAGAGAATGTATGAGTTTCTCAAGATTGATAACAGATAGAAACAAGAGAAAGTAAACAGTGATTCATCTACCCAGAGAAGTTACAGAGGTTTACATAGAGAAATCCAAGTGTAAGTACAAGAAAATAAGAGAGACTTAGAAAACTGGTAAAACCTACATTGTTGATAGAGTTGGGAGTACTTAGCACTGTGAAAACAGCACTTTCGCACAAAGAAATCTACTTCTCTAAGACCGAGAAACAGTGAACAGAGAATGTATGAGTTTCTCAAGATTGGTAACAGATAGAAACAAGAGAAAGTCCACAGTGATTCATCTACCGAGAGAAGTTACAGAGGTTTACATAGAGAATTCCAAGTATAAGTACAAGAAAATAAGAGAGACTTAGAAAACTGGTAAAACCTACATTGTTGATAGAGTTGGGAGTACTTAGCACTGTGAAAACAGCACTTTCGCACAAAGAAATCTACTTCTCTATGACCAGGAAACAGTGAACAGAGAATGTATGACGTTCTCAAGATTGGTAACAGATAGAAACAAGAGAAAGTACACAGTGATTCATCTACCTAGAGAAGTTGCAGGGGTTTACACAGAGAATTCCAAGTATAAGTACAAGCAAATAAGAGAGACTTAGAAAACCGGTAAAGCCTACATTGTTGATAGAGTTGGGAGTACGTAGCACTGTGAAGACAGCACTTTCGCACAAAGAAATCTACTTCTCTAAGACTGGGAATCAGTGAACAGAGAATGTGTGAGTTTCTCAAGATTGGTAACAGATAGAAACAAGAGAAAGTACACAGTGATTCATCTACCGAGAGAAGTTACAGAGGTTTACACAGAGAATTCCAAGTATAAGTGCAAGAAAGTAAGAGAAACTTAGAAAACTGGTAAAACCTACATTGTTGATAGAGTTGGGAGTACTTAGCACTGTGAAAACAGCACTTTCGCACAAAGAAATCTACTTCTCTAAGACCGGGAACCAGTGAACGGAGAATGTATGAGTTTCTCAAGACTGGTAACGGATAGAAACAGAGAAAGTACACAGTGATTCATCTACCTAGAGAAGTTACAGAGGTTTACACAGAGAAATCCAAGTGTAACTCCAAGAAAATAAGAGAGACTTAGAAAACCGGTAAAACCTACATTGTTGATAGAGTTGGGAGTACTTAGCACTGTGAAAACAGCACTTTCGCACAAAGAAATCTACTTCTCTAAGACTGGGAATCAGTGAACAGAGAATGTGTGAGTTTCTGAAGATTGGTAACAGATAGAAACAAGAGAAAGTCCACAGTGATTCATCTACGGAGAGAAGTTAGAGAGGTTTACACAGAGAATTCCAAGTATAAGTACAAGCAAATAAGAGAGACTTAGAAAACCGGTAAAACCTACATTGTTAATAGAGTTGGGAGTACTTAGCACTGTGAAAACAGCACTTTCGCACAAAGAAATCTACTTCTCTAAGACTGGGAAACAGTAAACAGAGAATGTATGAGTTTCTCAAGATTGGTAACAGATAGAAACAAGAGAAAGTACACAGTGATTCATCTACCTAGAGAAGTTACAGAGGTATACACAGAGAATTCCAAGTATAAGTACAAGCAAATAAGAGAGACTTAGAAAACTGTTAAAACCTACATTGTTGATAGAGTTGGGAGTACTTAGCACTGTGAAAACAGCATTTTCGCAGAAAGAAATCTACTTCTCTAAGACTGGGAATCAGTGAACAGAGAATGTGTGAGTTTCTCAAGATTGGTAACAGATAGAAACAAGAGAAAGTACACAGTGATTCATCTACCTAGAGAAGTTACAGAGGTTTACACAGAGAATTCCAAGTATAAGTACAAGAAAATAAGAGAGACTTATAAAACTGGTAAAACCTACATTGTTGATAGAGTTGGGAGTACATAGCACTGTGAAAACAGCACTTTCGAAGAAAGAAATCTACTATTCTAAGACCGGGAAACAGTGAACAGAGAATGTATGAGTTTCTCAAGATTGGTAACAGATAGAAACAAGAGAAAGTACACAGTGATTCATCTACCTACAGAAGTTACAGAGGTTTACACAGAGAAATCCAAGTGTAACTTCATGAAAATTAGAGAGACTTAGAAAACTGGTAAAAACTACATTGTTGATAGAGTTGGGAATACTTAGCAATGTGAAAACAGCACTTTCGCACAAAGAAATCTACTTCTCTAAGACTGGGAATCAGTGAACAGAGAAAGTGTGAGTTTCTCAAGATTGGTAACAGACAGAAGGAAGAGAAAGTCCACAGTGATTCATCTACCTAGAGAAGTTACAGAGGTTTACACAGAGAATTCCAAGTATAAGTACAATCAAGTAAGAGAGACTTAGAAACCCGGTAAAACCTACATTGTTGATAGAGTTGGGAGTACTTAGCACTGTGAAAACAGCACTTTCGCAGAACGAAATCTACTACTCTAAGACTGGGAATCAGTGAACAGAGAATGTGTGAGTTTCTCAAGATTGGTAACAGATAGAAACAAGAGAAAGTACACAGTGATTCATCTACCTAGAGAAGTTACAGAGGTTTACACAGAGAATTCCAAGTATAAGTGCAAGAAAATAAGAGAGACTTAGAAAACTGGTAAAAACTACCTTTTGGATAAGTTGGGAGTACTTAACACTGTCAAAACAGCTCTTTCGCACAAAGAAATTTACTTCTCTAAGACCGCGAAACAGTAAACAGAGAATGTATGACTTTCTCAAGATTGGTAACAGATAGAAACAAGAGAAAGTACAGAGTGATTCATCTACCTAGAGAAGTTACAGAGGTTTACACAGAGAAATCCAAGTGTAACTCCAAGCAAATAAGAGAGACTTAGAAAACCGGTAAAATCTACATTGTTGATAGAGTTGGGATTACTTAGCACTGTGAAAACAGCACTTTCGCACAAAGAAATCTACTTCTCTAAGACTGGGAATCAGTGAACAGAGAATGTATGAGTTTCTCAAGATTGGTAAAAGATAGAAACAAGAGAAAGTACACAGTGATTCATCTACCTAGAGAAGTTACAGAGGTTTACACAGAGAATTCCAAGTATAAGTACAAGCAAATTACAGAGACTTAGAAAACCAGTAAAACCTACATTGTTGATAGAGTTGGGAGTACTTAGCACTGTGAAAACAGCACTTTCGCACAAAGAAATCTACTTCTCTAAGACTGGGAAACAGTGAGCAGAGAATGTATGAGTTTCTCAAGATTGGTAACAGATAGAAACAAGAGAAAGTACACAGTGATTCATCTACCTAGAGAAGTTACAGGGGTTTACACAGAGAATTCCAAGTATAAGTACAAGCAAATAAGAGAGACTTAGAAAACCGGTAAAGCCTACATTGTTGATAGAGTTGGGAATACTTAGCACTGTGAAAACAGCACTTTCGCACAAATAAATCAACTTCTCTAAGACTGGGAAACAGTGAACAGAGAATGTATGAATTTCTGAAGATGGGTAACAGATAGAAACAAGAGAATGTACACAGTGATTCATCTACCTAGAGAAGTAACAGAGGTTTACACAGAGAAATCCAAGTTTAACTTCATGAAAATAAGAGAGACTTAGAAAACTGGTAAAAACTACATTGTTGATAGAGGTGGGAATACTTAGCAATGTGAAAACACCACTTTCGCACAAAGAAATCTACTTCTCTAAGACTGGGAATCAGTGAACAGAGAAAGTATGAGTTTCTCAAGATTGGGAACAGATAGAAACAAGAGAAGTTACACAGTGATTCATCTACCTAGAGAAGTTACAGAGGTTTACACAGAGAAATCCAAGTGTAACTTCAAGAAAATAAGAGAGACTTAGAAAACTGGTAAAACCTACATTGTTGATAGAGTTGGGAGTACTTAGCACTGTGAAAACAGCACTTTCGCACAAAGAAATCTACTTCTCTAAGACCGGGAAACAGTGAACGGAGAATGTATGAGTTTCTCAAGTTTGGTAACAGATAGAAACAAGAGAAAGTACACAGTGATTCATCTACCTACAGAAGTTACAGAGGTTTACACAGAGAATTCCAAGTATAAGTACAAGCAAATGAGAGAGACTTAGAAAACCGGTAAAACCTACATTGTTGATAGAGTTGGGAGTACTTAGCACTGTGAAAACAGCACTTTCGCACAAAGAAATCTACTTCTCTAAGACCGCGAAACAGTGAACAGAGAATGTATGAGTTTCTCAAGATTGGTAACAGATAGAAACAAGGGAAAGTACACAGTGATTCATCCACTTAGAGAAGTTACAGAGGTTTACACAGAGAATTCCAAGTATAAGTGCAAGAAAATAAGAGAGACTTAGAAAACTGGTAAAATCTACATTGTTGATAGAGTTGGGAGTACTTAGCACTGTGATAACAGCACTTTTGCACAAGGAAATCTACTTCTCTAAGACCGGGAAACAGTGAACGGAGAATGTATGAGTTTCTCAAGATTGGTAACAGATAGAAACAAGAGAAAGTACAGAGTGATTCATCTACCTCGAGAAGTTACAGAGGTTTACACAGAGAAATCCAAGTGTAACTCCAAGCAAATAAGAGAGACTTAGATAACCGGTAAAACCTACATTGTTGATAGAGTTGGGAGTACTTAGCACTGTGAAAACAGCACTTTCGCACAAAGAAATCTACTTCTCTAAGACCGGGAAACAGTGAACAGAGAATGTATGAGTTTCTCAAGATTGGTAACAGATAGAAACAAGAGAAAGTCCACAGTGATTCATCTACGGAGAGAAGTTAGAGAGGTTTACACAGAGAATTCCAAGTATAAGTACAAGCAAATAAGAGAGACTTAGAAAACCGGTGAAACCTACATTGTTGATAGAGTTGGGAGTACTTAGCACTGTGAAAACAGCACTTTCGCACAAAGAAATCTACTTCTCTAAGACTGGGAATCAGTGAACAGAGAATGTGTGAGTTTCTCAAGATTGGTAACAGATAGAAACAAGAGAAAGTACACAGTGATTCATCTACCTAGAGAAGTTACAGAGATTTACACAGAGAATTCCAAGTATAAGTAGAAGCAAATAAGAGAGACTTAGAAAACTGGTAAAACCTACATTGTTGATAGAGTTGGGAGTACTTAGCACTGTGAAAACAGCACTTTCGCACAAAGAAATCTACTTCTCTAAGAACGCGAAACAGTGAACAGAGAATGTACGAGTTTCTCAAGATTGGTAACAGATAGAAACAAGAGAAAGTACACAGTGATTCATCTACCGAGAGAAGTTACAGAGGTTTACACAGAGAAATCCAAGTGTAACTTCATGAAAATTAGAGAGACTTAGAAAACTGGTAAAAACTACATTGTTGATAGAGTTGGGAATACTTAGCAATGTGAAAACAGCACTTTCGCACAAAGAAATCTACTTCTCTAAGACTGGGAATCAGTGAACAGAGAATGTATGAGTTTCTCAAGATTGGTAACAGATAGAAATAAGAGAAAGTACACAGTGATTCATCTACCTAGAGAAGTTACAGGGGTTTACACAGAGAATTCCAAGTATAAGTACAATCAAATAAGAGAGACTTAGAAAACCGGTACAGCCTACACTGTTGATAGAGTTGGGAGAACTTAGCACTGTGAAAACAGCACTTTCGCACAAAGAAATCTACTTCTCTAAGACTGGGAATCAGTGAACAGAGAAAGTATGAGTTTCTCAAGATTGGGAACAGATAGAAAGGTGAGAAAGTACACAGTCATTCATCCACCTAGAGAAGTTACAGAGGTTTACACAGAGAATTCCAAGTATAAGTACAAGCAAATAAGGGAGACTTAGAAAACCAGTAAAACCTACATTGTTGATAGAGTTGGGAGTACTTAGCACTGTGAAAACAGCACTTTCGCACAAAGAAATCTACTTCTCTAAGACTGGGAAACAGGAAACAGAGAATGTATGAGTTTCTCAAGATTGGTAACAGATAGAAACAAGAGAAAGTACACAGTGATTCATCTACCAAAAGAAGTTACAGAGGTTTACACAGAGAATTCCAAGTATAAGTACAAGCAAATAAGAGAGACTTAGAAAACTGGTAAAACCTACGTTGTTGATAGAGTTGGGAGTACTTAGCACTGTGAAAACAGCACTTTCGCACAAAGAAATCTACTTCTCTAAGATTGGGAATCAGTGAAGAGAGAATGTGTGAGTTTCTCAACATTGGTAACAGATAGAAACAAGAGAAAGTACACAGTGATTCATCTACCTAGAGAAGGTACAGAGGTTTACACAGAGAAATCCAAGTGTAACTTCATGAAAATAAGAGAGACTTAGAAAACCAGCAAAACCTACATTGTTGATAGAGTTGGGAGTACTTAGCACTGTGAAAACAGCACTTTCGCACAAAGAAATCTACTTCTCTAAGACTGGGAATCAGTGAACAGAGAATGTGTGAGTTTCTCAAGATTGGTAAAAGATAGAAACAAGAGAAAGTACACAGTGATTCATCTACCTAGAGAAGTTACAGAGGTTTACACAGAGAAATCCAAGTGTAACTCCAAGAAAATAAGAGAGACATAGAAAACCGGTAAAACCTACATTGTTGATAGAGTTGGGAGTACTTAGCACTGTAAAAACAGCACTTTCGCACAAAGAAATCTACTTCTCTAAGACCGGGAAACAGTGAACGGAGAATGTATGGGTTTCTCAAGATTGGTAACAGCTAGAAACAAGAGAAAGTCCACAGTGATTCATCTACCTAGAGAAGTTACAGAGGTTTACATAGAGAATTCCAAGTATAAGTACAAACAAATAAGAGAGACTTAGAAAACCGGTAAAACCTACATTGTTGATAGAGTTCGGAGTACTTAGCACTGTGAAAACAGCACTTTTGCAGAAAGAAATCTACTTCTCTAAGACTGGGAATCAGTGAACAGAGAATGTGTGAGTTTCTCAAGATTGGTAACAGATAGAAACAAGAGAAAGTACACAGTGATTCATCTACCTAGAGAAGTTACAGAGGTTTACACAGAGAATACCAAGTATAAGTGCAAGAAATAAGAGAGACTTAGAAAACTGGTAAAAACTATCTTTTGGAAAAGTTGGGAGTACTTAACACTGTCAAAACAGCACTTTCGCACAAAGAAATTTACTTCTCTAAGACCGCCAAACAGTAAACAGAGAATGTATGAGTTTCTCAAGATTGGTAACAGATAGAAACAAGAGAAAGTCCACAGATATTCATCTACGGAGAGAAGTTAGAGAGGTTTACACAGAGAATTCCAAGTATAAGTACAAGCAAATAAGAGAGACTTGGAAAACCGGTAAAACCTACATTGTTGATAGGGTTGGGAGTACTTAGCACTGTGAAAACAGCACTTTCGCACAAAGAAATCTACTTCCCTAAGACTGGGAAACAGTAAACAGAGAATGTATGAGTTTCTCAAGATTGGTAACAGATAGAAACAAGAGAAAGTACACAGTGATTCATCTACCTAGAGAAGTTACAGAGGTTTACACAGAGAATTCCAAGTATAAGTACAAGCAAATAAGAGAGACTTAGAAAACCGGTAAAACCTACATTGTTGATAGATTTGGGAGTACTTAGCACTGTGAAAACAGCACTTTCGCACAAAGAAATCGACTTCCCTAAGACTGGGAAACAGTAAACAGAGAATGTATGAGTTTCTCAAGATTGGTAACAGATAGAAACAAGAGAAAGTACACAGTGATTCATCTACCTAGAGAAGTTACAGAGGTTTACACAGAGAATTCCAAGTATAAGTACAAGCAAATAAGAGAGACTTAGAAAACCGGTAAAACCTACATTGTTGATAGAGTTGGGAGTACTTCGCACTGTGAAAACAGCACTTTCGCACAAAGAAATCTACTTCTCTAAGACTGGGAATCAGTGAACAGAGAATGTGTGAGTTTCTCAAGATTGGTAACAGATAGAAACAAGAGAAAGTACACAGTGATTCATCTACCTAGAGAAGTTACAGAGGTTTACACAGAGAATTCCAAGTATAAGTACAAGAAAATAAGAGAGACTTATAAAACTGGTAAAACCTACATTGTTGATAGAGTTGGGAGTACATAGCACTGTGAAAACAGGACTTTCGAAGAAAGAAATCTACTTCTCTAAGACCGGGAAACAGTGAACAGAGAATGTATGAGTTTCTCAAGATTGGTAACAGATAGAAACAAGAGAAAGTACACAGTGATTCATATACCTAGAGCAGTTACAGAGGTTTACACAGAGAAATCCAAGTGTAACTTCATGAAAATAAGAGAGACTTAGAAAACCAGTAAAACCTACATTGTTGATAGAGTTGGGAGTACTTAGCACTGTGAAAACAGCACTTTCGCACAAAGAAATCTACTTCTCTAAGACTGGGAATCAGTGAACACGGAATGTATGAGTTTCTCAAGATTGGTAACAGATAGAAACATGAGAATGTACACAGTGATTCATCTACCTAGAGAAGTTACAGAGGTTTACACAGAGAATTCCAAGTATAAGAACAAACAAATAAGAGAGACTTAGAAAACCGGGAAAACCTACATTGTTGATAGACTTGGGAGTACTTAGCACTGTGAAAACACCACTTTCACACAAAGAAATCTACTTCTCTGAGCCTGGGAATCAGTGAACAGACAATGTGTAAGTTTCTCAAGATTGGTAACAAATAGAAACAAGAGAAAGTACACAGTGATTCATCTACCTACAGAAGTTACAGAGGTTTACACAGAGAATTCTAAGTATAAGTGCAAGAAAATAAGAGAGACTTAGAAAACTGGTAAAAACTATCTTTTGGATAAGTTGGGAGTACTTAACAGTGTCAAAACAGCACTTTCGGACAAAGAAATTTACTTCTCTAAGACCGCCAAACAGTAAACAGAGAATGTATGAGTTTCTCAAGATTGGTAACAGATAGAAACAAGAGAAAGTACACAGTGATTCATCTACCTAGAGAAGTTACAGAGGTTTACACAGAGAAATCCAAGTGTAACTTCATGAAAATAAGAGAGAGTTAGAAAACTGGTAAAAACTACATTGTTGATAGAGTTGGGAATACTTAGCAATGTGAAAACACCACTTTCGCACAAAGAAATCTACTTCTCTAAGACTGAGAATCAGTGAACAGAGAAAGTATGAGATTCTCAAGATTGGTAACAGACAGAAAGGTGAGAAAGTACACAGTGATTCATCCACCTAGAGAAGTTACAGAGGTTTACACAGGGAATTCCAAGTATAAGTGCAAGAAAATAAGAGAGACTTAGAAAACTCGTAAAAACTACCTTTTTGATTAGTTGGGATTACTTAGC
Organism: Heterohyrax brucei; assembly: GCA_028571685.1. Classification (NCBI taxonomy): domain Eukaryota; kingdom Metazoa; phylum Chordata; class Mammalia; order Hyracoidea; family Procaviidae; genus Heterohyrax; species Heterohyrax brucei. Next base: position 32,218,767 of record CM053152.1, read on the forward strand.
ACTGTGAAAACAGCACTTTCGCACAAAGAAATTTACTTCTCTAAGACCGCGAAACAGTAAACAGAGAATGTATGAGTTTCTCAAGATTGGTAACAGATAGAAACAAGAGAAAGTCCACAGTGATTTATCTACGGAGAGAAGTTAGAGAGGTTTACACAGAGAATTCCAAGTATAAGTACAAGCAAATAAGAGAGACTTAGAAAACCGGTAAAACCTACATTGTTGATAGAGTTGGGAGTACCTAGCACTGTGAAAACAGCACTTTCGCACAAAGAAATCTACTTCTCTAAGACCGCGAAACAGGGAACAGAGAATGTATGAGATTCTCAAGATTGGTAACAGATAGAAACAAGAGAAAGTACACAGTGATTCATCTGTCTAGAGATGTTACAGAGGTTTACACAGAGAAATCCAAGTGTAACTCCAAGAAATTAAGAGAGACTTAGAAAACCGGTAAAACCTACATTGTTGATAGAGTTGGGAGTACTTAGCACTGTGAAAACAGCACTTTCGCACAAAGAAATCTACTTCTCTAAGACCGGGAAACAGTAAACAGAGAATGTATGAGTTTCTCAAGATTGGTAACAGATAGAAACAGAGAAAGTACACAGTGATTCATCTACCTAGAGACGTTACAGAGGTTTACAAAGAGAAATCCAAGTGTAACTCCAAGAAAATAAGAGAGACTTAGAAAACCGGTAAAACCTACATTGTTGATAGAGTTGGGAGTACTTAACACTGTGAAAACAGCACATTCGCAGAAAGAAATCTACTTCTCTAAGACTGGGAATCAGTGAACAGAGAATGTGTGAGTTTCTCAAGATTGGTAACAGATAGAAACAAGAGAAAGTACACAGTGATTCATCTACCTAGAGAAGTTACAGAGGTTTACACAGAGAATTCCAAGTATAAGTGCAAGAAAATAAGAGAGACTTAGAAAACTCGTAAAAACTACCTTTTTGATTAGTTGGGATTACTTAGCACTGTGAAAACAGCACTTTCGCACAAAGAAATTTACTTCTCTAAGACCGCGAAACAGTAAACAGAGAATGTATGAGTTTCTCAAGATTGGTAACAGATAGAAACAAGAGAAAGTCCACAGTGATTTATCTACGGAGAGAAGTTAGAGAGGTTGACACAGAGAATTCCAAGTATAAGTACAAGCAAATAAGAGAGACTTAGAAAACCGGTAAAACCTACATTGTTGATAGAGTTGGGAGTACTTAGCACTGTGAAAACAGCACTTTCGCACAAAGAAATCTACTTCTCTAAGACTGGGAATCAGTGAACAGAGAATGTGTGAGTTTCTCAAGATTGGTAACAGATAGAAACAAGAGAAAGTCCACAGTGATTCATCTACCTAGAGAAGTTACAGAGGTTTACACAGAGAAATCCAAGTGTAACTTCATGAAAATAAGAGAGACTTAGAAAACTAGTAAAAACTACGTTGTTGATAGAGTTGGGAATACTTAGCAATGTGAAAACAGCACTTTCGCACAAAGAAATCTACTTCTCTAAGACTGGGAATCAGTGAACAGAGAATGTGTGAGTTTCTCAAGATTGGTAACAGATAGAAACAAGAGAAAGTACACAGTGATTCATCTACCTAGAGAAGTTAAAAAGGTTTACACAGAGAATTCCATGTATAAGTACAAGCAAGTAAGAGAGACTTAGAAAACCGGTAAAACCTACATTGTTGACAGAGTTGGGAGTACTTAGCACTGTGAAAACAGCACTTTCGCAGAAAGAAATCTACTTCTCTAATCCTGGGAAACAGTGAGCAGAGAATGTATGAGTTTCTCAAGATTGGTAACAGATAGAAACAAGAGAAAGTACACAGTGATTCATCTACCTAGAGAAGTTACAGAGGTTTACACAGAGAAATCCAAGTGTAACTTCAAGAAAATAAGAGAGACTTAGAAAACTGGTAAAAACTACATTGTTGATAGAGTTGGGAGTACTTAGCACTGTGAAAACAGCACTTTCGCAGAAAGAAATCTACTTCTCTAAGACCGCGAAACAGTGAACAGAGAATGTATGAGTTTCTCAAGATTCGTAACAGATAGAAACAAGAGAAAGTACACAGTGATTCATCTACCGAGAGAAGTTACATAGGTTTACACAGAGAATACCAAGTATAAGTGCAAGAAAATAAGAGAGACTTAGAAAACTGGTAAAACCTACATTGTTGATAGAGTTGGGAGTAATTAGCACTGTGAAAACAGCACTTTCGCACAAAGAAATCTACTTCTCTAAGACCGGGAAACAGTGAACGGAGAATGTATGAGTTTCTCAAGATTGGTAACAGATAGAAACAAGAGAAAGTACAGAGTGATTCATCTACCTAGAGAAGTTACAGAGGTTTACACAGAGAAATCCAAGTGTAACTCCAAGCAAATAAGTGAGACTTAGAAAACCTTTAAAATCTACATTGTTGATAGAGTTGGGAGTACTTAGCACTGTGAAAACAGCACTTTCGCAGAAAGAAATCTACTTCTCTAAGACCGCGAAACAGTGAACAGAGAATGTATGAGTTTCTCAAGATTCGTAACAGATAGAAACAAGAGAAAGTACACAGTGATTCATCTACCTAGAGAAGTTACAGAGGTTTACACAGAGAATTTCAAGTATAAGAACAAACAAAAAAGAGAGACTTAGAAAACCGGGAAAACCTACATTGTTGATAGACTTGGGAGTACTTAGCACTGTGAAAACAGCACTTTCACACAAAGAAATCTACTTCTCTGAGCCTGGGAATCAGTGAACAGAGAATGTGTAAGTTTCTCAATATTGGTAACAGATAGAAACAAGAGAAAGTACACAGTGATTCATCTACCTAGAGAAGTTACAGAGGTTTACACAGAGAATTCCAAGTATAAGTGCAAGAAAATAAGAGAGACTTAGAAAACTCGTAAAAACTACATTGTTGATAGAGTTGGGAGTACTTAGCACAGTGAAAACAGCACTTTCGCACAAAGAAATCTACTTCTCTAAGACCAGGAAACAGTGAGCAGAGAATGTATGAGTTTCTCAAGATTGGTAACAGATAGAAACAAGAGAAAGTCCACAGTGATTCATCTACCTAGAGAAGTTACAGAGGTTTACACAGAGAATTCCAAGTATAAGTGCAAGAAAATAAGAGAGACTTAGAAAACTGGTAAAAACTAACTTTTGGATAAGTTGGGAGTACTTAACACTGTCAAAACAGCACTTTCGCACAAAGAAATTTACTTCTCTAAGACCGCGAAACAGTAAACAGAGAATGTATGAGTTTCTCAAGATTGGTAACAGATAGAAACAAGAGAAAGTCCACAGTGATTCATCTACCTAGAGAAGTTACAGAGGTTTACACAGAGAATTCCAAGTAAAAGTACAAGCAAATGAGAGAGACTTAGAAAACCGGTAAAACCTACATTGTTGATAGAGTTGGGAGTACTTAGCACTGTGAAAACAGCACTTTCGCAGAAAGAAATCTACTTCTCTAAGACTGGGAAACAGTAAACAGAGAATGTATGAGTTTCTCAAGATTGGTAACAGATAGAAACAAGAGAAAGTACACAGTGATTCACCTACCTAGAGAAGTTGCAGAGGTTTACACAGAGAATTCCAAGTATAAGTACAAGCAAATAAGAGAGACTTAGTAAACCGGTAAAACCTACATTGTTGATTGAGTTGGGAGTACTTAGCACTGTGAAAACAGTACTTTCGCACAAAGAAATCTACTTCTCTAAGACTGGGAATCAGTGAACAGAGAATGTGTGAGTTTCTCAAGATTGGTAACAGATAGAAACAAGAGAAAGTACACAGTGATTCATCTACCTAGAGAAGTTACAGAGGTTTACACAGAGAAATCCAAGTGTAACTTCATGAAAATAAGAGAGACTTAGAAAACCAGTAAAACCTACATTGTTGATAGAGTTGGGAGTACTTAGCACTGTGAAAACAGCACTTTCGCACAAAGAAATCTACTTCTCTAAGACCGCGAAACAGTGAACAGAGAATGTATGAGTTTCTCAAGATTGGTAACAGATAGAAACAAGAGAAAGTACACAGTGATTCATCTACCTAGAGAAGTTACAGAGGTTTCCACAGAGAATTTCAAGTATAAGAACAAACAAATAAGAGAGACTTAGAAAACCGGGAAAACCTACATTGTTGATAGACTTGGGAGTACTTAGCACTGTGAAAACAGCACTTTCACACAAAGAAATCTACTTCTCTGAGCCTGGGAATCAGTGAACAGAGAATGTGTAAGTTTCTCAATATTGGTAACAGATAGAAACAAGAGAAAGTACACAGTGATTCATCTACCTAGAGAAGTTACAGAGGTTTACACAGAGAATTCCAAGTATAAGTGCAAGAAAATAAGAGAGACTTAGAAAACTGGTAAAAACTATCTTTTGGATAAGTTGGGAGTACTTAACACTGTCAAAACAGCACTTTCGCACAAAGAAATTTACTTCTCTAAGAGGGCCAAACAGTAAACAGAGAATGTATGAGTTTCTCAAGATTGGTAACAGATAGAAACAAGAGAAAGTCCACAGTGATTCATCTACCTAGAGAAGTTACAGAGGTTTACACAGAGAATTTAAAGTATAAGTACAAGCAAATAAGAGAGACTTAGAAAACCGGTAAAACCTACATTGTTGATAGAGTTGGGAGTACTTAGCACTGTGAAAACAGCACTTTCGCAGAACGAAATCTACTTCTCAAAGACCGGGAAACAGTGAACGGAGAATGTATGAGTTTCTCAAGATTGGTAACAGATAGAAACAGAGAAAGTACACAGTGATTCATCTACCTAGAGAAGTTACAGAGGTTTACACAGAGAAATCCAAGTGTAACTCCAAGAAAATAAGAGAGACTTAGAAACCCGGTAAAACCTACATTGTTGATAGAGTTGGGAAAACTTAACACTGTGAAAACAGCACATTCGCAGAAAGAAATCTACTTCTCTGAGACTGGGAATCAGTGAACAGAGAATGTGTGAGTTTCTCAAGATTGGTAACAGATAGAAACAAGAGAAAGTACACAGTGATTCATCTACCTAGAGAAGTTACAGAGTTTTACACAGAGAATTCCAAGTATAAGTGCAAAAAAATAAGAGAGACTTAGAAAACTCGTAAAAACTACATTGTTGATAGAGTTGGGAGTACTTAGCACTGTGAAAACAGCACTTTCGCAGAAAGAAATCTACTTCTCTAAGACCGGGAAACAGTGAACAGAGAATGTATGAGTTTCTCAAGATTGGTAACAGATAGAAACAAGAGAAAGTACACAGTGATTCATCTACCTAGAGCAGTTACAGAGGTTTACACAGAGAAATCCAAGTGTAACTTCATGAAAATAAGAGAGACTTAGAAAACCAGTAAAACCTACATTGTTGATAGAGTTGGGAGTACTTAGCACTGTGAAAACAGCACTTTCGCACAAAGAAATCTACTTCTCTAAGACCAGGAAACAGTGAGCAGAGAATGTATGAGTTTCTCAAGATTGGTAACAGATAGAAACAAGAGAAAGTCCACAGTGATTCATCTACCTAGAGAAGTTACAGAGGTTTACACAGAGAATTCCAAGTATAAGTGCAAGAAAATAAGAGAGACTTAGAAAACTGGTAAAAACTAACTTTTGGATAAGTTGGGAGTACTTAACACTGTCAAAACAGCACTTTCGCACAAAGAAATTTACTTCTCTAAGACCGCGAAACAGTAAACAGAGAATGTATGAGTTTCTCAAGATTGGTAACAGATAGAAACAAGAGAAAGTCCACAGTGATTCATCTACCTAGAGAAGTTACAGAGGTTTACACAGAGAATTCCAAGTATAAGTACAAGCAAATGAGAGAGACTTAGAAAACCGGTAAAACCTACATTGTTGATAGAGTTGGGAGTACTTAGCACTGTGAAAACAGCACTTTCGCAGAAAGAAATCTACTTCTCTAAGACTGGGAAACAGTAAACAGAGAATGTATGAGTTTCTCAAGATTGGTAACAGATAGAAACAAGAGAAAGTACACAGTGATTCACCTACCTAGAGAAGTTGCAGAGGTTTACACAGAGAATTCCAAGTATAAGTACAAGCAAATAAGAGAGACTTAGAAAACCGGTAAAACCTACATTGTTGATTGAGTTGGGAGTACTTAGCACTGTGAAAACAGTACTTTCGCACAAAGAAATCTACTTCTCTAAGACTGGGAAACAGTGAACAGAGAATGTGTGAGTTTCTCAAGATTGGTAACAGATAGAAACAAGAGAAAGTACACAGTGATTCATCTACCTAGAGAAGTTACAGAGGTTTACACAGAGAATTCCAGGTATAAGTGCAAGAAAATAAGAGAGACTTAGAAAACTCGTAAAAACTACATTGTTGATAGAGTTGGGAGTACTTAGCACTGTGAAAACAGCACTTTCGCAGAAAGAAATCTACTTCTCTAAGACCGGGAAACAGTGAACAGAGAATGTATGAGTTTCTCAAGATTGGTAACAGATAGAAACAAGAGAAAGTACACAGTAATTCATCTACCTAGAGCAGTTACAGAGGTTTACACAGAGAAATCCAAGTGTAACTTCATGAAAATAAGAGAGACTTAGAAAACCAGTAAAACCTACATTGTTGATAGAGTTGGGAGTACTTAGCACTGTGAAAACAGCACTTTCGCACAAAGAAATCTACTTCTCTAAGACCGCGAAACAGTGAACAGAGAATGTATGAGTTTCTCAAGATTGGTAACAGATAGAAACAAGAGAAAGTACACAGTGATTCATCTACCTAGAGAAGTTACAGAGGTTTACACAGAGAATTTCAAGTATAAGAACAAACAAATAAGAGAGACTTAGAAAACCGGGAAAACCTACATTGTTGATAGACTTGGGAGTACTTAGCACTGTGAAAACAGCACTTTCACACAAAGAAATCTACTTCTCTGAGCCTGGGAATCAGTGAACAGAGAATGTGTAAGTTTCTCAATATTGGTAACAGATAGAAACAAGAGAAAGTACACAGTGATTCATCTACCTAGAGAAGTTACAGAGGTTTACACAGAGAATTCCAAGTATAAGTGCAAGAAAATAAGAGAGACTTAGAAAACTGGTAAAAACTATCTTTTGGATAAGTTGGGAGTACTTAACACTGTCAAAACAGCACTTTCGCACAAAGAAATTTACTTCTCTAAGACCGCCAAACAGTAAACAGAGAATGTATGAGTTTCTCAAGATTGGTAACAGATAGAAACAAGAGAAAGTCCACAGTGATTCATCTACCTAGAGAAGTTACAGAGGTTTACACAGAGAATTTAAAGTATAAGTACAAGCAAATAAGAGAGACTTAGAAAACCGGTAAAACCTACATTGTTGATAGAGTTGGGAGTACTTAGCACTGTGAAAACAGCACTTTCGCAGAACGAAATCTACTTCTCAAAGACCGGGAAACAGTGAACGGAGAATGTATGAGTTTCTCAAGATTGGTAACAGATAGAAACAGAGAAAGTACACAGTGATTCATCTACCTAGAGAAGTTACAGAGGTTTACACAGAGAAATCCAAGTGTAACTCCAAGAAAATAAGAGAGACTTAGAAACCCGGTAAAACCTACATTGTTGATAGAGTTGGGAAAACTTAACACTGTGAAAACAGCACATTCGCATAAAGAAATCTACTTCTCTAAGACTGGGAATCAGTGAACAGAGAATGTGTGAGTTTCTCAAGATTGGTAACAGATAGAAACAAGAGAAAGTACACAGTGATTCATCTACCTAGAGAAGTTACATAGTTTTACACAGAGAATTCCAAGTATAAGTGCAAGAAAATAAGAGAGACTTAGAAAACTCGTAAAAACTACATTGTTGATAGAGTTGGGAGTACTTAGCACTGTGAAAACAGCACTTTCGCAGAAAGAAATCTACTTCTCTAAGACCGGGAAACAGTGAACAGAGAATGTATGAGTTTCTCAAGATTGGTAACAGATAGAAACAAGAGAAAGTACACAGTGATTCATCTACCTAGAGCAGTTACAGAGGTTTACACAGAGAAATCCAAGTGTAACTTCATGAGAATAAGAGAGACTTAGAAAACCAGTAAAACCTACATTGTTGATAGAGTTGGGAGTACTTAGCACTGTGAAAACAGCACTTTCGCACAAAGAAATCTACTTCTCTAAGACCGCGAAACCGTGAACAGAGAATGTATGAGTTTCTCAAGATTGGTAACAGATAGAAACAAGAGAAAGTACACAGTGATTCATCTACCTAGAGAAGTTACAGAGGTTTACACAGAGAATTTCAAGTATAAGAACAAACAAAAAAGAGAGACTTAGAAAACCGGGAAAACCTACATTGTTGATAGACTTGGGAGTACTTAGCACTGTGAAAACAGCACTTTCACACAAACAAATCTACTTCTCTGAGCCTGGGAATCAGTGAACAGAGAATGTGTAAGTTTCTCAATATTGGTAACAGATAGAAACAAGAGAAAGTACACACTGATTCATCTACCTAGAGAAGTTACAGAGGTTTACACAGAGAATTCCAAGTATAAGTGCAAGAAAATAAGAGAGACTTAGAAAACTCGTAAAAACTACATTGTTGATAGAGTTGGGAGTACTTAGCACTGTGAAAACAGCACTTTCGCACAAAGAAATCTACTTCTCTAAGACCAGGAAACAGTGAGCAGAGAATGTATGAGTTTCTCAAGATTGGTAACAGATAGAAACAAGAGAAAGTCCACAGTGATTCATCTACCTAGAGAAGTTACAGAGGTTTACACAGAGAATTCCAAGTATAAGTGCAAGAAAATAAGAGAGACTTAGAAAACTGGTAAAAACTAACTTTTGGATAAGTTGGGAGTACTTAACACTGTCAAAACAGCACTTTCGCACAAAGAAATTTACTTCTCTAAGACCGCGAAACAGTAAACAGAGAATGTATGAGTTTCTCAAGATTGGTAACAGATAGAAACAAGAGAAAGTCCACAGTGATTCATCTACCTAGAGAAGTTACAGAGGTTTACACAGAGAATTCCAAGTATAAGTACAAGCAAATGAGAGAGACTTAGAAAACCGGTAAAACCTACATTGTTGATAGAGTTGGGAGTACTTAGCACTGTGAAAACAGCACTTTCGCAGAAAGAAATCTACTTCTCTAAGACTGGGAAACAGTAAACAGAGAATGTATGAGTTTCTCAAGATTGGTAACAGATAGAAACAAGAGAAAGTACACAGTGATTCACCTACCTAGAGAAGTTGCAGAGGTTTACACAGAGAATTCCAAGTATAAGTACAAGCAAATAAGAGAGACTTAGAAAACCGGTAAAACCTACATTGTTGATTGAGTTGGGAGTACTTAGCACTGTGAAAACAGTACTTTCGCACAAAGAAATCTACTTCTCTAAGACTGGGAATCAGTGAACAGAGAATGTGTGAGTTTCTCAAGATTGGTAACAGATAGAAACAAGAGAAAGTACACAGTGATTCATCTACCTAGAGAAGTTACAGAGGTTTACACAGAGAATTCCAGGTATAAGTGCAAGAAAATAAGAGAGACTTAGAAAACTCGTAAAAACTACATTGTTGATAGAGTTGGGAGTACTTAGCACTGTGAAAACAGCACTTTCGCAGAAAGAAATCTACTTCTCTAAGACTGGGAATCAGTGAACAGAGAATGTGTGAGTTTCTCAATATTGGTAACAGATAGAAACAAGAGAAAGTACACAGTGATTCATCTACCTAGGGAAGTTACAGAGGTTTACACAGAGAATTCCAAGTATAAGTGCAAGAAAATAAGAGAGACTTAGAAAACTGGTAAAAACTATCTTTTGGATAAGTTGGGAGTACTTAACACTGTCAAAACAGCACTTTCGCACAAAGAAATTTACTTCTCTAAGACCGCCAAACAGTAAACAGAGAATGTATGAGTTTCTCAAGATTGGTAACAGATAGAAACAAGAGAAAGTCCACAGTGATTCATCTACCTAGAGAAGTTACAGAGGTTTACACAGAGAATTTAAAGTATAAGTACAAGCAAATAAGAGAGACTTAGAAAACCGGTAAAACCTACATTGTTGATTGAGTTGGGAGTACTTAGCACTGTGAAAACAGTATTTTCGCACAAAGAAATCTACTTCTCTAAGACTGGGAATCAGTGAACAGAGAATGTGTGAGTTTCTCAATATTGGTAACAGATAGAAACAAGAGAAAGTACACAGTGATTCATCTACCTAGGGAAGTTACAGAGGTTTACACAGAGAATTCCAAGTATAAGTGCAAGAAAATAAGAGAGACTTAGAAAACTGGTAAAAACTATCTTTTGGATAAGTTGGGAGTACTTAACACTGTCAAAACAGCACTTTCGCACAAAGAAATTTACTTCTCTAAGACCGCCAAACAGTAAACAGAGAATGTATGAGTTTCTCAAGATTGGTAACAGATAGAAACAAGAGAAAGTCCACAGTGATTCATCTACCTAGAGAAGTTACAGAGGTTTACACAGAGAATTTAAAGTATAAGTACTAGCAAATAAGAGAGACTTAGAAAACCGGTAAAACCTACATTGTTGGTAGAGTTGGGAGTACTTAGCACTGTGAAAACAGCACTTTCGCAGAACGAAATCTACTTCTCAAAGACCGGGAAACAGTGAACGGAGAATGTATGAGTTTCTCAAGATTGGTAACAGATAGAAACAGAGAAAGTACACAGTGATTCATCTACCTAGAGAAGTTACAGAGGTTTACACAGAGAAATCCAAGTGTAACTCCAAGAAAATAAGAGAGACTTAGAAAACCGGTAAAACCTACATTGTTGATAGAGTTGGGAGAACTTAACACTGTGAAAACAGCACATTCGCAGAAAGAAATCTACTTCTCTAAGACTGGGAATCAGTGAACAGAGAATGTGTGAGTTTCTCAAGATTGGTAACAGATAGAAACAAGAGAAAGTACACAGTGATTCATCTACCTAGAGAAGTTACAGAGTTTTACACAGAGAATTCCAAGTATAAGTGCAAGAAAATAAGAGAGACTTAGAAAACTCGTAAAAACTACATTGTTGATAGAGTTGGGAGTACTTAGCACTGTGAAAACAGCACTTTCGCAGAAAGAAATCTACTTCCCTAAGACCGGGAAACAGTGAACAGAGAATGTATGAGTTTCTCAAGATTGGTAACAGATAGAAACAAGAGAAAGTACACAGTGATTCATCTACCTAGAGCAGTTACAGAGGTTTACACAGAGAAATCCAAGTGTAACTTCATGAAAATAAGAGAGACTTAGAAAACCAGTAAAACCTACATTGTTGATAGAGTTGGGAGTACTTAGCACTGTGAAAACAGCACTTTCACACAAAGAAATCTACTTCTCTGAGCCTGGGAATCAGTGAACAGAGAATGTGTAAGTTTCTCAAGATTGGTAACAGATAGAAACAAGAGAAAGTACACAGTGATTCATCTACCTACAGAAGTTACAGAGGTTTACACAGAGAATTCCAAGTATAAGTGCAAGAAATTAAGAGAGACTTAGAAAACTGGTAAAAACTATCTTTTGGATAAGTTGGGAGTACTTAACAGTGTCAAAACAGCACTTTCGGACAAAGAAATTTACTTCTCTAAGACCGCCAAACAGTAAACAGAGAATGTATGAGTTTCTCAAGATTGGTAACAGATAGAAACAAGAGAAAGTACACAGTGATTCATCTACCTAGAGAAGTTACAGAGGTTTACACAGAGAAATCCAAGTGTAACGTCATGAAAATAAGAGAGAGTTAGAAAACTGGTAAAAACTACATTGTTGATAGAGTTGGGAATACTTAGCAATGTGAAAACACCACTTTCGCACAAAGAAATTTACTTCTCTAAGACTGAGAATCAGTGAACAGAGAAAGTATGAGATTCTCAAGATTGGTAACAGACAGAAAGGTGAGAAAGTACACAGTGATTCATCCACCTAGAGAAGTTACAGAGGTTTACACAGAGAATTCCAAGTATAAGTGCAAGAAAATAAGAGAGACTTAGAGAACTGGTAAAACCTACATTGTTGATAGAGTTGGGAGTACTTAGCACTGTGAAAACAGCACTTTCGCAGAACGAAATCTACTTCTCAAAGACCGGGAAACAGTGAACGGAGAATGTATGAGTTTCTCAAGATTGGTAACAGATAGAAACAGAGAAAGTACACAGTGATTCATCTACCTAGAGAAGTTACAGAGGTTTACAAAGAGAAATCCAAGTGTAACTCCAAGAAAATAAGAGAGACTTAGAAAACCGGTAAAACCTACATTGTTGATAGAGTTGGGAGTACTTAACACTGTGAAAACAGCACATTCGCAGAAAGAAATCTACTTCTCTAAGACTGGGAATCAGTGAACAGAGAATGTGTGAGTTTCTCAAGATTGGTAACAGATAGAAACAAGAGAAAGTCCACAGTGATTCATCTACCTAGAGAAGTTACAGAGGTTTACACAGAGAATTCCAAGTATAAGTGCAAGAAAATAAGAGAGACTTAGAAAACTCGTAAAAACTACCTTTTTGATTAGTTGGGAGTACTTAGCACTGTGAAAACAGCACTTTCGCACAAAGAAATTTACTTCTCTAAGACCGCGAAACAGTAAACAGAGAATGTATGAGTTTCTCAAGATTGGTAACAGATAGAAACAAGAGAAAGTCCACAGTGATTCATCTACGGAGAGAAGTTAGAGAGGTTTACACAGAGAATTCCAAGTATAAGTACAAGCAAATAAGAGAGACTTAGAAAACCAGTAAAACCTACATTGTTGATAGAGTTGGGAGTACTTAGCACTGTGAAAACAGCACTTTCGCACAAAGAAATCTACTTCTCTAAGACTGGGAATCAGTGAACAGAGAATGTGTGAGTTTCTCAAGATTGGTAACAGATAGAAACAAGAGAAAGTCCACAGTGATTCATCTACCTAGAGAAGTTACAGAGGTTTACACAGAGAAATCCAAGTGTAACTTCATGAAAATAAGAGAGACTTACAAAACCAGTAAAACCTACATTGTTGATAGATTTGGGAGTACTTAGCACTGTGAAAACAGCACTTTCGCACAAGGAAATCTACTTCTCTAAGACTGGGAATCAGTGAACAGAGAATGTGTGAGTTTCTCAAGATTGGTAACATATAGGAACAAGAGAAAGTACACAGTGATTCATCTACCTAGAGAAGTTACAGAGATTTACACAGAGAATTCCAAGTATAAGTACAAGCAAATAAGAGAGACTTAGAAAACCGGTAAAACCTACATTGTTGATAGAGTTGGGAGTACTTAGCACTGTGAAAACAGCGCTTTCGCACAAAGAAATCTACTTCTCTAAGACCGCGAAACAGTGAACAGAGAATGTATGAGTTTCTCAAGATTGGTAACAGATAGAAACAAGAGAAAGAACACAGTGATTCATCTACCGAGAGAAGTTACATAGGTTTACACAGAGAATACCAAGTATAAGTGCAAGAAAATAAGAGAGACTTAGAAAACTGGTAAAACCTACATTGTTGATAGAGTTGGGAGTAATTAGCACTGTGAAAACAGCACTTTCGCAGAAAGAAATCTACTTCTCTAAGACCGGGAAACAGTGAACGGAGAATGTATGAGTTTCTCAAGATTGGTAATAGATGGAAACAAGAGAAAGTACAGAATGATTCATCTACCTAGAGAAGTTACAGAGGTTTACACAGAGAAATCCAAGTGTAACTCCAAGCAAATAAGTGAGACTTAGAAAACCTTTAATATCTACATTGTTGATAGAGTTGGGAGTACTTAGCACTGTGAAAACAGCACTTTCGCACAAAGAAATCTACTTCTCTAAGACCGGGAAACAGTGAACAGAGAATGTATGAGTTTAACAAGATTGGTAACAGATAGAAACAAGAGAAAGTACACAGTGATTCATCTACCCAGAGAAGTTACAGAAGTTTACACAGAGAATTCCAAGTATAAGTACAAGCAAGTAAGAGAGACTTAGAAAACCGGTAAAACCTACATTGTTGTTAGAGTTGGGAGTACTTAGCACTGTGAAAACAGCACTTTCGCAGAAAGAAATCTACTTCTCTAATACTGGGAAACAGTGAGCAAAGAATGTATGAGTTTCTCAAGATTGGTAACAGATAGAAACAAGAGTAAGTACACAGTGATTCATCTACCTAGAGAAGTTACAGAGGTTTACACAGAGAAATCCAAGTGTAACTTCAAGAAAATAAGAGAGACTTAGAAAACTGGTAAAACCTACATTATTGATAGAGTTGGGAGTACTTAGCACTGTGAAAACAGCACTTTCGCACAAAGAAATCTACTTCTCTAAGACCGGGAAACAGTGAACGGAGAATGTATGAGTTTCTCAAGATTGGTAACAGATAGAAACAAGAGAAAGTACACAGTGATTCATCTACCGAGAGAAGTTACAGAAGTTTGCACAGAGAAATCCAAGTGTAACTTCATGAAAATAAGAGAGACTTAGAAAACCAGTAAAACCTACATTGTTGATAGAGTTGGGAGTACTTAGCACTGTGAAAACAGCACTTTCGCACAAAGCAATCTACTTCTCTAAGACTGGGAATCAGTGAACAGAGAATGTGTGAGTTTCTCAAGATTGGTAACAGATAGAAACAAGAGAAAGTACACAGTGATTCATCTACCGAGAGAAGTTACATAGGTTTACACAGAGAATACCAAGTATAAGTGCAAGAAAATAAGAGAGACTTAGAAAACTGGTAAAACCTACATTGTTGATAGAGTTGGGAGTACTTAGCACTGTGAAAACAGCACTTTCGCAGAAGAAATCTACTTCTCTAAGACCGGGAAACAGTGAACGGACAATGTATGAGTTTCTCAAGATTGGTAACAGATAGAAACAAGAGAAAGTACACAGTGATTCATCTACCTAAAGAAGTTACAGAGGTTTACACAGAGAAATCCAAGTGTAACTCCAAGAAAATAAGAGAGACTTAGAAATCTGGTAAAACATACATTGTTGATAGAGTTGGGAGTACTTAGCACTGTGAAAACAGCACTTTCGCACAAAGAAATCTACTTCTCTACGACCGGGAAACAGTGAACGGAGAATGGATGAGTTTCTCAAGATTGGTAACAGCTAGAAACAAGAGAAAGTCCACAGTGATTCATCTACCTAGAGAAGTTAAAGAGGTTTACACAGAGAATTCCAAGTATAAGTACAAACAAATAAGAGAGACTTAGAAAACCGGTAAAACCTACATTGTTGATAGTGTTGGGAGTACTTAGCACTGTGAAAACAGCATTTTCGCAGAAAGAAATCTACTTCTCTAAGACTGGGAATCAGTGAACAGAGAATGTGTGAGTTTCTCAAGATTGGTAACAGATAGAAACAAGAGAAAGTACACAGGGATTCATCTACCTAGAGAAGTTACAGAGGTTTAGCCAGAGAATTCCAAGTATAAGTGCAAGAAAATAAGAGAGACTTAGAAAACTGGTAAAAACTACATTTTTGATAAGTTGGGAGTACTTAACACTGTGAAAACAGCACTTTCACACAAAGAAATTTACTTCTCTAAGACCGCGAAACAGTAAACAGTGAATGTATGAGTTTCTCAAGATTGGTAACAGATAGAAACAAGAGAAAGTCCACAGTGATTCATCTACGGAGAGAAGTTAGAGAGGTTTACACAGAGAATTCCAAGTATAAGTACAAGCAAATAAGAGAGACTTAGAAAACCGGTAAAACCTACATTGTTGATAGAGTTGGGAGTACTTAGCACTGTGAAAACAGCACTTTCGCACAAAGAAATCTACGTCTCTAAGCCTGGGAAACAGTAAACAGAGAATGTATGAGTTTCTCAAGATTGGTAACAGATAGAAACAAGAGAAAGTACACAGTGATTCATCTACCTAGAGAAGTTACAGAGGTTTACACAGAGAATTCCAAGTATAAGTACAAACAAATAAGAGAGACTTAGAAAACCGGTAAAACCTACATTGTTGATAGAGTTGGGAGTACTTAGCACTGTGAAAACAGCACTTTCGCACAAAGAAATCTACTTCTCTAAGCCTGGGAATCAGTGAAAAGAGAATGTGTGAGTTTCTCAAGATTGGTAACAGATAGAAACAAGAGAAAGTACACAGTGATTCATCTACCTAGAGAAGTTACAGAGGTTTACACAGAGAATTCCAAGTATAAGTGCAAGAAAATAAGAGAGACTTAGAAAACTCGTAAAAACTACATTGTTGATAGAGTTGGGAGTACATAGCACTGTGAAAACAGCACTTTCGCAGAAAGAAATCTACTTCTCTAAGACCGGGAAACAGTGAACAGAGAATGTATGAGTTTCTCAAGATTGGTAACAGCTAGAAACAAGAGAAAGTCCACAGTGATTCATCTACCTAGAGAAGTTACAGAGGTTTACACAGAGAAATCCAAGTGTAACTTCACGAAAATTAGAGAGACTTAGAAAACTGGTAAAAACTACATTGTTGATAGAGTTGGGAATACTTAGCAATGTGAAAACAGCACTTTCGCACAAAGAAATCTACTTTTCTAAGACTGGGAATCAGTGAACAGAGAATGTATGAGTTTCTCAAGATTGGTAACAGATAGAAACAAGAGAAAGTACACAGTGATTCATCTACCTAGAGAAGTTACATGGGTTTACACAGAGAATTCCAAGTATAAGTACAAGCAAATAAGAGAGACTTAGAAAACCGGTAAAGCCTACATTGTTGATAGAGGTGGGAATACTTAGCAATGTGAAAACACCACTTTCGCACAAAGAAATCTACTTCTCTAAGACTGGGAATCAGTGAACAGAGAAAGTATGAGTTTCTCAAGATTGGGAATAGATAGAAAGGTGAGAAAGTACACAGTCATTCATCCACCTAGAGAAGTTGAAGAGGTTTACACAGAGAATTCCAAGTATAAGTACAAGCAAATAAGAGAGACTTAGAAAACCGGTAAAACCTAGGTTGTTGATAGAATTGGGAGTACTTAGCACTGTGAAAACAGCACTTTCGCACAAAGAAATCTACTTCTCTAAGACTGGGAAACAGTGAACAGAGAATGTATGAGGTTCTCAAGATTGGTAACAGACAGAAACAAGAGAAAGTACACAGTGATTTATCTACCTAGAGAAGTTACAGAGGTTTACACAGAGAATTCCAAGGATAAGTGCAAGAAAATAAGAGAGACTTAGAAAACCGGTAAAAACTACATTGTTGATAGAGTTGGGAGTACTTAGCACTGTGAAAACTGCACTTTCGCACAAAGAAATCTACTTCTCTAAGACTGGAAAACAGTGAACAGAGAATGTATGAGTTTCTCAAGATTGGTAACAGATAGAAACAAGAGAAAATACACAGTGATTCATCTACCTAGAGAAGTTACAGAGGTTTATACAGAGAAATCCAAGTGTAACTTCATGAAAATAAGAGAGACTTAGAAAACCAGTAAAACCTACATTGTTGATAGAGTTGAGAGTACTTAGCACTGTGAAAACAGCACTTTCGCACAAAGAAATCTACTTTTCTAAGACTGGGAATCAGTGAACAGAGAATGTGTGAGTTTCTCCAGATTGGTAACATATAGAAACAAGAGAAAGTACACAGTGATTCATCTACCTAGAGAAGTTACAGAGATTTACACAGAGAATTCCAAGTATAAGTACAAGCAAATAAGAGAGACTTAGAAAATCGGTGAAACCTACATTGTTGATAGAGTTGGGAGTACTTAGCACTGTGAAAACAGCACTTTCGCACAAAGAAATCTACTTCTCTAAGACCGCGAAACAGTGAACAGAGAATGTATGAGTTTCCCAAGATTGGTAACAGATAGAAACAATAGAAAGTACACAGTGATCCATCTATCGAGAGAAGTTACATAGGTTTACACAGAGAATAACAAGTATAAGTGCAAGAAAATAAGAGAGACATAGAAAACTGGTAAAACCTATATTGTTGATAGAGTTGGGAGTACTTAGCACTGTGAAAACAGCACTTTCGTAGAAAGAAATCTACTTCTCTAAGACCGGGAAACAGTGAACGGAGAATGTATGAGTTTCTCAAGATTGGTAACAGTTAGAAACAAGAGATAGTACACAGTGATTCATCTACCTAGAGAAGTTAAAGAGGTTTACACAGAGAAATCCAAGTGTAACTCCAAGAAAATAAGAGAGACTTAGAAAACCGGTAAAACCTACATTGTTGATAGAGTTCGGAGTACTTAGCACTGTGAAAACAACACTTTCGCACAAAGAAATCTACTTCTCTAAGACCGGGAAACAGTGAACAGAGAATGTATGAGTTTCTCAAGATTGGTCACAGATAGAAACAAGAGAAAGTACACAGTGATTCATGTACCTAGAGAATTTACGGAGGTTTACTCAGAGAATTCCAAGTATAAGTGCAAGAAAATAAGAGAGACTTAGAAAACTCGTAAAAACTACATTTTTGATAGAGTTGGGAGTACTTAGCACTGTGAAAACAGCACTTTCGCACTGAGAAATCTACTTCTCTAAGAGCACGAAACAGTAAACAGAGAATGTATGAGTTTGTCAGGATTGGTAACAGATACAAACAAGAGAAAGTCCACAGTGATTCATCTACCGAGAGAAGTTACAGAGGTTTACACAGAGAATTCCAAGTATAACTACAAGCAAATAAGAGAGACTTAGAAAACCGGAAAAACCTACATGGTTGATAGAGTTGGGAGTACTTAGCACTGTGAAAACAGCACTTTCGCACAAAGAAATCTACTTCTCTAAGACTGGGAATCAGTGAACAGAGAATGTGTGAGTTTCTCAAGATTGGTAACAGATAGAAACAAGAGAAAGTACACAGTGATTCATGTACGGAGAGAAGTTAGAGAGGTTTACACAGAGAATTCCAAGTATAAGTACAAGCAAATAAGAGAGACTTAGAAAACCGGTAAAACCTACATTGTTGATAGAGTTGGGAGTACTTAGCACTGTGAAAACAGCACTTTCGCACAAAGAAATCTACTTCTCTAAGACTGGGAATCAGTGAACAGAGAATGTGTGAGTTTCTCAAGATTGGTAACAGATAGAAACAAGAGAAAGTACACAGTGATTCATCTACCGAGAGAAGTTACATAGGTTTACACAGAGAATACCAAGCATAAGTGCAAGAAAATAAGAGAGACTTAGAAAACTGGTAAAACCTACATTGTTGATAGAGTTGGGAGTAGTTAGCACTGTGAAAACAGCACTTTCGCAGAAGAAATCTACTTCTCTAAGACCGGAAAACAGTGAACGGACAATGTATGAGTTTCTCAAGATTGGTAACAGATAGAAACAAGAGAAAGTACACAGTGATTCATCTACCTAAAGAAGTTACAGAGGTTTACACAGAGAAATCCAAGTGTAACTCCAAGAAAATAAGAGAGACTTAGAAAACTGGTAAAACATACATTGTTGATAGAGTTGGGAGTACTTAGCACTGTGAAAACAGCACTTTCGCACAAAGAAATCTACTTCTCTACGACCGGGAAACAGTGAACGGAGAATGTATGAGTTTCTCAAGATTGGTAACAGCTAAAAACAAGAGAAAGTCCACAGTGATTCATCTACCTAGAGAAGTTAAAGAGGTTTACACAGAGAATTCCAAGTATAAGTACAAACAAATAAGAGAGACTTAGAAAACCGGTAAAACCTACATTGTTGATAGAGTTGGGAGTACTTAGCACTGTGAAAACAGCAATTTCGCAGAAAGAAATCTACTTCTCTAAGACTGGGAATCAGTGAACAGAGAATGTGTGAGTTTCTCAAGATCGGTAACAGATAGAAACAAGAGAAAGTACACAGGGATTCATCTACCTAGAGAAGTTACAGAGGTTTACCCAGAGAATTCCAAGTATAAGTGCAAGAAAATAAGAGAGACTTAGAAAACTGGTAAAAACTACCTTTTTGATAAGTTGGGAGTACTTAGCACTGTGAAAACAGCACTTTTGCACAAAGAAATCTACTTCTCTAAGCCTGGGAATCAGTGAAAAGAGAATGTGTGAGTTTCTCAAGATTGGTAACAGATAGAAACAAGAGAAAGTCCACAGTGATTCATCTACCTAGAGAAGTTACAGAGGTTTACACAGAGAATTCCAAGTATAAGTGCAAGAAAATAAGAGAGACTTAGAAAACTCGTAAAAACTACATTGTTGATAGAGTTGGGAGTACATAGCACTGTGAAAACAGCACTTTCGCAGAAAGAAATCTACTTCTCTAAGACCGGGAAACAGTGAACAGAGAATGTATGAGTTTCTCAAGATTGGTAACAGCTAGAAACAAGAGAAAGTCCACAGTGATTCATCTACCTAGAGAAGTTACAGAGGTTTACACAGAGAAATCCAAGTGTAACTTCACGAAAATTAGAGAGACTTAGAAAACTGGTAAAAACTACATTGTTGATAGAGTTGGGAATACTTAGCAATGTGAAAACAGCACTTTCGCACAAAGAAATCTACTTCTCTAAAACTGGGAATCAGTGAACAGAGAATGTATGTGTTTCTCAAGATTGGTAAAAGATAGAAAGAAGAGAAAGTACACAGTGATTCATCTACCTAGAGAAGTTACATGGGTTTACACAGAGAATTCCAAGTATAAGTACAAGCAAATAAGAGAGACTTAGAAAACCGGTAAAACCTACATTGTTGATAGAGTTGGGAGTACTTAGCACTGTGAAAACAGCATTTTCGCACAAGGAAATCTACTTCTCTAAGACTGGGAATCAGTGAACAGAGAATGTGTGAGTTTCTCAAGATTGGTAACAGATAGAAACAAGAGAAAGTCCACAGTGATTCATCTACCTAGAGAAGTTACAGAGGTTTACACAGAGAAATCCAAGTGTAACTTCATGAAAATAAGAGAGACTTACAAAACCAGTAAAACCTACATTGTTGATAGAGTTGGGAGTACTTAGCACTGTGAAAACAGCACTTTCGCACAAGGAAATCTACTTCTCTAAGACTGGGAATCAGTGAACAGAGAATGTGTGAGTTTCTCAAGATTGGTAACATATAGGAACAAGAGAAAGTACACAGTGATTCATCTACCTAGAGAAGTTACAGAGATTTACACAGAGAATTCCAAGTATAAGTACAAGCAAATAAGAGAGACTTAGAAAACCGGTAAAACCTACATTGTTGATAGAGTTGGGAGTACTTAGCACTGTGAAAACAGCGCTTTCGCACAAAGAAATCTACTTCTCTAAGACCGCGAAACAGTGAACAGAGAATGTATGAGTTTCTCAAGATTGGTAACAGATAGAAACAAGAGAAAGTACACAGTGATTCATCTACCGAGAGAAGTTACATAGGTTTACACAGAGAATACCAAGTATAAGTGCAAGAAAATAAGAGAGACTTAGAAAACTGGTAAAACCTACATTGTTGATAGAGTTGGGAGTAATTAGCACTGTGAAAACAGCACTTTCGCAGAAAGAAATCTACTTCTCTAAGACCGGGAAACAGTGAACGGAGAATGTATGAGTTTCTCAAGATTGGTAACAGATAGAAACAAGAGAAAGTACAGAATGATTCATCTACCTAGAGAAGTTACAGAGGTTTACACAGAGAAATCCAAGTGTAACTCCAAGCAAATAAGTGAGACTTAGAAAACCTTTAATATCTACATTGTTGATAGAGTTGGGAGTACTTAGCACTGTGAAAACAGCACTTTCGCACAAAGAAATCTACTTCTCTAAGACCGGGAAACAGTGAACAGAGAATGTATGAGTTTAACAAGATTGGTAACAGATAGAAACAAGAGAAAGTACACAGTGATTCATCTACCTAGAGAAGTTACAGAAGTTTACACAGAGAATTCCAAGTATAAGTACAAGCAAGTAAGAGAGACTTAGAAAACCGGTAAAACCTACATTGTTGTTACAGTTGGGAGTACTTAGCACTGTGAAAACAGCACTTTCGCACAAAGAAATCTACTTCTCTAAGACTGGGAATCAGTGAACAGGGAATGTGTGAGTTTCTCAAGATTGGTAACAGATAGAAACAAGAGAAAGTACACAGTGATTCATCTACCTAGAGAAGTTACAGAGATTTACACAGAGAATTCCAAGTATAAGTAGAAGCAAATAAGAGAGACTTAGAAAACTGGTAAAACCTACATTGTTGATAGAGTTGGGAGTACTTAGCACTGTGAAAACAGCACTTTCGCACAAAGAAATCTACTTCTCTAAGACCGCGAAACAGTGAACAGAGAATTTACGAGTTTCTCAAGATTGGTAACAGATAGAAACAAGAGAAAGTACACAGTGATTCATCTACCTAGAGAAGTTACAGAGGTTTGCACAGAGAAATCCAAGTGTAACTTCATGAAAATAAGAGAGACTTAGAAAACCAGTAAAACCTACATTGTTGATAGAGTTGGGAGTACTTAGCACTGTGAAAACAGCACTTTCGCACAAAGCAATCTACTTCTCTAAGACTGGGAATCAGTGAACAGAGAATGTGTGAGTTTCTCAAGATTGGTAACAGATAGAAACAAGAGAAAGTACACAGTGATTCATCTACCGAGAGAAGTTACATAGGTTTACACAGAGAATACCAAGTATAATTGCAAGAAAATAAGAGAGACTTAGAAAACTGGTAAAACCTACATTGTTGATAGAGTTGGGAGTACTTAGCACTGTGAAAACAGCACTTTCGCAGAAGAAATCTACTTCTCTAAGACCGGGAAACCGTGAACGGACAATGTATGAGTTTCTCAAGATTGGTAACAGATAGAAACAAGAGAAAGTACACAGTGATTCATCTACCTAAAGAAGTTACAGAGGTTTACACAGAGAAATCCAAGTGTAACTCCAAGAAAATAAGAGAGACTTAGAAAACTGGTAAAACATACATTGTTGATAGAGTTGGGAGTACTTAGCACTGTGAAAACAGCACTTTCGCACAAAGAAATCTACTTCTCTACGACCGGGAAACAGTGAACGGAGAATGGATGAGTTTCTCAAGATTGGTAACAGCTAGAAACAAGAGAAAGTCCACAGTGATTCATCTACCTAGAGAAGTTAAAGAGGTTTACACAGAGAATTCCAAGTATAAGTACAAACAAATAAGAGAGACTTAGAAAACCGGTAAAACCTACATTGTTGATAGTGTTGGGAGTACTTAGCACTGTGAAAACAGCATTTTCGCAGAAAGAAATCTACTTCTCTAAGACTGGGAATCAGTGAACAGAGAATGTGTGAGTTTCTCAAGATTGGTAACAGATAGAAACAAGAGAAAGTACACAGGGATTCATCTACCTAGAGAAGTTACAGAGGTTTACCCAGAGAATTCCAAGTATAAGTGCAAGAAAATAAGAGAGACTTAGAAAACTGGTAAAAACTACCTTTTTGATAAGTTGGGAGTACTTAACACTGTGAAAACAGCACTTTCACACAAAGAAATTTACTTCTCTAAGACCGCGAAACAGTAAACAGAGAATGTATGAGTTTCTCAAGATTGGTAACAGATAGAAACAAGAGAAAGTCCACAGTGATTCATCTACGGAGAGAAGTTAGAGAGGTTTACACAGAGAATTCCAAGTATAAGTACAAGCAAATAAGAGAGACTTAGAAAACCGGTAAAACCTACATTGTTGATAGAGTTGGGAGTACTTAGCACTGTGAAAACAGCACTTTCGCACAAAGAAATCTACGTCTCTAAGCCTGGGAAACAGTAAACAGAGAATGTATGAGTTTCTCAAGATTGGTAACAGATAGAAACAAGAGAAAGTACACAGTGATTCATCTACCTAGAGAAGTTACAGAGGTTTACACAGAGAATTCCAAGTATAAGTACAAACAAATAAGAGAGACTTAGAAAACCGGTAAAACCTACATTGTTGATAGAGTTGGGAGTACTTAGCACTGTGAAAACAGCACTTTCGCACAAAGAAATCTACTTCTCTAAGCCTGGGAATCAGTGAAAAGAGAATGTGTGAGTTTCTCAAGATTGGTAACAGATAGAAACAAGAGAAAGTACACAGTGATTCATCTACCTAGAGAAGTTACAGAGGTTTACACAGAGAATTCCAAGTATAAGTGCAAGAAAATAAGAGAGACTTAGAAAACTCGTAAAAACTACATTGTTGATAGAGTTGGGAGTACATAGCACTGTGAAAACAGCACTTTCACAGAAAGAAATCTACTTCTCTAAGACCGGGAAACAGTGAACAGAGAATGTATGAGTTTCTCAAGATTGGTAACAGCTAGAAACAAGAGAAAGTCCACAGTGATTCTTCTACCTAGAGAAGTTACAGAGGTTTACACAGAGAAATCCAAGTGTAACTTCACGAAAATTAGAGAGACTTATAAAACTGGTAAAAACTACATTGTTGATAGAGTTGGGAATACTTAGCAATGTGAAAACAGCACTTTCGCACAAAGAAATCTACTTCTCTAAAACTGGGAATCAGTGAACAGAGAATGTATGAGTTTATCAAGATTGGTAAAAGATAGAAACAAGAGAAAGTACACAGTGATTCATCTACCTAGAGAAGTTACAGAGGTTTACACAGAGAATTCCAAGTATAAGTACAAGCAAATAAGAGAGACTTAGAAAACCAGTAAAACCTACATTGTTGATAGAGTTGGGAGTACTTAGCACTGTGAAAACAGCACTTTCCACAAAGAAATCTACTTCTCTAAGACTGGGAAACAGTGAGCAGAGAATGTATGAGTTTCTCAAGATTGGTAACAGATAGAAACAAGAGAAAGTACACAGTGATTCATCTACCTAGAGAAGTTACATGGGTTTACACAGAGAATTCCAAGTATAAGTACAAGCAAATAAGAGAGACTTAGAAAACCGGTAAAGCCTACATTGTTGATAGAGGTGGGAATACTTAGCAATGTGAAAACACCACTTTCGCACAAAGAAATCTACTTCTCTAAGACTGGGAATCAGTGAACAGAGAAAGTATGAGTTTCTCAAGATTGGGAACAGATAGAAAGGTGAGAAAGTACACAGTCATTCATCCACCTAGAGAAGTTTAAGTGGTTTACACAGAGAATTCCAAGTATAAGTACAAGCAAATAAGAGAGACTTAGAAAACCGGTAAAACCTACGTTGTTGATAGAGTTGGGAGTACTTAGCACTGTGAAAACAGCACTTTCGCACAAAGAAATCTACTTCTCTAAGACTGGGAAACAGTGAACAGAGAATGTATGAGGTTCTCAAGATTGGTAACAGACAGAAACAAGAGAAAGTACACAGTGATTCATCTACCTAGAGAAGTTACAGAGGTTTACACAGAGAATTCCAAGGATAAGTGCAAGAAAATAAGAGAGACTTAGAAAACCGGTAAAAACTACATTGTTGATAGAGTTGGGAGTACTTAGCACTGTGAAAACTGCACTTTCGCACAAAGAAATCTACTTCTCTAAGACTGGGAAACAGTGAACAGAGAATGTATGAGTTTCTCAAGATTGGTAACAGATAGAAACAAGAGAAAATACACAGTGATTCATCTACCTAGAGAAGTTACAGAGGTTTATACAAAGAAATCCAAGTGCAACTTCATGAAAATAAGAGAGACTTAGAAAACCAGTAAAACCTACATTGTTGATAGAGTTGGGAGTACTTAGCACTGTGAAAACAGCACTTTCGCACAAAGAAATCTACTTCTCTAAGACTGGGAATCAGTGAACAGAGAATGTGTGAGTTTCTCCAGATTCGTAACATATAGAAACAAGAGAAAGTACACAGTGATTCATCTACCTAGAGAAGTTACAGAGATTTACACAGAGAATTCCAAGTATAAGT
This sequence comes from Heterohyrax brucei, assembly GCA_028571685.1. Classification (NCBI taxonomy): domain Eukaryota; kingdom Metazoa; phylum Chordata; class Mammalia; order Hyracoidea; family Procaviidae; genus Heterohyrax; species Heterohyrax brucei. The sequence goes on from CM053152.1 coordinate 32,244,506, forward strand.
ACAAGCAAATAAGAGAGACTTAGAAAATCGGTGAAACCTACATTGTTGATAGAGTTGGGAGTACTTAGCACTGTGAAAACAGCACTTTCGCACAAAGAAATCTACTTCTCTAAGACCGCGAAACAGTGAACAGAGAATGTATGAGTTTCCCAAGATTGGTAACAGATAGAAACAATAGAAAGTACACAGTGATCCATCTATCGAGAGAAGTTACATAGGTTTACACAGAGAATAACAAGTATAAGTGCAAGAAAATAAGAGAGACATAGAAAACTGGTAAAACCTACATTGTTGATAGAGTTGGGAGTACTTAGCACTGTGAAAACAGCACTTTCGTAGAAAGAAATCTACTTCTCTAAGACCGGGAAACAGTGAACGGAGAATGTATGAGTTTCTCAAGATTGGTAACAGTTAGAAACAAGAGAAAGTACACAGTGATTCATCTACCTAGAGAAGTTAAAGAGGTTTACACAGAGAAATCCAAGTGTAACTCCAAGAAAATAAGAGAGACTTAGAAAACCGGTAAAACCTACATTGTTGATAGAGTTGGGAGTACTTAGCACTGTGAAAACAACACTTTCGCACAAAGAAATCTACTTCTCTAAGACCGGGAAACAGTGAACAGAGAATGTATGAGTTTCTCAAGATTGGTCACAGATAGAAACAAGAGAAAGTACACAGTGATTCATGTACCTAGAGAACTTACGGAGGTTTACTCAGAGAATTCCAAGTATAAGTGCAAGAAAATAAGAGAGACTTAGAAAACTCGTAAAAACTACATTTTTGATAGAGTTGGGAGTACTTAGCACTGTGAAAACAGCACTTTCGCACTGAGAAATCTACTTCTCTAAGAGCACGAAACAGTAAACAGAGAATGTATGAGTTTGTCAGGATTGATAACAGATACAAACAAGAGAAAGTCCACAGTGATTCATCTACCGAGAGAAGTTACAGAGGTTTACACAGAGAATTCCAAGTATAACTACAAGCAAATAAGAGAGACTTAGAAAACCGGTAAAACCTACATGGTTGATAGAGTTGGGAGTACTTAGCACTGTGAAAACAGCACTTTCGCACAAAGAAATCTACTTCTCTAAGACTGGGAATCAGTGAACAGAGAATGTGTGAGTTTCTCAAGATTGGTAACAGATAGAAACAAGAGAAAGTACACAGTGATTCATCTACCGAGAGAAGTTACATAGGTTTACACAGAGAATACCAAGTATAAGTGCAAGAAAATAAGAGAGACTTAGAAAACTGGTAAAACGTACATTGTTGATAGAGTTGGGAGTACTTAGCACTGTGAAAACAGCACTTTCGCAGAAGAAATCTACTTCTCTAAGACCGGGAAACAGTGAACGGACAATGTATGAGTTTCTCAAGATTGGTAACAGATAGAAACAAGAGAAAGTACACAGTGATTCATCTACCTAAAGAAGTTACAGAGGTTTACACAGAGAAATCCAAGTGTAACTCCAAGAAAATAAGAGAGACTTAGAAAACTGGTAAAACATACATTGTTGATAGAGTTGGGAGTACTTAGCACTGTGAAAACAGCACTTTCGCACAAAGAAATCTACTTCTCTACGACCGGGAAACAGTGAACGTAGAATGTATGAGTTTCTCAAGATTGGTAACAGCTAGAAACAAGAGAAAGTCCACAGTGATTCATCTACCTAGAGAAGTTAAAGAGCTTTACACAGAGAATTCCAAGTATAAGTACAAACAAATAAGAGAGACTTAGAAAACCGGTAAAACCTACATTGTTGATAGAGTTGGGAGTACTTAGCACTGTGAAAACAGCATTTTCGCAGAAAGAAATCTACTTCTCTAAGACTGGGAATCAGTGAACAGAGAATGTGTGAGTTTCTCAAGACTGGTAACAGATAGAAACAAGAGAAAGTACACAGGGATTCATCTACCTAGAGAAGTTACAGAGGTTTACCCAGAGAATTCCAAGTATAAGTGCAAGAAAATAAGAGAGACTTAGAAAACTGGTAAAAACTACCTTTTTGATAAGTTGGGAGTACTTAACACTGTGAAAACAGCACTTTCACACAAAGAAATTTACTTCTCTAAGACCGCGAAACAGTAAACAGAGAATGTATGAGTTTCTCAAGATTGGTAACAGATAGAAACAAGAGAAAGTCCACAGTGATTCATCTACGGAGAGAAGTTAGAGAGGTTTACACAGAGAATTCCAAGTATAAGTACAAGCAAATAAGAGAGACTTAGAAAACCTGTAAAACCTACATTGTTGATAGAGTTGGGAGTACTTAGCACTGTGAAAACAGCACTTTCGCACAAAGAAATCTACGTCTCTAAGCCTGGGAAACAGTAAACAGAGAATGTATGAGTTTCTCAAGATTGGTAACAGATAGAAACAAGAGAATGTACACAGTGATTCATCTACCTAGAGAAGTTACAGAGGTTTACACAGAGAATTCCAAGTATAAGTACAAACAAATAAGAGAGACTTAGAAAACCGGTAAAACCTACATTGTTGATAGAGTTGGGAGTACTTAGCACTGTGAAAACAGCACTTTCGCACAAAGAAATCTACTTCTCTAAGCCTGGGAATCAGTGAAAAGAGAATGTGTGAGTTTCTCAAGATTGGTAACAGACAGAAACAAGAGAAAGTACACAGTGATTCATCTACCTAGTGAAGTTACAGAGGTTTACACAGAGAATTACAAGTATAAGTGCAAGAAAATAAGAGAGACTTAGAAAACTCGTAAAAACTACATTGTTGATAGAGTTGGGAGTACATAGCACTGTGAAAACAGCACTTTCGCAGAAAGAAATCTACTTCTCTAAGACCGGGAAACAGTGAACAGAGAATGTATGAGTTTCTCAAGATTGGTAACAGCTAGAAACAAGAGAAAGTCCACAGTGATTCATCTACCTAGAGAAGTTACAGAGGTTTACACAGAGAAATCCAAGTGTAACTTCACGAAAATTAGAGAGACTTAGAAAACTGGTAAAAACTACATTGTTGATAGAGTTGGGAATACTTAGCAATGTGAAAACAGCACTTTCGCACAAAGAAATCTACTTCTCTAAAACTGGGAATCAGTGAACAGAGAATGTATGAGTTTCTCAAGATTGGTAAAAGATAGAAAGAAGAGAAAGTACACAGTGATTCATCTACCTAGAGAAGTTACAGAGGTTTACACAGAGAATTCCAAGTATAAGTACAAGCAAATAAGAGAGACTTAGAAAACCAGTAAAACCTACATTGTTGATAGAGTTGGGAGTACTTAGCACTGTGAAAACAGCACTTTCCACAAAGAAATCTACTTCTCTAAGACTGGGAAACAGTGAGCAGAGAATGTATGAGTTTCTCAAGATTGGTAACAGATAGAAACAAGAGAAAGTACACAGTGATTCATCTACCTAGAGAAGTTACATGGGTTTACACAGAGAATTCCAAGTATAAGTACAAGCAAATAAGAGAGACTTAGAAAACCGGTAAAGCCTACATTGTTGATAGAGGTGGGAATACTTAGCAATGTGAAAACACCACTTTCGCACAAAGAAATCTACTTCTCTAAGACTGGGAATCAGTGAACAGAGAAAGTATGAGTTTCTCAAGATTGGGAACAGATAGAAAGGTGAGAAAGTACACAGTCATTCATCCACCTAGAGAAGTTGCAGAGGTTTACACAGAGAATTCCAAGTATAAGAACAAGCAAATAAGAGAGACTTAGAAAACCGGTAAAACCTACGTTGTTGATAGAGTTGGGAGTACTTAGCACTGTGAAAACAGCACTTTCGCACAAAGAAATCTACTTCTCTAAGACTGGGAAACAGTGAACAGAGAATGTATGAGGTTCTCAAGATTGGTAACAGACAGAAACAAGAGAAAGTACACAGTGATTCATCTACCTAGAGAAGTTACAGAGGTTTACACAGAGAATTCCAAGGATAAGTGCAAGAAAATAAGAGAGACTTAGAAAACCGGTAAAAACTACATTGTTGATAGAGTTGGGAGTACTTAGCACTGTGAAAACTGCACTTTTGCACAAAGAAATCTACTTCTCTAAGACTGGGAAACAGTGAACAGAGAATGTATGAGTTTCTCAAGATTGGTAACAGATAGAAACAAGAGAAAATACACAGTGATTCATCTACCTAGAGAAGTTACAGAGGTTTATACAGAGAAATCCAAGTGTAACTTCATGAAAATAAGAGAGACTTAGAAAACCAGTAAAACCTACATTGTTGATAGAGTTGGGAGTACTTAGCACTGTGAAAACAGCACTTTCGCACAAAGAAATCTACTTCTCTAAGACTGGGAATCAGTGAACAGAGAATGTGTGAGTTTCTCCAGATTGGTAACATATAGAAACAAGAGAAAGTACACAGTGATTCATCTACCTAGAGAAGTTACAGAGATTTACACAGAGAATTCCAAGTATAAGTACAAGCAAATGAGAGAGACTTAGAAAATCGGTGAAACCTACATTGTTGATAGAGTTGGGAGTACTTAGCACTGTGAAAACAGCACTTTCGCACAAAGAAATCTACTTCTCTAAGACCGCGAAACAGTGAACAGAGAATGTATGAGTTTCCCAAGATTGGTAACAGATAGAAACAATAGAAAGTACACAGTGATCCATCTATCGAGAGAAGTTACATAGGTTTACACAGAGAATAACAAGTATAAGTGCAAGAAAATAAGAGAGACATAGAAAACTGGTAAAACCTACATTGTTGATAGAGTTGGGAGTACTTAGCACTGTGAAAACAGCACTTTCGTAGAAAGAAATCTACTTCTCTAAGACCGGGAAACAGTGAACGGAGAATGTATGAGTTTCTCAAGATTGGTAACAGTTAGAAACAAGAGAAAGTACACAGTGATTCATCTACCTAGAGAAGTTAAAGAGGTTTACACAGAGAAATCCAAGTGTAACTCCAAGAAAATAAGACAGACTTAGAAAACCGGTAAAACCTACATTGTTGATAGAGTTGGGAGTACTTAGCACTGTGAAAACAACACTTTCGCACAAAGAAATCTACTTGTCTAAGACCGGGAAACAGTGAACAGAGAATGTATGAGTTTCTCAAGATTGGTCACAGATAGAAACAAGAGAAAGTACACAGTGATTCATGTACCTAGAGAACTTACGGAGGTTTACTCAGAGAATTCCAAGTATAAGTGCAAGAAAATAAGAGAGACTTAGAAAACTCGTAAAAACTACTTTTTGATAGAGTTGGGAGTACTTAGCACTGTGAAAACAGCACTTTCGCACTAAGAAATCTACTTCTTTAAGAGCACGAAACAGTAAACAGAGAATGTATGAGTTTGTCAGGATTGGTAACAGATAGAAACAAGAGAAAGTCCACAGTGATTCACCTACCGAGAGAAGTTACAGAGGTTTACACAGAGAATTCCAAGTATAACTACAAGCAAACAAGAGAGACTTAGAAAACCGGTAAAACCTACATGGTTGATAGAGTTGGGAGTACTTAGCACTGTGAAAACAGCACTTTCGCACAAAGAAATCTACTTCTCTAAGACTGGGAATCAGTGAACAGAGAATGTGTGAGTTTCTCAAGATTGGTAACAGATAGAAACAAGAGAAAGTACACAGTGATTCATGTACGGAGAGAAGTTAGAGAGGTTTACACAGAGAATTCCAAGTATAAGTACAAGCAAATAAGAGAGACTTAGAAAACCGGTAAAACCTACATTGTTGATAGAGTTGGGAGTACTTAGCACTGTGAAAACAGCACTTTCGCACAAAGAAATCTACTTCTCAAAGACTGGGAAACAGTAAACAGAGAATGTATGAGTTTCTCAAGATTGGTAACAGATAGAAACAAGAGAAAGTACACAGTGATTCATCTACCAAAAGTAGTTACAGAGGTTTACACAGAGAATTCCAAGTATAAATACAAGCAAATAAGAGAGACTTAGAAAACTGGTAAAACCTACGTTGTTGATAGAGTTGGGAGTACTTAGCATTGTGAAAACAGCACTTTCGCACAAAGAAATCTACTTCTCTAAGATTGGGAATCAGTGAAGAGAGAATGTGTGAGTTTCTCAACATTGGTAACAGATAGAAACAAGAGAAAGTACACAGTGATTCATCTACCTAGAGAAGTTACAGAGGTTTACACAGAGAAATCCAAGTGTAACTTCATGAAAATAAGAGAGACTTAGAAAACCAGTAAACCCTACATTGTTGATAGAGTTGGGAGTACTTAGCACTGTGAAAACTGCACTTTCGCACAACGAAATCTACTTCTCTAAGACTGGGAATCAGTGAACAGAGAATGTGTGAGTTTCTCAAGATTGGTAACATATAGAAACAAGAGAAAGTATACAGTGATTCATCTACCTAGAGAAGTTACAGAGATTTACACAGAGAATTCCAAGTATAAGTACAAGCAAATAAGAGAGACTTAGAAAACTGGTAAAACCTACATTGTTGATAGAGTTAGGAGTACTTAGCACTGTGAAAACAGCACTTTCGCACAAAGAAATCTACTTCTCTAAGACCGCGAAACAGTGAACAGAGAATGTACGAGTTTCTCAAGATTGGTAACAGATCGAAACAAGAGAAAGTACACAGTGATTCATCTACCTAGAGAAGTTACAGAGGTTTACACAGAGAAATCCAAGTGTAACTCCAAGAAAATAAGAGAGACATAGAAAACCGGTAAAACCTACATTGTTGATAGAGTTGGGAGTACTTAGCACTGTGAAAACAGCACTTTCGCACAAAGAAATCTACTTCTCTAAGACCGGGAAACAGTGAACAGAGAATGTATGAGTTTCTCAAGATTGGTAACAGATAGAAACAAGAGAAAGTACACAGTGATTCATCTACCTAGAGAAGTTACAGAGGTTTACACAGAGAATTCCAAGTATAAGTGCAAAAAAATAAGGGAGACTTAGAAAACTCGTAAAAACTACATTGCTGATAGACTTGGGAGTACTTAGCACTGTGAAAACAGCACTTTCGCACTAAGAAATCTACTTCTCTAACAGCGCGAAACAGTAAACAGAGAATGTATGAGTTTCTCAAGATTGGTAACAGATAGAAACAAGAGAAAGTCCACAGTGATTCATCTGCCGAGAGAACTTACTGAGGTTTACATGGAGAATTCCAAGTATACGTACAAGAAAATAAGAGAGACTTAGAAAACTGGTAAAACCTACATTGTTGATAGAGTTAGGAGTACTTAGCACTGTGAAAACAGCACTTTCCCAGAAAGAAATCTACTTCTCTAAGACTGGGAAACAGTGAACGGAGAATGTATGAATTTCTCAAGATTGGTAACAGATAGAAACAAGAGAAAGTCCACAGTGATTCATCTACCTAGAGAAGTTACAGAGGTTTACACAGAGAATTCCAAGTATAAGTACAAACAATTAAGAGAGACTTAGAAAACCGGTAAAACCTACATTGTTGATAGAGTTGGGAGTACTCAGCACTGTGAAAACAGCACTTTTGCACAAAGAAATCTACTTCTCTAAGACTGGGAATCAGTGAACAGAGAATGTGTGAGTTTCTCAAGATTGGTAACAGATAGAAACAAGACAAAGTCCACAGTGATTCATCTACGGAGAGAAGTTAGAGAGGTTTACACAGAGAATTCCAAGTATAAGTACAAGGAAATAAGAGAGACTTAGAAAACCGGTAAAACCTACATTGTTGATAGAGTTGGGAGTACTTAGCACTGTGAAAACAGCACTTTCGCACAAAGAAATCTACGTCTCTAAGACTGGGAAACAGTAAACAGAGAATGTATGAGTTTCTCAAGATTGGTAACAGATAGAAACAAGAGAAAGTACACAGTGATTCATCTACCTAGAGAACTTACAGAGGTTTACACAGAGAATTCCAAGTATAAGTGCAAGAAAATAAGAGAGACTTAGAAAACTCGTAAAAACTACATTGTTGATAGAGTTTGGAGTACTTAGCACTGTGAAAACAGCATTTTCGCAGAAAGAAATCTACTTCTCTAAGACCGGGAAACAGTGAACAGAGAATGTATGAGTTTCTCAAGATTGGTAACAGATAGAAACAAGAGAAAGTACACAGTGATTCATCTACCTAGAGAAGTTACAGAGGTTTACAGAGAGAAATCCAAGTGTAACTTCATGAAAATAAGAGAGAATTAGAAAACCAGTAAAACCTACATTGTTGATAGAGTTGGGAGTACTTAGCACTGTGAAAACAGCACTTTCGCAGAAAGAAATCTACTTCTCTAAGACTGGGAATCAGTGAACAGAGAATGTGTGAGTTTCTCAAGATTGGTAACAGACAGAAAGGTGAGAAAGTACACAGTGATTCATCCACCTAGAAGAGTTACAGAGGTTTACACAGAGAATTCCAAGTATAAGTACAAGCAAATAAGACAGACTTAGAAAACTGGTAAAACCTACATTGTTGATAGATTTGGGAGTACTTAGCACTGTGAAAACAGCACTTTCGCACAAAGAAATCTACTTCTCTAAGACCGCGAAACAGTGAACAGAGAATGTATGAGTTTCTCAAGATTGGCAACAGATAGAAACAAGAGAAAGTACACAGTGATTCATCTAACGAGAGAAGTTACAGAGGTTTACACAGAGTATTCCAAGTATAAGTGCAAGAAAATAAGAGAGACTTAGAGAACTGGTAAAACCTACATTGTTGATAGAGTTGGGAGTACTTAGCACTGTGAAAACAGCACTTTCACAGAAAGAAATCTACTTCTCAAAGACCGGGAAACACTGAACGGAGAATGTATGAGTTTCTCAAGATTGGTAACAGATAGAAACAGAGAAAGTACACAGTGATTCATCTACCTAGAGAAGTTACAGAGCTTTACACAGAGAAATCCAAGTGTAACTCCAAGAAAATAAGAGAGACTTAGAAAACCGGTAAAACCTACATTGTTGATAGAGTTGGGAGTACTTAGCACTGTGAAAACAGCACTTTCGCAGAAGGAAATCTACTTTTCTAAGACTGGGAATCAGTGAACAGAGAATGTGTGAGTTTCTCAAGATTGGTAACAGATAGAAACAAGAAAAAGTGCACAGTGATTCATCTACCTAGAGAAGTTACAGAGGTTTACACAGAGAATTCCACGTATAAGTGCAAGAAAATAAGAGAGACTTAGAAAACTCGTAAAAACTACCTTTTTGATAAGTTGGGAGTACTTAACACTGTGAAAACAGCACTTTCGCACAAAGAAATTTACTTCTCTAAGATTGGGAATCAGTGAACAGAGAATGTGTGAGTTTCTCAAGATTGGTAACAGATAGAAACAAGAGAAATTACACAGTGATTCATCTACCTAGAGAAGTTACAGAGATTTACACAGAGAATTCCAAGTATAAGTACAAGCAAATAAGAGAGACTTAGAAAACCGGTAAAACCTACATTGTTGATAGTGTTGGGAGTACTTAGCACTGTGAAAACAGCACTTTCGCACAAAGAAATCTACTTCTCTAAGACCGCGAAACAGTGAACGGAGAATGTATGAGTTTCTCAAGATTGGTAACAGATAGAAACAAGAGAAAGTACACAGTGATTCATCTACCTAGAGAAGTTACAGAGGTTTACACAGAGAATTCCAAGTATAAGTACAAACAAATAAGACAGACTTAGAAAACCGGTAAAACCTACATTGTTGATAGACTTGGGAGTACTTAGCACTGTGAAAACAGCACTTTCGCAGAAAGAAATTTACTTCTCTGAGACTGGGAATCAGTGAACAGAGAATGTGTGAGTTTCTCAAGATTGGTAACAGATAGAAACAAGAGAAAGTACACAGTGATTCATCTACCTAGAGAAGTTACAGAGGTTTACACAGAGAATTCCAATTATAAGTGCAAGAAAATAAGAGAGACTTAGAAAAGTGGTAAAAACTAACTTTTGGATAAGTTGGCAGTACTTAACACTGTCAAAACAGCACTTTCGCACAAAGAAATTTACTTCTCTAAGACCGCGAAACAGTAAACAGAGAATGTATGAGTTTCTCAAGATTGGTAACAGATAGAAACAAGAGAAAGTCCACAGTGATTCATCTACCTAGAGAAGTTACAGAGGTTTACACAGAGAATTCCAAGTATAAGTACAAGCAAATGAGAGAGACTTAGAAAACCGGTAAAACCTACATTGTTGATAGAGTTGGGAGTACTTAGCACTGTGAAAACAGCACTTTCGCAGAAAAAAATCTACTTCTCTAAGACTGGGAAACAGTAAACAGAGAATGTATGAGTTTCTCATGATTGGTAACAGATAGAAACAAGAGAAAGTACACAGTGATTCATCTACCTAGAGAAGTTACAGAGGTTTACACAGAAAATTCCAAGTATAAGTACAAGCAAATAAGAGAGACTTAGAAAACCGGTAAAACCTACATTGTTGATTCAGTTGGGAGTACTTAGCACTGAGAAAACAGTACTTTCGCACAAAGAAATCTACTTCTCTAAGACTGGGAATCAGTGAACAGAGAATGTGTGAGTTTCTCAAGATTGGTAACAGATAGAAACAAGAGAAAGTACACAGTGATTCATCTACCTAGAGAAGTTACAGAGTTTTACACAGAGAATTCCAAGTATAAGTGCAAGAAAATAAGAGAGACTTAGAAAACTCGTAAAAACTACATTGTTGATAGAGTTGGGAGTACTTAGCACTGTGAAAACAGCACTTTCGCACTAAGAAATCTACTTCTTTAAGAGCACGAAACAGTAAACAGAGAATGTATGAGTTTGTCAGGATTGGTAACAGATAGAAACAAGAGAAAGTCCACAGTGATTCACCTACCGAGAGAAGTTACAGAGGTTTACACAGAGAATTCCAAGTATAACTACAAGCAAACAAGAGAGACTTAGAAAACCGGTAAAACCTACATGGTTGATAGAGTTGGGAGTACTTAGCACTGTGAAAACAGCACTTTCGCACAAAGAAATCTACTTCTCTAAGACTGGGAATCAGTGAACAGAGAATGTGTGAGTTTCTCAAGATTGGTAACAGATAGAAACAAGAGAAAGTACACAGTGATTCATGTACGGAGAGAAGTTAGAGAGGTTTACACAGAGAATTCCAAGTATAAGTACAAGCAAATAAGAGAGACTTAGAAAACCGGTAAAACCTACATTGTTGATAGAGTTGGGAGTACTTAGCACTGTGAAAACAGCACTTTCGCACAAAGAAATCTACTTCTCAAAGACTGGGAAACAGTAAACAGAGAATGTATGAGTTTCTCAAGATTGGTAACAGATAGAAACAAGAGAAAGTACACAGTGATTCATCTACCAAAAGAAGTTACAGAGGTTTACACAGAGAATTCCAAGTATAAATACAAGCAAATAAGAGAGACTTAGAAAACTGGTAAAACCTACGTTGTTGATAGAGTTGGGAGTACTTAGCATTGTGAAAACAGCACTTTCGCACAAAGAAATCTACTTCTCTAAGATTGGGAATCAGTGAAGAGAGAATGTGTGAGTTTCTCAACATTGGTAACAGATAGAAACAAGAGAAAGTACACAGTGATTCATCTACCTAGAGAAGTTACAGAGGTTTACACAGAGAAATCCAAGTGTAACTTCATGAAAATAAGAGAGACTTAGAAAACCAGTAAACCCTACATTGTTGATAGAGTTGGGAGTACTTAGCACTGTGAAAACTGCACTTTCGCACAACGAAATCTACTTCTCTAAGACTGGGAATCAGTGAACAGAGAATGTGTGAGTTTCTCAAGATTGGTAACATATAGAAACAAGAGAAAGTATACAGTGATTCATCTACCTAGAGAAGTTACAGAGATTTACACAGAGAATTCCAAGTATAAGTACAAGCAAATAAGAGAGACTTAGAAAACTGGTAAAACCTACATTGTTGATAGAGTTAGGAGTACTTAGCACTGTGAAAACAGCACTTTCGCACAAAGAAATCTACTTCTCTAAGACCGCGAAACAGTGAACAGAGAATGTACGAGTTTCTCAAGATTGGTAACAGATCGAAACAAGAGAAAGTACACAGTGATTCATCTACCTAGAGAAGTTACAGAGGTTTACACAGAGAAATCCAAGTGTAACTCCAAGAAAATAAGAGAGACATAGAAAACCGGTAAAACCTACATTGTTGATAGAGTTGGGAGTACTTAGCACTGTGAAAACAGCACTTTCGCACAAAGAAATCTACTTCTCTAAGACCGGGAAACAGTGAACAGAGAATGTATGAGTTTCTCAAGATTGGTAACAGATAGAAACAAGAGAAAGTACACAGTGATTCATCTACCTAGAGAAGTTACAGAGGTTTACACAGAGAATTCCAAGTATAAGTGCAAAAAAATAAGGGAGACTTAGAAAACTCGTAAAAACTACATTGCTGATAGACTTGGGAGTACTTAGCACTGTGAAAACAGCACTTTCGCACTAAGAAATCTACTTCTCTAACAGCGGGAAACAGTAAACAGAGAATGTATGAGTTTCTCAAGATTGGTAACAGATAGAAACAAGAGAAAGTCCACAGTGATTCATCTGCCGAGAGAACTTACTGAGGTTTAAATGGAGAATTCCAAGTATACGTACAAGAAAATAAGAGAGACTTAGAAAACTGGTAAAACCTACATTGTTGATAGAGTTAGGAGTACTTAGCACTGTGAAAACAGCACTTTCCCAGAAAGAAATCTACTTCTCTAAGACCGGGAAACAGTGAACGGAGAATGTATGAATTTCTCAAGATTGGTAACAGATAGAAACAAGAGAAAGTCCACAGTGATTCATCTACCTAGAGAAGTTACAGAGGTTTACACAGAGAATTCCAAGTATAAGTACAAACAATTAAGAGAGACTTAGAAAACCGGTAAAACCTACATTGTTGATAGAGTTGGGAGTAATCAGCACTGTGAAAACAGCACTTTTGCACAAAGAAATCTACTTCTCTAAGACTGGGAATCAGTGAACAGAGAATGTGTGAGTTTCTCAAGATTGGTAACAGATAGAAACAAGACAAAGTCCACAGTGATTCATCTACGGAGAGAAGTTAGAGAGGTTTACACAGAGAATTCCAAGTATAAGTACAAGGAAATAAGAGAGACTTAGAAAACCGGTAAAACCTACATTGTTGATAGAGTTGGGAGTACTTAGCACTGTGAAAACAGCACTTTCGCACAAAGAAATCTACGTCTCTAAGACTGGGAAACAGTAAACAGAGAATGTATGAGTTTCTCAAGATTGGTAACAGATAGAAACAAGAGAAAGTACACAGTGATTCATCTACCTAGAGAACTTACAGAGGTTTACACAGAGAATTCCAAGTATAAGTGCAAGAAAATAAGAGAGACTTAGAAAACTCGTAAAAACTACATTGTTGATAGAGTTTGGAGTACTTAGCACTGTGAAAACAGCATTTTCGCAGAAAGAAATCTACTTCTCTAAGACCGGGAAACAGTGAACAGAGAATGTATGAGTTTCTCAAGATTGGTAACAGATAGAAACAAGAGAAAGTACACAGTGATTCATCTACCTAGAGAAGTTACAGAGGTTTACAGAGAGAAATCCAAGTGTAACTTCATGAAAATAAGAGAGAATTAGAAAACCAGTAAAACCTACATTGTTGATAGAGTTGGGAGTACTTAGCACTGTGAAAACAGCACTTTCGCAGAAAGAAATCTACTTCTCTAAGACTGGGAATCAGTGAACAGAGAATGTGTGAGTTTCTCAAGATTGGTAACAGATAGAAACAAGAGAAAGTACACAGTGATTCATCCACCTAGAAGAGTTACAGAGGTTTACACAGAGAATTCCAAGTATAAGTACAAGCAAATAAGAGAGACTTAGAAAACTGGTAAAACCTACATTGTTGATAGATTTGGGAGTACTTAGCACTGTGAAAACAGCACTTTCGCACAAAGAAATCTACTTCTCTAAGACCGCGAAACAGTGAACAGAGAATGTGTGAGTTTCTCAAGATTGGCAACAGATAGAAACAAGAGAAAGTACACAGTGATTCATCTAACGAGAGAAGTTACAGAGGTTTACACAGAGTATTCCAAGTATAAGTGCAAGAAAATAAGAGAGACTTAGAGAACTGGTAAAACCTACATTGTTGATAGAGTTGGGAGTACTTAGCACTGTGAAAACAGCACTTTCACAGAAAGAAATCTACTTCTCAAAGACCGGGAAACACTGAACGGAGAATGTATGAGTTTCTCAAGATTGGTAACAGATAGAAACAGAGAAAGTACACAGTGATTCATCTACCTAGAGAAGTTACAGAGCTTTACACAGAGAAATCCAAGTGTAACTCCAAGAAAATAAGAGAGACTTAGAAAACCGGTAAAACCTACATTGTTGATAGAGTTGGGAGTACTTAGCACTGTGAAAACAGCACTTTCGCAGAAGGAAATCTACTTTTCTAAGACTGGGAATCAGTGAACAGAGAATGTGTGAGTTTCTCAAGATTGGTAACAGATAGAAACAAGAAAAAGTGCACAGTGATTCATCTACCTAGAGAAGTTACAGAGGTTTACACAGAGAATTCCACGTATAAGTGCAAGAAAATAAGAGAGACTTAGAAAACTCGTAAAAACTACCTTTTTGATAAGTTGGGAGTACTTAACACTGTGAAAACAGCACTTTCGCACAAAGAAATTTACTTCTCTAAGATTGGGAATCAGTGAACAGAGAATGTGTGAGTTTCTCAAGATTGGTAACAGATAGAAACAAGAGAAATTACACAGTGATTCATCTACCTAGAGAAGTTACAGAGATTTACACAGAGAATTCCAAGTATAAGTACAAGCAAATAAGAGAGACTTAGAAAACCGGTAAAACCTACATTGTTGATAGTGTTGGGAGTACTTAGCACTGTGAAAACAGCACTTTCGCACAAAGAAATCTACTTCTCTAAGACCGCGAAACAGTGAACGGAGAATGTATGAGTTTCTCAAGATTGGTAACAGATAGAAACAAGAGAAAGTACACAGTGATTCATCTACCTAGAGAAGTTACAGAGGTTTACACAGAGAATTCCAAGTATAAGTACAAACAAATAAGAGAGACTTAGAAAACCGGTAAAACCTACATTGTTGATAGACTTGGGAGTACTTAGCACTGTGAAAACAGCACTTTCGCAGAAAGAAATTTACTTCTCTGAGACTGGGAATCAGTGAACAGAGAATGTGTGAGTTTCTCAAGATTGGTAACAGATAGAAACAAGAGAAAGTACACAGTGATTCATCTACCTAGAGAAGTTACAGAGGTTTACACAGAGAATTCCAATTATAAGTGCAAGAAAATAAGAGAGACTTAGAAAAGTGGTAAAAACTAACTTTTGGATAAGTTGGGAGTACTTAACACTGTCAAAACAGCACTTTCGCAAAAAGAAATTTACTTCTCTAAGACCGCCAAGCAGTAAACAGAGAATGTATGAGTTTCTCAAGATTGGTAACAGATAGAAACAAGAGAAAGTCCACAGTGATTCATCTACCTAGAGAAGTTACAGAGGTTTACACAGAGAATTTCAAGTATAAGTGCAAGCAAATAAGAGAGACTTAGAAAACCGGTAAAACCTACATTGTTGATAGAGTTGGGAGTACTTAGCACTGTGAAAACAGCACTTTCGCAGAAAGAAATCTACTTCTCTAAGACCGGGAAACAGTGAACGGAGAATGTATGAGTTTCTCAAGATTGGTAACAGATAGAAACAAGAGAAAGTACACAGTGATTCATGTACCTAGAGAAGTTACAGAAGTTTACACAGAGAAATCCAAGTGTAACTCCAAGAAAATAAGAGAGACTTAGAAAACCGGTAAAACCTACATTGTTGATAGAGTTGGGAGTACTTAGCACTGTGAAAACAGCACTTTCGCACAAAGAAATCTACTTCTCTAAGACTGGGAAACAGTGAACAGAGAATGTATGAGTTTCTCAAGATTGGTAACAGATAGAAACAAGAGAAAGTACACAGTGATTCATCTACCTAGAGAAGTTACAGAGGTTTACACAGAGAATTCCAAGTATAAGTACAAACAAATAAGAGAGACTTAGAAAACCGGTAAAACCTACATTGTTGATAGAGTTGGGAGTACTTAGCACTGTGAAAACAGCACTTTCGCACAAAGAAATCTACTTCTCTAAGCCTGGGAATCAGTGAAAAGAGAATGTGTGAGTTTCTCAAGATTGGTAACAGATAGAAACAAGAGAAAGTACACAGTGATTCATCTACCTAGAGAAGTTACAGAGATTTACACAGAGAATTCCAAGTATAAGTACAAGCAAATAAGAGAGACTTAGAAAACTGATAAAACCTACATTGTTGATAGAGTTGGGAGTACTTAGCACTGTGAAAACAGCACATTCGCACAAAGAAATCTACTTCTCTAAGACCGCGAAACAGTGAACAGAGAATGTATGAGTTTTTCAAGATTGGTAACAGATAGAAACAAGAGAAAGTCCACAGTGATTCATCTACGGAGAGAAGTTAGAGAGGTTTACACAGAGAATTCCAAGTATAAGTACAAGCAAATAAGAGAGACTTAGAAAACCGGTAAAACCTACATTGTTGATAGAGTTGGGAGTACTTAGCACTGTGAAAACAGCACTTTCGCACAAAGAAATCTACGTCTCTAAGCCTGGGAAACAGTAAACAGAGAATGTATGAGTTTCTCAAGATTGGTAACAGATAGAAACAAGAGAAAGTACACAGTGATTCATCTACCTAGAGAAGTTACAGAGGTTTACACAGAGAATTCCAAGTATAAGTACAAACAAATAAGAGAGACTTAGAAAACCGGTAAAACCTACATTGTTGATAGAGTTGGGAGTACTTAGCACTGTGAAAACAGCACTTTCGCACAAAGAAATCTACTTCTCTAAGCCTGGGAATCAGTGAAAAGAGAATGTGTGAGTTTCTCAAGATTGGTAACAGATAGAAACAAGAGAAAGTACACAGTGATTCAGCTACCTAGAGAAGTTACAGAGGTTTACACAGAGAATTCCAAGTATAAGTGCAAGAAAATAAGAGAGACTTAGAAAATTCGTAAAAACTACATTGTTGATAGAGTTGGGAGTACATAGCACTGTGAAAACAGCACTTTCGCAGAAAGAAATCTACTTCTCTAAGACCGGGAAACAGTGAACAGAGAATGTATGAGTTTCTCAAGATTGGTAACAGCTAGAAACAAGAGAAAGTCCACAGTGATTCAACTACCTAGAGAAGTTACAGAGGTTTACACAGAGAAATCCAAGTGTAACTTCACGAAAATTAGAGAGACTTAGAAAACTGGTAAAAACTACATTGTTGATAGAGTTGGGAATACTTAGCAATGTGAAAACAGCACTTTCGCACAAAGAAATCTACTTCTCTAAAACTGGGAATCAGTGAACAGAGAATGTATGAGTTTCTCAAGATTGGTAAAAGATAGAAAGAAGAGAAAGTACACAGTGATTCATCTACCTAGAGAAGTTACAGAGGTTTACACAGAGAATTCCAAGTATAAGTACAAGCAAATAAGAGAGACTTAGAAAACCAGTAAAACCTACATTGTTGATAGAGTTGGGAGTACTTAGCACTGTGAAAACAGCACTTTCCACAAAGAAATCTACTTCTCTAAGACTGGGAAACAGTGAGCAGAGAATGTGTGAGTTTCTCAAGATTGGTAACAGATAGAAACAAGAGAAAGTACACAGTGATTCATCTACCAAGAGAAGTTACATGGGTTTACACAGAGAATTCCAAGTATAAGTACAAGCAAATAAGAGAGACTTAGAAAACCGGTAAAACCTACATTGTTGATAGAGTTGGGAGTACTTAGCACTGTGAAAACAGCACTTTCGCACAAAGAAATCTACTTCTCTAAGACTGGGAATCAGTGAACAGAGAATGTGTGAGTTTCTCAAGATTGGTAACAGATAGAAACAAGAGAAAGTCCACAGTGATTCATCTACGGAGAGAAGATAGAGAGGTTTAACAGAGAATTCCAAGTATAAGTACAAGCAAATAAGAGAGACTTAGAAAACCGGTAAAACCTACATTGTTGATAGAGTTGGGAGTACTTAGCACTGTGAAAACAGCACTTTCGCACAAAGAAATATAGTTCTCTAAGACTGGGAATCAGTGAACAGAGAATGTGTGAGTTTCTCAAGATTGGTAACAGATAGAAACAAGAGAAAGTACACAGTGATTCATCTACCGAGAGAAGTTACAGAGGTTTACACAGAGAATTCCAAGTATAAGTACAAACAAATAAGAGAGACTTAGAAAACCGGTAAAACCTACATTGTTGATAGAGTTGGGAGTACTTAGCACTGTGAAAACAGCACTTTCGCACAAAGAAATCTACTTCTCTAAGACTGGAAATCAGTGAACAGAGAAAGTATGAGTTTCTCAAGATTGGTAACAGATAGAAAGGAGAGAAAGTACATAGTGATTCATCCACCTAGAGAAGTTACAGAGGTTTACACAGAGAATTCCAAGTATAAGTGCAAGCAAATAAGAGAGACTTAGAAAACTGGTAAAAACTGCCTTTTTGATAAGTTGGGAGTACATAACACTGTGAAAACAGCACTTTCGCACAAGGAAATTAACTTCTCTAAGACCGCGAAACAGTAAACAGAGAATGTATGAGTTCCTCAAGATTGGTAACAGATAGAAACAAGAGAAAGTACACAGTGATTCATCTACGGAGAGAAGATAGAGAGGTTTACACAGAGAATTCCAAGTATAAGTACAAGCAAATAAGAGAGACTTAGAAAACCGGTAAAACCTACATTGTTGATAGAGTTGGGAGTACTTAGCACTGTGAAAACAGCACTTTCGCACAAAGAAATCTACTTCTCTAAGACTGGGAATCAGTGAACAGAGAATGTCTGAGTTTCTCAAGATTGGTAACAGATAGAAACAAGAGAAAGTACACAGTGATTCATCTACCGAGAGAAGTTACAGAGGTTTACACAGAGAATTCCAAGTATAAGTGCAAGCAAATAAGAGAGACTTAGAAAACCGGTAAAACCTACATTGTTGATAGAGTTGGGGGTACTTAGGACTGTGAAAACAGCACTTTCGCACAAAGACATCTACTTCTCTAAGACCGCGAAACAGTGAACAGAGAATGTATGAGTTTTTCAAGATTGGTAACAGATAGAAACAAGAGAAAGTCCACAGTGATTCATCTACGGAGAGAAGTTAGAGAGGTTTACACAGAGAATTCCAAGTATAAGTACAAGCAAATAAGAGAGACTTAGAAAACCGGTAAAACCTACATTGTTGATAGAGTTGGGAGTACTTAGCACTGTGAAAACAGCACTTTCGCACAAAGAAATCTACGTCTCTAAGCCTGGGATACAGTAAACAGAGAATGTATGAGTTTCTCAAGATTGGTAACAGATAGAAACAAGAGAAAGTACACAGTGATTCATCTACCTAGAGAAGTTACAGAGGTTTACACAGAGAATTCCAAGTATAAGTACAAACAAATAAGAGAGACTTAGAAAACCGGTAAAACCTACATTGTTGATAGAGTTGGGAGTACTTAGCACTGTGAAAACAGCACTTTCGCACAAAGAAATCTACTTCTCTAAGCCTGGGAATCAGTGAAAAGAGAATGTGTGAGTTTCTCAAGATTGGTAACAGATAGAAAAAAGAGAAAGTACACAGTGATTCATCTACCTAGAGAAGTTACAGAGATTTACACAGAGAATTCCAAGTATAAGTACAAGCAAATAAGAGAGACTTAGAAAACTGATAAAACCTACATTGTTGATAGAGTTGGGAGTACTTAGCACTGTGAAAACAGCACATTCGCACAAAGAAATCTACTTCTCTAAGACCGCGAAACAGTGAACAGAGAATGTATGAGTTTTTCAAGATTGGTAACAGATAGAAACAAGAGAAAGTCCACAGTGATTCATCTACGGAGAGAAGTTAGAGAGGTTTACACAGAGAATTCCAAGTATAAGTACAAGCAAATAAGAGAGACTTAGAAAACCGGTAAAACCTACATTGTTGATAGAGTTGGGAGTACTTAGCACTGTGAAAACAGCACTTTCGCACAAAGAAATCTACGTCTCTAAGCCTGGGAAACAGTAAACAGAGAATGTATGAGTTTCTCAAGATTGGTAACAGATAGAAACAAGAGAAAGTACACAGTGATTCATCTACCTAGAGAAGTTACAGAGGTTTACACAGAGAATTCGAAGTATAAGTACAAACAAATAAGAGAGACTTAGAAAACCGGTAAAACCTACATTGTTGATAGAGTTGGGAGTACTTAGCACTGTGAAAACAGCACTTTCGCACAAAGAAATCTACTTCTCTAAGCCTGGGAATCAGTGAAAAGAGAATGTGTGAGTTTCTCAAGATTGGTAACAGATAGAAACAAGAGAAAGTACACAGTGATTCATCTACCTAGAGAAGTTACAGAGGTTTACACAGAGAATTCCAAGTATAAGTGCAAGAAAATAAGAGAGACTTAGAAAACTCGTAAAAACTACATTGTTGATAGAGTTGGGAGTACATAGCACTGTGAAAACAGCACTTTCGCAGAAAGAAATCTACTTCTCTAAGACCGGGAAACAGTGAACAGAGAATGTATGAGTTTCTCAAGATTGGTAACAGCTAGAAACAAGAGAAAGTCCACAGTGATTCATCTACCTAGAGAAGTTACAGAGGTTTACACAGAGAAATCCAAGTGTAACTTCACGAAAATTAGAGAGACTTAGAAAACTGGTAAAAACTACATTGTTGATAGAGTTGGGAATACTTAGCAATGTGAAAACAGCACTTTCGCACAAAGAAATCTACTTCTCTAAAACTGGGAATCAGTGAACAGAGAATGTAAGAGTTTCTCAAGATTGGTAAAAGATAGAAAGAAGAGAAAGTACACAGTGATTCATCTAACGAGAGAAGTTACAGAGGTTTACACAGAGAATTCCAAGTATAAGTACAAGCAAATAAGAGAGACTTAGAAAACCAGTAAAACCTACATTGTTGATAGAGTTGGGAGTACTTAGCACTGTGAAAACAGCACTTTCCACAAAGAAATCTACTTCTCTAAGACTGGGAAACAGTGAGCAGAGAATGTATGAGTTTCTCAAGATTGGTAACAGATAGAAACAAGAGAAAGTACACAGTGATTCATCTACCTAGAGAAGTTACATGGGTTTACACAGAGAATTCCAAGTATAAGTACAAGCAAATAAGAGAGACTTAGAAAACCGGTAAAACCTACATTGTTGATAGAGTTGGGAGTACTTAGCACTGTGAAAACAGCACTTTCGCACAAGGAAATCTACTTCTCTAAGACTGGGAATCAGTGAACAGAGAATGTGTGAGTTTCTCAAGATTGGTAACAGATAGAAACAAGAGAAAGTCCACAGTGATTCATCTACCTAGAGAAGTTACAGAGGTTTACACAGAGAAATCCAAGTGTAACTTCATGAAAATAAGAGAGACTTACAAAACCAGTAAAACCTACATTGTTGATAGAGTTGGGAGTACTTAGCACTGTGAAAACAGCACTTTCGCACAAGGAAATCTACTTCTCTAAGACTGGGAATCAGTGAACAGAGAATGTGTGAGTTTCTCAAGATTGGTAACATATAGGAACAAGAGAAAGTACACAGTGATTCATCTACCTAGAGAAGTTACAGAGATTTACACAGAGAATTCCAAGTATAAGTACAAGCAAATAAGAGAGACTTAGAAAACCGGTAAAACCTACATTGTTGATAGAGTTGGGAGTACTTAGCACTGTGAAAACAGCGCTTTCGCACAAAGAAATCTACTTCTCTAAGACCGCGAAACAGTGAACAGAGAATGTATGAGTTTCTCAAGATTGGTAACAGATAGAAACAAGAGAAAGTACACAGTGATTCATCTACCGAGAGAAGTTACATAGGTTTACACAGAGAATACCAAGTATAAGTGCAAGAAAATAAGAGAGACTTAGAAAACTGGTAAAACCTACATTGTTGATAGAGTTGGGAGTAATTAGCACTGTGAAAACAGCACTTTCGCAGAAAGAAATCTACTTCTCTAAGACCGGGAAACAGTGAACGGAGAATGTATGAGTTTCTCAAGATTGGTAACAGATAGAAACAAGAGAAAGTACAGAATGATTCATGTACCTAGAGAAGTTACAGAGGTTTACACAGAGAAATCCAAGTGTAACTCCAAGCAAATAAGTGAGACTTAGAAAACCTTTAATATCTACATTGTTGATAGAGTTGGGAGTACTTAGCACTGTGAAAACAGCACTTTCGCACAAAGAAATCTACTTCTCTAAGACCGGGAAACAGTGAACAGAGAATGTATGAGTTTAACAAGATTGGTAACAGATAGAAACAAGAGAAAGTACACAGTGATTCATCTACCTAGAGAAGTTACAGAAGTTTACACAGAGAATTCCAAGTATAAGTACAAGCAAGTAAGAGAGACTTAGAAAACCGGTAAAACCTACATTGTTGTTACAGTTGGGAGTACTTAGCACTGTGAAAACAGCACTTTCGCAGAAAGAAATCTACTTCTCTAATACTGGGAAACAGTGAGCAAAGAATGTATGAGTTTCTCAAGATTGGTAACAGATAGAAACAAGAGTAAGTACACAGTGATTCATCTACCTAGAGAAGTTACAGAGGTTTACACAGAGAAATCCAAGTGTAACTTCAGGAAAATAAGAGAGACTTAGAAAACTGGTAAAACCTACATTATTGATAGAGTTGGGAGTACTTAGCACTGTGAAAACAGCACTTTCGCACAAAGAAATCTACTTCTCTAAGACCGGGAAACAGTGAACGGAGAATGTATGAGTTTCTCAAGTTTGGTAACAGATAGAAACAAGAGAAAGTACACAGTGATTCATCTACCTAGAGAAGTTACAGAGGTTTACACAGAGAATTCCAAGTATAAGTACAAGCAAATGAGAGAGACTTAGAAAACCGGTAAAACCTACATTGTTGATAGAGTTGGGAGTACTTAGCACTGTGAAAACAGCACTTTCGCACAAAGAAATCTACTTCTCTAAGACCGCGAAACAGTGAACAGAGAATGTATGACTTTCTCAAGATTGGTAACAGATAGAAACAAGGGACAGTACACAGTGATTCATCTACTTAGAGAAGTTACAGAGGTTTACACAGAGAATTCCAAGTATAAGTGCAAGAAAATAAGAGAGACTTAGAAAACTGGTAAAATCTACATTGTTGATAGAGTTGGGAGTACTTAGCACTGTGATAACAGCACTTTCGCACAAAGAAATCTACTTCTCTAAGACCGGGAAACAGTGATTGGAGAATGTATGAGTTTCTCAAGATTGGTAACAGATAGAAACAAGAGAAAGTACAGAGTGATTCATCTACCTCGAGAAGTTACAGAGGTTTACACAGAGAAATCCAAGTGTAACTCCAAGCAAATAAGAGAGACTTAGAAAACCGGTAAAACCTACATTGTTGATAGAGTTGGGAGTACTTAGCACTGTGAAAACAGCACTTTCGCACAAAGAAATCTACTTCTCTAAGACTGGGTATCAGTGAAGAGAGAATGTGTGAGTTTCTTAAGATTGGTAACAGATAGAAACAAGAGAAAGTACACAGTGATTCATCTACCTAGAGAAGTTACAGAGGTTTACACAGAGAATTCCAAGTATAAGTGCAAGAAAATAAGAGAGACTTAGAAAACTCGTAAAAACTACATTGTTGATAGAGTTGGGAGTACGTAGCACTATGAAAACAGCACTTTAGCAGAAAGAAATCTACTTCTCTAAGACCGGGAAACAGTGAACAGAGAATGTATGAGTTTCTAAAGATTAGTAACAGATAGAAACAAGAGAAAGTACACAGTGATTCATCTACCTAGAGAAGTTACAGAGGTTTACACAGAGAAATCCAAGTGTAACTTCATGAAAATAAGAGAGACTTAGAAAACCTGTAAAACCTACATTGTTGATAGAGTTGGGAGTACTTAGCACTGTGAAAACAGCACTTTCGCACAAAGAAATCTACTTCTCTAAGACCGCGAAACAGTGAACAGAGAATTTACGAGTTTCTCAAGATTGGTAACAGATAGAAACAAGAGAAAGTACACAGTGATTCATTTACCGAGAGAAGTTACAGAGGTTTGCACAGAGAAATCCAAGTGTAACTTCATGAAAATAAGAGAGACTTAGAAAACCAGTAAAACCTACATTGTTGATAGAGTTGGGAGTACTTAGCACTGTGAAAACAGCACTTTCGCACAAAGCAATCTACTTCTCTAAGACTGGGAATCAGTGAACAGAGAATGTGTGAGTTTCTCAAGATTGGTAACAGATAGAAACAAGAGAAAGTACACAGTGATTCATCTACCGAGAGAAGTTACATAGGTTTACACAGAGAATACCAAGTATAAGTGCAAGAAAATAAGAGAGACTTAGAAAACTGGTAAAACCTACATTGTTGATAGAGTTGGGAGTACTTAGCACTGTGAAAACAGCACTTTCGCAGAAGAAATCTACTTCTCTAAGACCGGGAAACAGTGAACGGACAATGTATGAGTTTCTCAAGATTGGTAACAGATAGAAACAAGAGAAAGTACACAGTGATTCATCTACCTAAAGAAGTTACAGAGGTTTACACAGAGAAATCCAAGTGTAACTCCAAGAAAATAAGAGAGACTTAGAAAACTGGTAAAACATACATTGTTGATAGAGTTGGGAGTACTTAGCACTGTGAAAACAGCACTTTCGCACAAAGAAATCTACTTCTCTACGACCGGGAAACAGTGAACGGAGAATGCATGAGTTTCTCAAGATTGGTAACAGCTAGAAACAAGAGAAAGTCCACAGTGATTCATCTACCTAGAGAAGTTAAAGAGGTTTACACAGAGAATTCCAAGTATAAGTACAAACAAATAAGAGAGACTTAGAAAACCGGTAAAACCTACATTGTTGATAGTGTTGGGAGTACTTAGCACTGTGAAAACAGCATTTTCGCAGAAAGAAATCTACTTCTCTAAGACTGGGAATCAGTGAACAGAGAATGTGTGAGTTTCTCAAGATTGGTAACAGATAGAAACAAGAGAAAGTACACAGGGATTCATCTACCTAGAGAAGTTACAGAGGTTTACCCAGAGAATTCCAAGTATAAGTGCAAGAAAATAAGAGAGACTTAGAAAACTGGTAAAAACTACCTTTTTGATAAGTTGGGAGTACTTAACACTGTGAAAACAGCACTTTCACACAAAGAAATTTACTTCTCTAAGACCGCGAAACAGTAAACAGAGAATGTATGAGTTTCTCAAGATTGGTAACAGATAGAAACAAGAGAAAGTCCACAGTGATTCATCTACGGAGAGAAGTTAGAGAGGTTTACACAGAGAATTCCAAGTATATGTACAAGCAAATAAGAGAGACTTAGAAAACCGGTAAAACCTACATTGTTGATAGAGTTGGGAGTACTTAGCACTGTGAAAACAGCACTTTCGCACAAAGAAATCTACGTCTCTAAGCCTGGGAAACAGTAAACAGAGAATGTATGAGTTTCTCAAGATTGGTAACAGATAGAAACAAGAGAAAGTACACAGTGATTCATCTACCTAGAGAAGTTACAGAGGTTTACACAGAGAATTCCAAGTATAAGTACAAACAAATAAGAGAGACTTAGAAAACCGGTAAAACCTACATTGTTGATAGAGTTGGGAGTACTTAGCACTGTGAAAACAGCACTTTCGCACAAAGAAATCTACGTCACTAAGCCTGGGAAACAGTAAACAGAGAATGTATGAGTTTCTCAAGATTGGTAACAGATAGAAACAAGAGAAAGTACACAGTGATTCATCTACCTAGAGAAGTTACAGAGGTTTACACAGAGAATTCCAAGTATAAGTACAAACAAATAAGAGAGACTTAGAAAACCGGTAAAACCTACATTGTTGATAGAGTTGGGAGTACTTAGCACTGTGAAAACAGCACTTTCGCACAAAGAAATCTACTTCTCTAAGCCTGGGAATCAGTGAAAAGAGAATGTGTGAGTTTCTCAAGATTGGTAACAGATAGAAACAAGAGAAAGTACACAGTGATTCATCTACCTAGAGAAGTTACAGAGGTTTACACAGAGAATTCCAAGTATAAGTGCAAGAAAATAAGAGAGACTTAGAAAACTCGTAAAAACTACATTGTTGATAGAGTTGGGAGTACATAGCACTGTGAAAACACCACTTTCGCAGAAAGAAATCTACTTCTCTAAGACCGGGAAACAGTGAAAAGAGAATGTATGAGTTTCTCAAGATTGGTAACAGCTAGAAACAAGAGAAAGTCCACAGTGATTCATCTACCTAGAGAAGTTACAGAGGTTTACACAGAGAAATCCAAGTGTAACTTCACGAAAATTAGAGAGACTTATAAAACTGGTAAAAACTACATTGTTGATAGAGTTGGGAATACTTAGCAATGTGAAAACAGCACTTTCGCACAAAGAAATCTACTTCTCTAAAACTGGGAATCAGTGAACAGAGAATGTATGAGTTTCTCAAGATTGGTAAAAGATAGAAACAAGAGAAAGTACACAGTGATTCATCTACCTAGAGAAGTTACAGAGGTTTACACAGAGAATTCCAAGTATAAGTACAAGCAAATAAGAGAGACTTAGAAAACCAGTAAAACCTACATTGTTGATAGAGTTGGGAGTACTTAGCACTGTGAAAACAGCACTTTCCACAAAGAAATCTACTTCTCTAAGACTGGGAAACAGTGAGCAGAGAATGTATGAGTTTCTCAAGATTGGTAACAGATAGAAACAAGAGAAAGTACACAGTGATTCATCTACCTAGAGAAGTTACATGGGTTTACACAGAGAATTCCAAGTATAAGTACAAGCAAATAAGAGAGACTTAGAAAACCGGTAAAGCCTACATTGTTGATAGAGGTGGGAATACTTAGCAATGTGAAAACACCACTTTCGCACAAAGAAATCTACTTCTCTAAGACTGGGAATCAGTGAACAGAGAAAGTATGAGTTTCTCAAGATTGGGAACAGATAGAAAGGTGAGAAAGTACACAGTCATTCATCCACCTAGAGAAGTTTAAGTGGTTTACACAGAGAATTCCAAGTATAAGTACAAGCAAATAAGAGAGACTTAGAAATCCGGTAAAACCTACGTTGTTGATAGAGTTGGGAGTACTTAGCACTGTGAAAACAGCACTTTCGCACAAAGAAATCTACTTCTCTAAGACTGGGAAACAGTGAACAGAGAATGTATGAGGTTCTCAAGATTGGTAACAGACAGAAACAAGAGAAAGTACACAGTGATTCATGTACCTAGAGAAGTTACAGAGGTTTACACAGAGAATTCCAAGGATAAGTGCAAGAAAATAAGAGAGACTTAGAAAACCGGTAAAAACTACATTGTTGATAGAGTTGGGAGTACTTAGCACTGTGAAAACTGCACTTTCGCACAAAGAAATCTACTTCTCTAAGACTGGGAAACAGTGAACAGAGAATGTATGAGTTTCTCAAGATTGGTAACAGATAGAAACAAGAGAAAATACACAGTGATTCATCTACCTAGAGAAGTTACAGAGGTTTACAGAGAGAAATCCAAGTGTAACTTCATGAAAATAAGAGAGAATTAGAAAACCAGTAAAACCTACATTGTTGATAGAGTTGGGAGTACTTAGCACTGTGAAAACAGCACTTTCGCAGAAAGAAATCTACTTCTCTAAGACTGGGAATCAGTGAACAGAGAATGTGTGAGTTTCTCAAGATTGGTAACAGATAGAAACAAGAGAAAGTACACAGTGATTCATCTACCTAGAGAAGTTACAGAGGTTTACACAGAGAAATCCAAGTGTAACTTCATGAAAATAAGACAGAGTTAGAAAACTGGTAAAAACTACATTGTTGATAGAGTTGGGAATACTTAGCAATGTGAAAACACCACTTTCGCACAAAGAAATCTACTTCTCTAAGACTGGGAATCAGTGAACAGAGAAAGTATGAGTTTCTGAAGATTGGTAACAGACAGAAAGGTGAGAAAGTACACAGTGATTCATCCACCTAGAAGAGTTACAGAGGTTTACACAGAGAATTCCAAGTATAAGTACAAGCAAATAAGAGAGACTTAGAAAACTGGTAAAACCTACATTGTTGATAGATTTGGCAGTACTTAGCACTGTGAAAACAGCACTTTCGCACAAAGAAATCTACTTCTCTAAGACCGCGAAACAGTGAACAGAGAATGTATGAGTTTCTCAAGATTGGCAACAGATAGAAACAAGAGAAAGTACAGAGTGATTCATCTAACGAGAGAAGTTACAGAGGTTTACACAGAGTATTCCAAGTATAAGTGCAAGAAAATAAGAGAGACTTAGAGAACTGGTAAAACCTACATTGTTGATAGAGTTGGGAGTACTTAGCACTGTGAAAACAGCACTTTCACAGAAAGAAATCTACTTCTCAAAGACTGGGAAACACTGAACGGAGAATGTATGAGTTTCTCAAGATTGGTAACAGATAGAAACAGAGAAAGTACACAGTGATTCATCTACCTAGAGAAGTTACAGAGCTTTACACAGAGAAATCCAAGTGTAACTCCAAGAAAATAAGAGAGACTTAGAAAACCGGTAAAACCTACATTGTTGATAGAGTTGGGAGTACTTAGGACTGTGAAAACAGCACTTTCGCAGAAGGAAATCTACTTTTCTAAGACTGGGAATCAGTGAACAGAGAATGTGTGAGTTTCTCAAGATTGGTAACAGATAGAAACAAGAAAAAGTGCACAGTGATTCATCTACCTAGAAAAGTTACAGAGGTTTACACAGAGAATTCCACGTATAAGTGCAAGAAAATAAGAGAGACTTAGAAAACTCGTAAAAACTACCTTTTTGATAAGTTGGGAGTACTTAACACTGTGAAAACAGCACTTTCGCACAAAGAAATTTACTTCTCTAAGATTGGGAATCAGTGAACAGAGAATGTGTGAGTTTCTCAAGATTGGTAACAGATAGAAACAAGAGAAATTACACAGTGATTCATCTACCTAGAGAAGTTACAGAGATTTACACAGAGAATTCCAAGTATAAGTACAAGCAAATAAGAGAGACTTATAAAACCGGTAAAACCTACATTGTTGATAGTGTTGGGAGTACTTAGCACTGTGAAAACAGCACTTTCGCACAAAGAAATCTACTTCTCTAAGACCGCGAAACAGTGAACGGAGAATGTATGAGTTTCTCAAGATTGGTAACAGATAGAAACAAGAGAAAGTACACAGTGATTCATCTACCTAGAGAAGTTACAGAGGTTTACACAGAGAATTCCAAGTATAAGTACAAACAAATAAGAGAGACTTAGAAAACCGGTAAAACCTACATTGTTGATAGACTTGGGAGTACTTAGCACTGTGAAAACAGCACTTTCGCAGAAAGAAATTTACTTCTCTGAGACTGGGAATCAGTGAACAGAGAATGTGTGAGTTTCTCAAGATTGGTAACAGATAGAAACAAGAGAAAGTACACAGTGATTCATCTACCTAGAGAAGTTACAGAGGTTTACACAGAGAATTCCAATTATAAGTGCAAGAAAATAAGAGAGACTTAGAAAAGTGGTAAAAACTAACTTTTGGATAAGTTGGCAGTACTTAACACTGTCAAAACAGCACTTTCGCACAAAGAAATTTACTTCTCTAAGACCGCGAAACAGTAAACAGAGAATGTATGAGTTTCTCAAGATTGTTAACAGATAGAAACAAGAGAAAGTCCACAGTGATTCATCTACCTAGAGAAGTTACAGAGGTTTACACAGAAAATTCCAAGTATAAGTACAAGCAAATAAGAGAGACTTAGAAAACCGGTAAAACCTACATTGTTGATTCAGTTGGGAGTACTTAGCACTGTGAAAACAGTACTTTCGCACAAAGAAATCTACTTCTCTAAGACTGGGAATCAGTGAACAGAGAATGTGTGAGTTTCTCAAGATTGGTAACAGATAGAAACAAGAGAAAGTACACAGTGATTCATCTACCTAGAGAAGTTACAGAGTTTTACACAGAGAATTCCAACTATAAGTGCAAGAAAATAAGAGAGACTTAGAAAACTCGTAAAAACTACATTGTTGATAGAGTTGGGAGTACTTAGCACTGTGAAAACAGCACTTTCGCAGAAAGAAATCCACTTCTCTAAGACCGGGAAACAGTGAACAGAGAATGTATGAGTTTCTCAAGATTGGTAACAGATAGAAACAAGAGAAAGTACACAGTGATTCATCTACCTAGAGCAGTTACAGAGGTTTACACAGAGAAATCCAAGTGTAACTTCATGAAAATAAGAGAGACTTAGAAAACCAGTAAAACCTACATTGTTGATAGAGTTGGGAGTACTTAGCACTGTGAAAACAGCACTTTCGCAGAAAGAAATCTACTTCTCTAAGACTGGGAATCAGTGAACAGAGAATGTGTGAGTTTCTGAAGATTGGTAACAGATAGAAACAAGAGAAAGTACACAGTGATTCATCTACCTAGAGAAGTTACAGAGGTTTACACAGAGAAATCCAAGTGTAACTCCAAGAAAATAATAGAGACCTAGAAAACCGGTAAAACCTACATTGTTGATAGAGTTGGGAGTACTTAGCACTGTGAAAACAGCACATTCGCAGAAAGAAATCTACTTCTCTAAGACTGGGAATCAGTGAACAGAGAATGTGTGAGTTTCTCAAGATTGGTAACAGATAGAAACAAGAGAAAGTCCACAGTGATTCATCTACCTAGAGAAGTTACAGAGGTTTACACACAGAATTCCAAGGATAAGTGCAAGAAAATAAGAGAGACTTAGAAAACTGGTAAAAACTGCCTTTTTGATAAGTTGGGAGTACATAACACTGTGAAAACAGCACTTTCGCACAAAGAAATTAACTTCTCTAAGACCGCGAAACAGTAAACAGAGAATGTATGAGTTCCTCAAGATTGGTAACAGATAGAAACAAGAGAAAGTCCACAGTGATTCATCTACGGAGAGAAGTTAGAGAGGTTTACACAGAGAATTCCAAGTATAAGTACAAGCAAATAAGAGAGACTTAGAAAACCTATAAAACCTACATTGTTGATAGAGTTGGGAGTACTTAGCACTGTGAAAACAGCACTTTCGCACAAAGAAATCTACTTCTCTAAGACTGGGAATCAGTGAACAGAGAATGTGTGAGTTTCTCAAGATTGGTAACAGATAGAAACAAGAGAAAGTCCACAGTGATTCATCTACCGAGAGAAGTTACAGAGGTTTACACAGAGAATTCCAAGTATAAGTGCAAGCAAATAAGAGAGACTTAGAAAACCGGTAAAACCTACATTGTTGATAGAGTTGGGGGTACTTAGCACTGTGAAACCAGCACTTTCGCACAAAGAAATCCACTTCTCTAAGACCGCGAAACAGTGAACAGAGAATGTATGAGTTTCTCAAGATTGGTAACAGATAGAAACAAGAGAAAGTACACAGTGATTCATCTACCTAGAGAAGTTACAGAGGTTTACACAGAGAAATCCAAGTGTAACTCCAAGAAAATAAGAGAGACTTAGAAAACCGGTAAAACCTACATTGTTGATAGAGTTGGGAGTACTTAGCACTGTGAAAACAGCACTTTCGCAGAAAGAAATCTACTTCTCTAAGACTGGGAATCAGTGAACAGAGAATGTGTGAGTTTCTCAAGATTGGTAACAGATAGAAACAAGAGAAAGTACACAGTGATTCATCTACCTAGAGAAGTTACAGAGGTTTACTCAGAGAATTCCAAGTATAAGTGCAAGACAATAAGAGAGACTTAGAAAACTGGTAAAAACTACCTTTTTGATAAGTTGGGAGTACATAACACTGTGAAAACAGCACTTTCGCACAAAGAAATTTACTTCTCTAAGACCGTGAAACAGTAAACAGAGAATGTATGAGTTTCTCAAGATTGGTAACAGATAGAAACAAGTGAAAGTCCACAGTGATTCATCTACGGAGAGAAGTTAGAGAGGTTTACACAGAGAATTCCAAGTATAAGTACAAGCAAATAAGAGAGACTTAGAAAACCGGTAAAACCTACATTGTTGATAGAGTTGGGAGTACTTAGCACTGTGAAAACAGCACTTTCGCACAAAGAAATCTACTTCTCTAAGACTGGGAATTAGTGAACAGAGAATGTGTGAGTTTCTCAAGATTGGTAAAAGATAGAAACAGGAGAAAGTACACAGTGATTCATCTACCTAGAGAAGTTACAGAGGTTTACACAGAGAAATCCAAGTGTAACTCCAAGAAAATAAGACAGACTTAGAAAACCGGTAAAACCTACATTGTTGATAGAGTTGGGAGTACTTAGCACTGTGAAAACAGCACTTTCGCACAAAGAAATCTACTTTTCTAAGACTGGGAATCAGTGAACAGAGAATGTATGAGTTTCTCAAGATTGGTAACAGATAGAAACAAGAGAAAGTACACAGTGATTCATCTACCTAGAGAAGTTACAGAGATTTACGCAGAGAATTCCAAGTATAAGTACAAGCAAATAAGAGAGACTTAGAAAACCGGTAAAACCTACATTGTTGATAGAGTTGGGAGTACTTAGCACTGTGAAAACAGCACTTTCGCACAAAGAAATCTACTTCTCTAAGACCGCGAAACAGTGAACAGAGAATGTATGAGTTTCTCAAGATTGGTAACAGATAGAAACAAGAGAAAGTACACAGTGATTCATCTACCGAGAGAAGTTACAGAGGTTTACACAGAGAATTCCAAGTATAAGTGCAAGAAAATAACAGAGACTTAGAAAACTGGTAAAACCTACATTGTTGATAGGGTTGGGAGTACTTAGCACTGTGAAAACAGCACTTTCGCAGAAAGAAATCTACTTCTCTAAGACCGGGAAACAGTGAACGGAGAATGTATGAGTTTCTCAAGATTAGTAACAGATAGAAACAAGAGAAAGTACACAGTGATTCATCTACCTAGAGAAGTTACAGAGGTTTACACAGAGAAATCCAAGTGTAACTCCAAGAAAATAAGAGAGACTTAGAAAACCGGTAAAACCTACATTGTTGATAGAGTTGGGAGTACTTAGCACTGTGAAAACAGCACTTTCGCAGAAAGAAATCTACTTCTCTAAGACTGGGAATCAGTGAACAGAGAATGTGTGAGTTTCTCATGATTGGTAACAGATAGAAACAAGAGAAAGTACACAGTGATTCATCTACCTAGAGAAGTTACAGAGGTTTACTCAGAGAATTCCAAGTATAAGTGCAAGACAATAAGAGAGACTTAGAAAACTGGTAAAAACTACCTTTTTGATAAGTTGGGAGTACATAACACTGTGAAAACAGCACTTTCGCACAAAGAAATTTACTTCTCTAAGACCGCGAAACAGTAAACAGAGAATGTATGAGTTTCTCAAGATTGGTAACAGATAGAAACAAGTGAAAGTCCACAGTGATTCATCTACGGAGAGAAGTTAGAGAGGTTTACACAGAGAATTCCAAGTATAAGTACAAGCAAATAAGAGAGACTTAGAAAACCGGTAAAACCTACATTGTTGATAGAGTTGGGAGTACTTAGCACTGTGAAAACAGCACTTTCGCACAAAGAAATCTACTTCTCTAAGACTGGGAATTAGTGAACAGAGAATGTGTGAGTTTCTCAAGATTGGTAACAGATAGAAACAGGAGAAAGTACACAGTGATTCATCTACCTAGAGAAGTTACAGAGGTTTACACAGAGAAATCCAAGTGTAACTCCAAGAAAATAAGACAGACTTAGAAAACCGGTAAAACCTACATTGTTGATAGAGTTGGGAGTACTTAGCACTGTGAAAACAGCACTTTCGCACAAAGAAATCTACTTTTCTAAGACTGGGAATCAGTGAACAGAGAATGTATGAGTTTCTCAAGATTGGTAACAGATAGAAACAAGAGAAAGTACACAGTGATTCATCTACCTAGAGAAGTTACAGAGATTTACACAGAGAATTCCAAGTATAAGTACAAGCAAATAAGAGAGACTTAGAAAACCGGTAAAACCTACATTGTTGATAGAGTTGGGAGTACTTAGCACTGTGAAAACAGCACTTTCGCACAAAGAAATCTACTTCTCTAAGACCGCGAAACAGTGAACAGAGAATGTATGAGTTTCTCAAGATTGGTAACAGATAGAAACAAGAGAAAGTACACAGTGATTCATCTACCGAGAGAAGTTACAGAGGTTTACACAGAGAATTCCAAGTATAAGTGCAAGAAAATAAGAGAGACTTAGAAAACTGGTAAAATCTACATTGTTGATAGAGTTGGGAGTACTTAGCACTGTGAAAACAGCACTTTCGCAGAAACAAATCTACTTCTCTAAGACCGGGAAACAGTGAACGGAGAATGTATGAGTTTCTCAAGATTGGTAACAGATAGAAACAAGAGAAAGTACACAGTGATTCATGTACCTAGAGAAGTTACAGAAGTTTACACAGAGAAATCCAAGTGTAACTCCAAAAAAATAAGAGAGACTTAGAAATCCGGTAAAACCTACATTGTTGATAGAGTTGGGAGTACTTAGCACTGTGAAAACAGCACTTTCGCACAAAGAAATCTACTTCTCTAAGACTGGGAAACAGTGAACAGAGAATGTATGAGTTTCTCAAGATTGGTAACAGATAGAAACAAGAGAGAGTACACAGTGATTCATCTACCTAGAGAAGTTACAGAGGTTTACACAGAGAAATCCAAGTGTAACTTCATGAAAATAAGAGAGACTTAGAAAACCAGTAAAACCTACATTGTTGATAGATTTGGGGTACTTAGCACTGTGAAGACAGCACTTTCGCACAAAGAAATCTACTTTTCTAAGACTGGGAATCAGTGAACAGAGAATATATGAGTTTCTCAAGATTGGTAACAGATAGAAACAAGAGAAAGTACACAGTGATTCATCTACCGAGAAAAGTTACAGAGGTTTACACAGAGAATTCCAAGTATAAGTGCAAGAAAATAACAGAGACTTAGAAAACTGGTAAAACCTACATTGTTGATAGAGTTGGGAGTACTTAGCACTGTGAAAACAGCACTTTCGCAGAAAGAAATCTACTTCTCTAAGACCGGGAAACAGTGAACGGAGAATGAATGAGTTTCTCAAGATTGGTAACAGATAGAAACAAGAGAAAGTACACAGTGATTCATCTACCGAGAGAGGTTACAGAGGTTTACACAGAGAATTCCAAGTATAAGTACAAGCAAATAAGAGAGACTTAGAAAACCGGTAAAACCTACATTGTTGATAGAGTTGGGAGTACTTAGCACTGTGAAAACAGCACTTTCGCACAAAGAAATCTACTTCTCTAAGACTGGAAATCAGTGAACAGAGAAAGTATGAGTTTCTCAAGATTGGTAACAGATAGAAAGGAGAGAAAGTACATAGTGATTCATCCACCTAGACAAGTTACAGAGGTTTACACAGAGAATTCCAAGTATAAGTGCAAGCAAATAAGAGAGACTTAGAAAACTGGTAAAAACTGCCTTTTTGATAAGTTGGGAGTACATAACACTGTGAAAACAGCACTTTCGCACAAAGAAATTAACTTCTCTAAGACCGCGAAACAGTAAACAGAGAATGTATGAGTTTCTCAAGATTGGTAACAGATAGAAACAAGAGAAAGTCCACAGTGATTCATCTACGGAGAGAAGATAGAGAGGTTTACACAGAGAATTCCAAGTATAAGTACAAGCAAATAAGAGAGACTTAGAAAACCGGTAAAACCTACATTGTTGATAGAGTTGGGAGTACTTAGCACTGTGAAAACAGCACTTTCGCACAAAGAAATCTACTTCTCTAAGACTGGGATTCAGTGAACAGAGAATGTTTGAGTTTCTCAAGATTGGTAACAGATAGAAACAAGAGAAAGTACACAGTGATTCATCTACCGAGAGAAGTTACGGAGGTTTACACAGAGAATTCCAAGTATAAGTGCAAGCAAATAAGAGAGACTTAGAAAACCGGTAAAACCTACTTTGTTGATAGAGTTGGGGGTACTTAGGACTGTGAAAACAGCACTTTCGCACAAAGAAATCTACTTCTCTAAGACCGCGAAACAGTGAACAGAAAATGTATGAGTTTCTCAAGATTGGTAACAGATAGAAACAAGAGAAAGTACACAGTGATTCATCTACCTAGAGAAGTTACAGAGATTTACACAGAGAATTCCAAGTATAAGTACAAGCAAATAAGAGAGACTTAGAAAACTGGTAAAACCTACATTGTTGATAGAGTTGGGAGTACTTAGCACTGTGAAAACAGCACTTTCGCACAAAGAAATCTACTTCTCTAAGACCGCGAAACAGTGAACAGAGAATGTATGAGTTTCTCAAGATTGGTAACAGATAGAAACAAGAGAAAGTACACAGTGATTCATCTACCTAGAGAAGTTACAGAGGTTTACACAGAGAAATCCAAGTGTAACTACAAGAAAATAAGAGAGACTTAGAAAACCGGTAAAACCTACATTGTTGATAGAGTTGGGAGTACTTAGCACTGTGAAAACAGCACTTTCGCACAAAGAAATCTACTTCTCTAAGACCGCGAAACAGTGAACAGAGAATGTATGAGTTTCTCAAGATTGGTAACAGATAGAAACAAGAGAAAGTACACAGTGATTCATCTACCTAGAGAAGTTACAGAGGTTTACACAGAGAATTCCAAGTATAAGTGCAAGAAAATAAGAGAGACTTAGAAAACTGGTAAAACCTACATTGTTGATAGGGTTGGGAGTACTTAGCACTGTGAAAACAGCACTTTCGCAGAAAGAAATCTACTTCTCTAAGACCGGGAAACAGTGAACGGAGAATGTATGAGTTTCTCAAGATTGGTAACAGATAGAAACAAGAGAAAGTACACAGTGATTCATCTACCTAGAGAAGTTACAGAGGTTTACACAGAGAAATCCAAGTGTAACTCCAAGAAAATAAGAGAGACTTAGAAAACCGGTAAAACCTACATTGTTGATACAGTTGGGAGTACTTAGCACTGTGAAAACAGCACTTTCGCAGAAAGAAATCTACTTCTCTAAGACTGGGAATCAGTGAACAGAGAATGTGTGAGTTTCTCATGATTGGTAACAGATAGAAACAAGAGAAAGTACACAGTGATTCATCTACCTAGAGAAGTTACAGAGGTTTACTCAGAGAATTCCAAGTATAAGTGCAAGACAATAAGAGAGACTTAGAAAACTGGTAAAAACTACCTTTTTGATAAGTTGGGAGTACATAACACTGTGAAAACAGCACTTTCGCACAAAGAAATTTACTTCTCTAAGACCGCGAAACAGTAAACAGAGAATGTATGAGTTTCTCAAGATTGGTAACAGATAGAAACAAGTGAAAGTCCACAGTGATTCATCT
Organism: Heterohyrax brucei; assembly: GCA_028571685.1. Lineage (NCBI taxonomy): Eukaryota > Metazoa > Chordata > Mammalia > Hyracoidea > Procaviidae > Heterohyrax > Heterohyrax brucei. The sequence goes on from CM053152.1 coordinate 32,281,825, forward strand.
ACGGAGAGAAGTTAGAGAGGTTTACACAGAGAATTCCAAGTATAAGTACAAGCAAATAAGAGAGACTTAGAAAACCGGTAAAACCTACATTGTTGATAGAGTTGGGAGTACTTAGCACTGTGAAAACAGCACTTTCGCACAAAGAAATCTACTTCTCTAAGACTGGGAATTAGTGAACAGAGAATGTGTGAGTTTCTCAAGATTGGTAACAGATAGAAACAGGAGAAAGTACACAGTGATTCATCTACCTAGAGAAGTTACAGAGGTTTACACAGAGAAATCCAAGTGTAACTCCAAGAAAATAAGAGAGACTTAGAAAACCGGTAAAACCTACATTGTTGATAGAGTTTGGAGTACTTAGCACTGTGAAAACAGCACTTTCGCACAAAGAAATCTACTTCTCTAAGACTGGGAATCGGAGAACATAGAATGTGTGAGTTTCTCAAGATTGGTAACAGATAGAAACAAGAGAAAGTACACAGTGATTCATCTACCTAGAGAAGTTACAGAGGTTTACACAGAGAATTCCAAGTATAAGTGCAAGAAAATAAGAGAGACTTAGAAAACTCGTAAAAACTACATTGTTGATAGAGTTGGGAGTACTTAGCACTGTGAAAACAGCACTTTCGCAGAAAGAAATCTACTTCTCTAAGACCGGGAAACAGTGAACAGAGAATGTATGAGTTTCTCAAGATTGGTAACAGATAGAAACAAGAGAAAGTACACAGTGATTCATCTACCTAGAGAAGTTACAGAGGTTTACACAGAGAATTCCAAGTATAAGTACAAGCAAATAAGAGAGACTTAGAATCCCGGTAAAACCTACATTGTTGATAGAGTTGGGAGTACTTAGCACTGTGAAAACAGCACTTTCGCACAAAGAAATTTACTTCTCCAAGACTGCGAAACAGTAAACAGAGAATGTATGAGTTTCTCAAGATTGGTAACAGATAGAAACAAGAGAAAGTCCACAGTGATTCAGCTACCGAGAGAAGTTACAGAGGTTTACATAGAGAATTCCAAGTATAAGTACAAGAAAACAAGAGAGACTTAGAAAACTGGTAAAACCTACATTGTTGATAGAGTTGGGAGTACTTAGCACTGTGAAAGCAGCACTTTCGCAGAAAGAAATCTACGTCTCTAAGACCGGGAAACAGTGAACGGAGAATGTGTGAGTTTCTCAAGATTGGTAACAGCTAGAAACAAGAGAAAGTCCACAGTGATTCATCTACCTAGAGAAGTTACAGAGGTTTAAACAGAGAATTCCAAGTGTAAGTACAAACAAATAAGAGAGACTTAGAAAACCGGTAAAACCTACATTGTTGATAGAGTTGGGAGTACTTAGCACTGTGAAAACAGCACTTTCACAGAAAGAAATCTGCTTCTCTAAGACTGGTAATCAGTGAACAGAGAATGTGTGAGTTTCTCAAGATTGGTAACAGATAGAAACAAGAGAAAGTACACAGTGATTCATCTACCTAGAGAAGTTACAGAGGTTTACACAGAGAATTCCAAGTATAAGTGCAAGAAAATAAGAGAGACTTAGAAAACTGGTAAAAATTACCTTTTTGATAAGTTGGGAGTACTTAACACTGTGAAAACAGCACTTTCGCACAAAGAAATTTACTTCTCCAAGACTGCAAAACAGTAAACAGAGAATGTATGAGTTTCTCAAGATTGGTAACAGATAGAAACAAGAGAAAGTCCCAGTGATTCATCTACGGAGAGAAGTTAGAGAGGTTTACACAGAGAATTCCAAGTATAAGTACAAGCAAATAAGAGAGACTTAGAAAACCGGTAAAACCTACATTGTTGATAGAGTTGGGAGTACTTAACACTGTGAAAACAGCACTTTCGCACAAAGAAATCTACTTCTCTAACACTGGGAATCAGTGAACAGAGAATATGTGAGTTTCTCAAGATTGGTAACAGATAGAAACAAGAGAAAGTACACAGTGATTCATCTACCTAGAGAAGTTAGAGAGGTTTACACAGAGAATTCCAAGTATAAGTACAAGCAAATAAGAGAGACTTAGAAAACCGGTAAAACCTACATTGTTGATAGAGTTGGGAGTACTTAGCACTGTGAAAACAGCACTTTCGCACAAAGAAATTTACTTCTCTAAGACTGGGAATCAGTAAACAGAGAATGTATGAGTTTCTCAAGATTGGTAACAGATAGAAACAAGAGAAAGTACACAGTGATTCATCTACCTAGAGAAGTTACAGAGGTTTACAGAGAGAATTCCAAGTATAAGTGAAAGAAAATAAGAGAGACTTAGAAAACTCGTAAAAACTACATTGTTGATAGAGTTGGGAGTACGTAGAACTGTGAAAACAGCACTTTCGCAGAAAGAAATTTACTTCTCTAAGACCGGGACACAGTGAAGAGAGACTGTATGAGTTTCTCAGGATTGGTAACAGATAGAAACAAGAGAAAGTACACAGTGATTCATCTACCTAGAGAAGTTACAGAGGTTTACACAGAGAAATCCAAGTGTAACTTCATGAAAATAAGAGAGACTTAGAAAACTGGTAAAAACTAGATTGTTGATAGAGTTGGGAATACTTAGCAATGTGAAAACAGCACTTTCGCACAAAGAAATCTACTGCTCTACGACTGGGAATCAGTGAACAGAGAATGTATGAGTTTCTCAAGATTGGTAACAGATAGAAACAAGAGAAAGTACACAGTGATTCATCTACCTAGAGAAGTTACAGAGGTTTACACAGAGAAATCCAAGTGTAACTCCAAGCAAATAAGAGAGACTTAGAAAACCGGTAAAACCTACATTGTTGATAGAGTTGGGAGTACTTAGCACTGTGAAAACAGCACTTTCGCACAAAAAAATCTACTTCTCTAAGACTGAGAATCAGTGAACAGAGAATGTGTGAGTTTTTCAAGATTGGTAACAGATAGAAACAAGAGAAAGTACACAGTGATTCATCTACCTAGAGAAGTTACAGAGGTTTACACAGAGAATTCCAAGTATAAGTGCAAGAAAATAAGAGAGACTTAGAAAACTCGTAAAAACTACATTGTTGATAGAGTTGGGAGTACTTAGCACTGTGAAAACAGCACTTTCGCAGAAAGAAATCTACTTCTCTAAGACCGGGAAACAGTGAACAGAGAATGTATGAGTTTCTCAAGATTGGTAACAGATAGAAACAAGAGAAAGTGCACAGTGATTCATCTACCTAGAGAAGTTACAGAGGTTTACACAGAGAATTCCAAGTATAAGTACAAGCAAATAAGAGAGACTTAGAAAACCGGTAAAACCTACATTGTTGATAGAGTTGGGAGTACTTAGCACTGTGAAAACAGCACTTTCGCACAAAGAAATCTACTTCTCTAAGACTGGGAATCAGTGAACAGAGCATGTGTGAGTTTCTCAAGATTGGTAACAGATAGAAACAAGAGAAAGTACACAGTGATTCATCTACCTAGAGAATTTACAGAGGTTTACACAGAGAATTCCAAGTATAAGTGCAAGAAAATTACAGAGACTTAGAAAACTCGTAAAACCTACATTGTTGATAGAGTTGGGAGTACTTAGCACTGTGAAAACAGCACTTTCGCAGAAAGAAATCTACTTCTCTAAGACCGGGAAACAGTGAACAGAGAATGTATGAGTTTCTCAAGATTGGTAACAGATAGAAACAAGAGAAAGTACACAGTGATTCATCTACCTAGAGAAGTTACAGAGGTTTACACAGAGAAATCCAAGTGTAACTTCATGAAAATAAGAGAGACTTAGAAAACTGGTAAAAACTACATTGTTGATAGAGTTTGGAATACTTAGCAATGTGAAAACAGCACTTTCGCACAAAGAAATCTACTTCTCTAAGACCGGGAAACAGTGAACAGAGAATGTATGAGTTTCTCAAGATTGGTAACAGATAGAATCAAGAGAAAGTACACAGTGATTCATCTACCTAGAGAAGTTACAGAGATTTACACAGAGAATTCCAAGTATAAGTACAAGCAAATAAGAGAGACTTAGAAAACCGGTAAAACCTACATTGTTGATAGAGTTGGGAGTACTTAGCACTGTGAAAACAGCACTTTCGCCGAAAGAAATCTACGTTTCTAAGACCGGGAAACAGTGAACGGAGAATGTATGAGTTTCTCAAGATTGGTAACAGATACAAACAAGAGAAAGTACACAGTGATTCATCTACCTAGAGAAGTTACAGAGGTTTACACAGAGAATTCCAAGTGTAAGTACAAACAAATAAGAGAGACTAAGAAAACCGGTAAAACCTACATTGTTGATAGAGTTGGGAGTACTTAGCACTGTGAAAACAGCACTTTCGCAGAAAGAAATCAACTTCTCTAAGACTGGGAATCAGTGAACACAGAATGTGTGATTTTCTCAAGATTGGTAACAGATAGAAACAAGAGAAAGTACACAGTGATTCATCTACCTAGAGAAGTTACAGAGGTTTACACAGAGAATTCCAAGTATAAGTGCAAGAAAATAAGAGAGACTTAGAAAACTGGTAAAAACTACCTTTTTGATAAGTTGGGAGTACTTAACACTGTGAAAACAGCACTTTCGCACAAAGAAATTTACTTCTCCAAGACTGCGAAACAGTAAACAGAGAATGTATGAGTTTCTCAAGATTGGTAACAGATAGAAACAAGAGAAAGTCCCAGTGATTCATCTACGGAGAGAAGTTACAGAGGTTTACACAGAGAATTCCAAGTATAAGTAGAAGCAAATAAGAGAGACTTAGAAAACCGGTAAAACCTACATTGTTGATAGAGTTGGGAGTACTTAGCACTGTGAACACAGCACTTTCGCACAAAGAAATCTACTTCTCTAAGACTGGGAAACAGTAAACAGAGAATGTATGAGTTTCTCAAGATTGGTAACAGTTAGAAACAAGAGAAAGTACACAGTGATTCATCTACCTAGAGAAGTTACAGAGGTTTACACAGAGAATTAAAAGTATAAGTACAAGCAAATAAGAGAGACTTAGAAAACCGGTAAAACCTACATTGTTGATAGAGTTTGGAGTACTTAGCACTGTGAAAACAGCACTTTCGCACAAAGAAATCTACTTCTCTAAGACTGGGAATCAGTGAACAGAGAATGTGTGAGTTTCTAAAGATTGGTAACAGATGGAAACAAGAGAAAGTACACAGTGATTCATCTACCTAGAGAAGTTACAGAGGTTTACACAGAGAATGCCAAGTATAAGTGCAAGAAAATAAGAGAGACTTAGAAAACTCGTAAAAACTACATTGTTGATAGAGTTGGGAGTACTTAGTACTGTGAAAACAGCACTTTAGCAGAAAGAAATCTACTTCTCTAAAACCGGGAAACAGTGAACAGAGAATGTATGAGTTTCTCAAGATTGGTAACAGATAGAAAGAAGAGAAAGTACACAGTGATTCATCTACCTAGAGAAGTTACAGAGGTTTACACAGAGAAATCCAAGTGTAACTTCATGAAAATATAAGAGACTTAGAAAACCAGTAAAACCTACATTGTTGATAGAGTTGGGAGTACTTAGCACTGTGAAATCAGCACTTTCGCACTAAGAAATCTACTTCTCTAAGACCGCGAAACAGTCAACAGAGAATGTATGAGTGTCTCAAGATTGGTAACAGATAGAAACAAGAGAAAGTCCACAGTGATTCATCTACCGAGAGAAGTTACAGAGGTTTACATAGAGAATTCCAAGTATAAGTACAAGAAAATAAGAGAGACTTAGAAAACTGGTAAAACCTACATTGTTGATAGAGTTGGGAGTACTTAGCACTGTGAAAACAGCACTTTCTCAGAAAGAAATCTACGTCTCTAAGACCGGGAAACAGTGAACAGTGAATGTATGAGTTTCTCAAGATTGGTAACAGATAGAAACAAGAGAAAGTCCACAGTGATTTATCTACCTAGAGAAGTTACAGAGGTTTACACAAAGAATTAAAAGTGTAAGTACAAACAAATAAGAGAGACTTAGAAAACCGGTAAAACCTACATTGTTGATAGAGTTGGGAGTACTTAGCACTGTGAAAACAGCACTTTCGCAGAAAGAAATCTACTTCTCTAAGACTGGGAATCAGTGAACAGAGAATGTGTGAGTTTCTCAAGATTGGTAACATATAGAAACAAGAGAAAGTACACAGCGATTCATCTACCTAGAGAAGTTACAGAGATTTACACAGAGAATTCCAAGTATAAGTGCAAGAAAATAAGAGCGACTTAGAAAACTGGTCAAATCTTCATTGTTGATAGAGTTGGGAGTACTTAGCACTGTGAAAACAGCACTTTCGCAGAAAGAAATCTACTTCTCTAGTACCGGGACACAGTGAACGGAGAATGTATGAGTTTCTCAAGATTGGTAACAGATAGAAACAAGAGAAAGTACACAGTGATTCATCTACCTAGAGAAGTTACAGAGGTTTACACAGAGAAATCCAAGTGTAACTCCAAGCAAATAAGAGAGACTTAGAAAACCGGTAAAACCTACATTGTTGATAGAGTTGGGAGTACTTAGCACTGTGAAAACAGCACTTCCGCACAAAAAAATCTACTTCTCTAAGACTGAGAATCAGTAAACAGAGAATGTGTGAGTTTTTCAAGATTGGTAACAGATAGAAACAAGAGAAAGTACACAGTGATTCATCTACCTAGAGAAGTTACAGAGGTTTACACAGAGAATTCCAAGTATAAGTGCAAGAAAATAAGAGAGACTTAGAAAACTCGTAAAAACTACATTGTTGATAGAGTTGGGAGTACTTAGCACTGTGAAAACAGCACTTTCGCAGAAAGAAATCTACTTCTCTAAGACCGGGAAACAGTGAACAGAGAATGTATGAGTTTCTCAAGATTGGTAACAGATAGAAACAAGAGAAAGTACACAGTGATTCATCTACCTAGAGAAGTTACAGAGGTTTACACAGAGAATTCAAAGTATAAGTACAAGTTAATAAGAGAGACTTAGAAAACCGGTAAAACCTACATTGTTGATAGAGTTGGGAGTACTTAGCACTGTGAAAACAGCACTTTCGCACAAAGAAATCTACTTCTCTAAGACTGGGAATCAGTGAACAGAGCATGTGTGAGTTTCTCAAGATTGGTAACAGATAGAAACAAGAGAAAGTACACAGTGATTCATCTACCTAGAGAATTTACAGAGGTTTACACAGAGAATTCCAAGTATAAGTGCAAGAAAATAAGAGAGACTTAGAAAACTCGTAAAACCTACATTGTTGATAGAGTTGGGAGTACTTAGCACTGTGAAAACAGCACTTTCGCAGAAAGAAATCTACTTCTCTAAGACCGGGAAACAGTGAACAGAGAATGTATGAGTTTCTCAAGATTGGTAACAGATAGAAACAAGAGAAAGTACACAGTGATTCATCTACCTAGAGAAGTTACAGAGGTTTACACAGAGAAATCCAAGTGTAACTTCATGAAAATAAGAGAGACTTAGAAAACTGGTAAAAACTACATTGTTGATAGAGTTGGGAATACTTAGCAATGTGAAAACAGCACTTTCGCACAAAGAAATCTACTTCTCTAAGACCGGGAAACAGTGAACAGAGAATGTATGAGTTTCTCAAGATTGGTAACAGATAGAAACAAGAGAAAGTACACAGTGATTCATCTACCTAGAGAAGTTACAGAGATTTACACAGAGAATTCCAAGTATAAGTACAAGCAAATAAGAGAGACTTAGAAAACCGGTGAAACTTACATTGTTGATAGAGTTGGGAGTACTTAGCACTGTGAAAACAGCACTTTGGCACAAAGAAATCTACTTCTCTAAGAGCGCGAAACAGTAAACAGAGAATGTATGAGTTTCTCAAGATTGGTAACAGCTAGAAACAAGAGAAAGTCCACAGTGATTCATCTACCTAGAGAAGTTACAGAGGTTTACACAGAGAATTCCAAGTATAAGTGCAAGAAAATAAGAGAGACATAGAAAACTCGTAAAAACTACATTGTTGATAGAGTTGGGAGTACTTAGCACTGTGAAACCAGCACTTTCGCACTAAGAAATCTACTTCTCTAAGAGCGCGAAACAGTAAACAGAGAATGTATGAGTTTCTCAAGATTGGTAACAGATAGAAACAAGAGAAAGTCCACAGTGATTCATCTACCGAGAGAAGTTACAGAGGTTTACATAGAGAATTCCAAGTATAAGTACAAGAAAATAGGAGAGACTTAGTAAACTGCTAAAACCTACATTGTTGATAGAGTTGGGAGTACTTAGCACTGTGAAAACAGCACTTTCGCCGAAAGAAATCTACGTTTCTAAGACCGGGAAACAGTGAACGGAGAATGTATGAGTTTTTCAAGATTGGTAACAGCTAGAAACAAGAGAAAGTCCACAGTGATTCATCTACCTAGAGAAGTTACAGAGGTTTACACAGAGAATTCCAAGTGTAAGTACAAACAAATAAGAGAGACTTAGAAAACCGGTAAAACCTACATTGTTGATAGAGTTGGGAGTACTTAGCACTGTGAAAACAGCACTTTCGCAGAAAGAAATCAACTTCTCTAAGACTGGGAATCAGTGAACACAGAATGTGTGATTTTCTCAAGATTGGTAACAGATAGAAACAAGAAAAAGTACACAGTGATTCATCTACCTAGAGAAGTTACAGAGGTTTACACAGAGAATTCCAAGTATAAGTGCAAGAAAATAAGAGAGACTTAGAAAACTGGTAAAAACTACCTTTTTGATAAGTTGGGAGTACTTAACACTGTGAAAACAGCACTTTCGCACAAAGAAATTTACTTCTCCAAGACTGCGAAACAGTAAACAGAGAATGTATGAGTTTCTCAAGATTGGTAACAGATAGAAACAAGAGAAAGTCCCAGTGATTCATCTACGGAGAGAAGTTAGAGAGGTTTACACAGAGAATTCCAAGTATAAGTAGAAGCAAATAAGAGAGACTTAGAAAACCGGTAAAACCTACATTGTTGATAGAGTTGGGAGTACTTAGCACTGTGAACACAGCACTTTCGCACAAAGAAATCTACTTCTCTAAGACTGGGAAACAGTAAACAGAGAATGTATGAGTTTCTCAAGATTGGTAACAGATAGAAACAAGAGAAAGTACACAGTGATTCATCTACCTAGAGAAGTTACAGAGGTTTACACAGAGAATTCCAAGTATAAGTACAAGCAAATAAGAGAGACTTAGAAAACCGGTAAAACCTACATTGTTGATAGAGTTTGGAGTACTTAGCACTGTGAAAACAGCACTTTCGCACAAAGAAATCTACTTCTCTAAGACTGGGAATCAATGAACAGAGAATGTGTGAGTTTCTCAAGATTGGTAACAGATGGAAACAAGAGAAAGTCCACAGTGAATCATCTACCGAGAGAAGTTACAGAGGTTTACATAGAGAATTCCAAGTATAAGTACAAGAAAATAAGAGAGACTTAGAAAACTGGTAAAACCTACATTGTTGATAGAGTTGGGAGTACTTAGCACTGTGAAAACAGCACTTTCTCAGAAAGAAATCTACTTCTCTAAGACCGGGAAACAGTGAACGGTGAATGTATGAGTTTCTCAAGATTGGTAACAGATAGAAACAAGAGAAAGTCCACAGTGATTCATCTACCTAGAGAAGTTACAGAGGTTTACACAAAGAATTAAAAGTGTAAGTACAAACAAATAAGAGAGACTTAGAAAACCGGTAAAACCTACATTGTTGATAGAGTTGGGAGTACTTAGCACTGTGAAAACAGCACTTTCGCAGAAAGAAATCTACTTCTCTAAGACTGGGAATCAGTGAACAGAGAATGTGTGAGTTTCTCAAGATTGGTAACATATAGAAACAAGAGAAAGTACACAGCGATTTATCTACCTAGAGAAGTTACAGAGATTTACACAGAGAATTCCAAGTATAAGTACAAGCAAATAAGAGAGACTTAGAAAACCGGTGAAACCTACGTTGTTGATAGAGTTGGGAGTACTTAGCACTGTGAAAACAGCACTTTCGCACAAAGAAATCTACTTCTCTAAGACTGGGAATCAGTTAACAGAGAATGTGTGAGTTTCTCAAGATTGGTAACATATAGAAACAAGAGAAAGTACACAGTGATTCATCTACCTAGAGAAGTTACAGAGATTTACACAGAGAATTCCAAGTATAAGTGCAAGAAAATAAGAGCGACTTAGAAAACTGGTAAAATCTTCATTGTTGATAGAGTTGGCAGTACTTAGCACTGTGAAAACAGCACTTTCGCAGAAAGAAATCTACTTCTCTAGTACCGGGACACAGTGAACGGAGAATGTATGAGTTTCTCAAGATTGGTAACAGATAGAAACAAGAGAAAGTACACAGTGATTCATCTACCTAGAGAAGTTACAGAGGTTTACACAGAGAAATCCAAGTGTAACTCCAAGCAAATAAGAGAGACTTAGAGAAATGATAAAACCTACATTGTTGATAGAGTTGGGAGTACTTAGCACTGTGAAAACAGCACTTTCGCACAAAAAAATCTACTTCTCTAAGACTGAGAATCAGTAAACAGAGAATGTGTGAGTTTTTCAAGATTGGTAACAGATAGAAACAAGAGAAAGTACACAGTGATTCATCTACCTAGAGAAGTTACAGAGGTTTACACAGAGAATTCCAAGTATAAGTGCAAGAAAATAAGAGAGACTTAGAAAACTCGTAAAAACTACATTGTTGATAGAGTTGGGAGTACTTAGCACTGTGAAAACAGCACTTTCGCAGAAAGAAATCTACTTCTCTAAGACCGGGAAACAGTGAACAGAGAATGTATGAGTTTCTCAAGATTGGTAACAGATAGAAACAAGAGAAAGTACACAGTGATTCATCTACCTAGAGAAGTTACAGAGGTTTACACAGAGAATTCCAAGTATAAGTACAAGCAAATAAGAGAGACTTAGAAAACCGGTAAAACCTACATTGTTGATAGAGTTGGGAGTACTTAGCACTGTGAAAACAGCACTTTCGCACAAAGAAATCTACTTCTCTAAGACTGGGAATCAGTGAACAGAGCATGTGTGAGTTTCTCAAGATTGGTAACAGATAGAAACAAGAGAAAGTACACAGTGATTCATCTACCTAGAGAAGTTACAGAGGTTTACACAGAGAAATCCAAGTGTAACTTCATGAAAATAAGAGAGACTTAGAAAACTGGTAAAAACTACATTGTTGATAGAGTTGGGAATACTTAGCAATGTGAAAACAGCACTTTCGCACAAAGAAATCTACTTCTCTAAGACCGGGAAACAGTGAACAGAGAATGTATGAGTTTCTCAAGATTGGTAACAGATAGAAACAAGAGAAAGTACACAGTGATTCATCTACCTAGAGAAGTTACAGAGATTTACACAGAGAATTCCAAGTATAAGTACAAGCAAATAAGAGAGACTTAGAAAACCGGTGAAACTTACATTGTTGATAGAGTTGGGAGTACTTAGTACTGTGAAAACAGCACTTTGGCACAAAGAAATCTACTTCTCTAAGACCGCGAAACAGTAAACAGAGAATGTATGAGTTTCTCAAGATTGGTAACAGCTAGAAACAAGAGAAAGTCCACAGTGATTCATCTACCTAGAGAAGTTACAGAGGTTTACACAGAGAATTCCAAGTATAAGTGCAAGAAAATAAGAGAGACATAGAAAACTCGTAAAAACTACATTGTTGATAGAGTTGGGAGTACTTAGCACTGTGAAACCAGCACTTTCGCACTAAGAAATCTACTTCTCTAAGGGCGCGAAACAGTAAACAGAGAATGTATGAGTTTCTCAAGATTGGTAACAGATAGAAACAAGAGAAAGTCCACAGTGATTCATCTACCGAGAGAAGTTACAGAGGTTTACATAGAGAATTCCAAGTATAAGTACAAGAAAATAGGAGAGACTTAGTAAACTGGTAAAACCTACATTGTTGATAGAGTTGGGAGTACTTAGCACTGTGAAAACAGCACTTTCGCCGAAAGAAATCTACGTTTCTAAGACAGGGAAACAGTGAACGGAGAATGTATGAGTTTTTCAAGATTGGTAACAGCTAGAAACAAGAGAAAGTCCACAGTGATTCATCTACCTAGAGAAGTTACAGAGGTTTACACAGAGAATTCCAAGTGTAAGTACAAACAAATAAGAGAGACTTAGAAAACCGGTAAAACCTACATTGTTGATAGAGTTGGGAGTACTTAGCACTGTGAAAACAGCACTTTTGCAGAAAGAAATCTACTTCTCTAAGACTGGGAATCAGTGAACACAGAATGTGTGATTTTCTCAAGATTGGTAACAGATAGAAACAAGAGAAAGTACACAGTGATTCATCTACCTAGAGAAGTTACAGAGGTTTACACAGAGAATTCCAAGTATAAGTGCAAGCAAATAAGAGAGACTTAGAAAACTGGTAAAAACTACCTTTTTGATAAGTTGGGAGTACTTAACACTGTGAAAACAGCACTTTCGCACAAAGAAATTTACTTCTCCAAGACTGCGAAACAGTAAACAGAGAATGTATGAGTTTCTCAAGATTGGTAACAGATAGAAACAATAGAAAGTCAACAGTGATTCATCTACGGAGAGAAGTTAGAGAGGTTTACACAGAGAATTCCAAGTATAAGTAGAAGCAAATAAGAGAGACTTAGAAAACCGGTAAAACCTACATTGTTGATAGAGTTGGGAGTACTTAGCACTGTGAACACAGCACTTTCGCACAAAGAAATCTACTTCTCTAAGACTGGGAAACAGTAAACAGAGAATGTATGAGTTTCTCAAGATTGGTAACAGATAGAAACAAGAGAAAGTACACAGTGATTCATCTACCTAGAGAAGTTACAGAGGTTTACACAGAGAATTCCAAGTATAAGTACAAGCAAATAAGAGAGACTTAGAAAACCGGTAAAACCTACATTGTTGATAGAGTTGGGAGTACTTAGCACTGTGAAAACAGCACTTTCGCACAAAGAAATCTACTTCTCTAAGACTGGGAATCAGTGAACAGAGAATGTGTGAGTTTCTCAAGATTGGTAACAGATGGAAACAAGAGAAAGTACACAGTGATTCATCTACCTAGAGAAGTTACAGAGGTTTACACAGAGAATGCCAAGTATAAGTGCAAGAAAATAAGAGAGACTTAGAAAACTCGTAAAAACTACATTGTTGATAGAGTTGGGAGTACTTAGTACTGTGAAAACAGCACTTTAGCAGAAAGAAATCTACTTCTCTAAGACCGGGAAACAGTGAACAGAGAATGTATGAGTTTCTCAAGATTGGTAACAGATAGAAAGAAGAGAAAGTACACAGTGATTCACCTACCTAGAGAAGTTACAGAGGTTTACACAGAGAAATCCAAGTGTAACTTCATGAAAATATAAGAGACTTAGAAAACCAGTAAAACCTACATTGTTGATAGAGTTGGGAGTACTTAGCACTGTGAAATCAGCACTTTCGCACTAAGAAATCTACTTCTCTAAGACCGCGAAACAGTAAACAGAGAATGTATGAGTGTCTCAAGATTGGTAACAGATAGAAACAAGAGAAAGTCCACAGTGATTCATCTACCGAGAGAAGTTACAGAGGTTTACATAGAGAATTCCAAGTATAAGTGCAAGAAAATAAGAGAGGCTTAGAAAACTCGTAAAAACTACATTGTTGATAGAGTTGGGAGTACTTAGCACTGTGAAAACAGCACTTTCGCAGAAAGAAATCTACTTCTCTAAGACCGGGAAACAGCGAACAGAGAATGTATGAGTTTCTCAAGATTGGTAACAGATAGAAAGAAGAGAAAGTACACAGTGATTCATCTAACTAGAGAAGTTACAGAGGTTTACACAGAGAATTCCAAGTATAAGTACAAGCAAATAAGAGAGATTTAGAAAACCGGTAAAACCTACATTGTTGATAGAATTGGGAGTACTTAGCACTGTGAAAACAGCACTTTCGCACAAAGAAATCCACTTCTCTAAGACTGGGAATCAGTGAACAGAGAATGTGTGAGTTTCTCATGATTGGTAACAGATAGAAACAAGAGAAAGTACACAGTGATTCATCTACGGAGAGAAGTTACAGAGGTTTACACAGAGAATTCCAAGTATAAGTGCAAGAAAATAAGAGAGACTTACAAAATTCGTAAAAACTACATTGTTGATAGAGTTGGGAGTACTTAGCACTGTGAAAACAGCACTTTCTCAGAAAGAAATCTACTTCTCTAAGACCGGGAAACAGTGAAGAGAGAATGTATGAGTTTCTCAAGATTGGTAACAGATAGAAACAAGAGAAAGTACACAGTGATTCATCTACCTAGAGAAGTTACAGAGGTTTACACAGAGAATTCCAAGTGTAAGTACAAACAAATAAGAGAGACTTAGAAAACCGGTAAAACCTACATTGTTGATAGAGTTGGGAGTACTTAGCACTGTGAAAACAGCACTTTCGCACAAAGAAATCTACTTCTCTAAGACTGGGAAACAGTGAACAGAGAATGTATGAGTTTCTCAAGATTGGTAACAGATAGAAACAAGAGAAAGTCCACAGTGATTCATCTACCGAGAGAAGTTACATAGGTTTACACAGAGAATACCAAGTATAAGTACAAGCAAATAAGAGAGACTTAGAAAACCGGTGAAACCTACATTGTTGATAGAGTTGGGAGTACTTAGCACTGTGAAAACAGCACTTTCGCAGAAAGAAATCTACTTCTCTAAGACTGCGAAACAGTGAACAGAGAATGTATGAGTTTCTCAAGATTCGTAACAGATAGAAACAAGAGAAAGTACGCAGTGATTCATCTACCTAGAGAAGTTACAGAGGTTTACACAGAGAATTCCAAGTATAAGTGCAAGAAAATAAGAGAGACTTAGAAAACTCGTAAAAACTACATTGTTGATAGAGTTGGGAGTACTTAGCACTGTGAAAACAGCACTTTCGCACAAAGAAATCTACTTCTCTAAGACCGCGAAACAGTGAACAGAGAATGTATGAGTTTCTCAAGATTGGTAACAGATAGAAACAAGAGAAAGTACACAGTGATTCATCTACCTACAGAAGTTCCAGAGGTTTACACAGAGAAATCCAAGTGTAACTCCAAGAAAATAAGAGAGACTTAGAAAACCGGTAAAACCTACATTGTTGATAGAGTTGGGAGTACTTAGCACTGTGAAAACAGCACTTTCGCACAAAGAAATCTACTTCTCTAAGACCGGGAAACAGTGAACAGAGAATGTATGAGTTTCTCAAGATTGGTGACAGATAGAAACAAGAGAAAGTACACTGTGATTCATCTACCTAGAGAAGTTACAGAGGTTTACACAGATAATTCCAAGTATAAGTGCAAGAAAATAAGAGAGACTTAGAAAACTCGTAAAAACTACATTGTTGATAGAGTTGGGAGTACTTAGCACTGTGAAAACAGCACTTTCGCACAAAGAAATCTACTTCTCTAAGAGCGCGAAACAGTAAACAGAGAATGTATGAGTTTCTCAAGATTGGTAGCAGATAGAAACAAGAGAAAGTACACAGTGATTCATCTACTTAGAGAAGTTACAGAGGTTTACACAGAGAAATCCAAGTGTAACTCCAAGAAAATAAGAGAGACTTAGAAAACCGGTAAGACCTACATTGTTGATAGAGTTGGGAGTACTTAGCACTGTGAAAACAGCACTTTCGCACAAAGAAATCTACTTCTCTAAGACTGGGAAACAGTGAACAGAGAATGTATGAGTTTCTCAAGATTGGTAACAGATAGAAACAAGAGAAAGTACACAGTGATTCATCTACCTAGAGAAGTTACAGAGGTTTACACAGAGAAATCCAAGTGTAACTCCAAGCAAATAAGAGAGACTTAGAAAACCGGTAAAACCTACATTGTTGATAGAGTTGGGAGTACTTAGCACTGTGAAAACAGCACTTTCGCACAAAGAAATCTACTTCTCTAAGACTAGGAATCAGTGAACAGAGAATGTGTGAGTTTCTCAAGATTGGTAACAGATACAAACAAGAGAAAGTACACAGTGATTCATCTACCTAGAGAAGTTACAGAGGTTTACACAGAGAATTCCAAGTATAAGTGCAAGAAAATAAGAGAGACTTAGAAAACTCGAAAAACTACATTGATGATAGAGTTGGGAGTACTTAGCACTGTGAAAACAGCACTTTCGCAGAAAGAAATCTACTTCTCTAAGACCGGGAAACAGTGAACAGAGAATGTACGAGTTTCTCAAGATTGGTAACAGATAGAAACAAGAGAAAGTACACAGTGATTCATCGACCTAGAGAAGTTACAGAGGTTTACACAGAGAAATCCAAGTGTAACTTCATGAAAATAAGAGAGACTTAGAAAACCAGTAAAACCTACATTGTTGATAGAGTTGGGAGTACTTAGCACTGTGAAAACAGCACTTTCGCACAAAGAAATCTACTTCTCTAAGACTGGGAATCAGTGAACAGAGAATGTGTGAGTTTCTCAAGATTGGTAACAGATAGAAACAAGAGAAAGTACACAGTGATTCATCTACCTAGAGAAGTTACAAAGATGTACACAGAGAATTCCAAGTATAAGTACAAACAAATAAGAGAGACTTAGAAAACCGTTAAAACCTACATTGTTGATAGAGTTGGAAGTACTTAGCACTGTGAAAACAGCACTTTCGCACAAAGAAATCTACTTCTCTAAGACCGCGAAACAGTGAACAGAGAATGTACGAGTTTCTCAAGATTGGTCACAGATAGAAACAAGAGAAAGTACACAGTGATTCATCTACCTAGAGAAGTTACAGAGGTTTACACAGAGAATTCCAAGTATAAGTGCAAGAAAATAAGAGAGACTTAGAAAACTGGTAAAACCTACATTGTTGATAGAGTTGGGAGTACTTAACACTGTGAAAACAGCACTTTCGCACAAAGAAATTTACTTCTCTAAGACTGGGAATCAGTGAACAGTGAATGTATGAGTTTCTCAAGATTGGTAACAGATAGAAACAAGAGAAAGTACACAGTGATTCATCTACCTAGAGAAGTTACAGAGGTTTACACAGAAAAATCCAAGTGTAACTTCATGAAAATAAGAGAGACTTAGAAAACCAGTAAAACCTACATTGTTGATAGAGTTGGGAGTACTTAGCACTGTGAAAACAGCACTTTCGCACAAAGAAATCTACTTCTCTAAGACTGGGAATCAGTGAACAGAGAAAGTATGAGTTTCTCAAGATTGGTAACATATAGAAAGGAGAGAAAGTACACAGTGATTCATCCACCTAGACAAGTTACAGAGGTTTACACAGAGAATTCCAAGTATAAGTACAAGCAAATAAGAGAGACTTAGAAAACCGGTAAAACCTACATTGTTGATAGAGTTGGGAGTACTTAGCACTGTGAAAACAGCACTTTCGCACAAAGAAATCTACTTCTCTAAGACTGGGAAACAGTGAACAGAGAATGTATGAGGTTCTCAAGATTGGTAACAGACAGAAACAAGAGAAAGTACATAGTGATTCATCTACCTAGAGAAGTTACAGAGGTTTACACAGAGAATTCTAAGTATAAGTGCAAGAAAATAAAAGAGACTTAGAATACTCGTAAAAACTACATTGTTGATAGAGTTGGGAGTACGTAGCACTGTGAAAACAGCACTTTCCACAAAGAAATCTACTTCTCTAAGACTGGGAAACAGTGAGCAGAGAATGTATGAGTTTCTCAAGATTGGTAACAGATAGAAACAAGAGAAAGTCCACAGTGATTCATCTACTGAGAGAAGTTACAGAGGTTTACACAGAGAATTCCAAGTATAAGTACAAACAAATAAGAGTGACTTAGAAAACCGGTAAAACCTAAACTGTTGATAGAGTTTGGAGTACTTAGCACTGTGAAAACAGCACTTTCGCAGAAGGAAATCTACTTCTCTAAGACTGGTAATCAGTGAACAGAGAATGTGTGAGTTTCTCAAGATTGGTAACAGATAGAAACAAGAGAAAGTACACAGTGATTCATCTACCTAGAGAAGTTACAGAGGTTTACACAGAGAATTCCAAGTATAAGTGCAAGAAAATAAGAGAGACTTAGAAAAATGGTAAAAACTACCTTTTTGATAAGTTGGGAGTACTTAGCACTGTGAAAACAGCACTTTCACACAAAGAAATCTACTTCTCTAAGACCGCGAAACAGTAAACAGAGAATGTATGAGTTTCTCAAGATTGGTAACAGATAGAAACAAGAGAAAGTACACAGTGATTCATCTACGGAGAGAAGTTAGAGCGGTTTACACAGAGAATTCCAAGTATAAGTACAAACAAATAAGAGAGACTTAGAAAACCGGTAAAACCTACATTGTTGATAGAGTTGGGAGTACTTAGCACTGTGAAAACAGCACTTTCGCACAAAGAAATCTACTTCTCTAAGACTGCTAAACAGTAAACAGAGAATGTATGAGTTTCTCAAGATTGGTAACAGATACAAACAAGAGAAAGTCCACAGTGATTCATCTACCTAGAGAAGTTACAGAGGTTTACACAGAGAATTCCAAGTATAAGTACAAGAAAATAAGAGAGACTTATAAAACTGGTAAAACCTACATTGTTGATAGAGTTGGGAGTACATAGCACTTGGAAAACAGCACTTTCGAAGAAAGAAATCTACTTCTCTAAGACCGGGAAACAGTGAACAGAGAATGTATGAGTTTCTCAAGATTGGTAACAGATAGAAACAAGAGAAAGTACACAGTGATTCATCTACTTAGAGAAGTTACAGAGGTTTACACAGAGAAATCCAAGTGTAACTCCAAGAAAATAAGATAGACTTAGAAAACCGGTAAAACCTACATTGTTGATAGAGTTGTGAGTACTTAGCACTGTGAAAACAGCACTTTCGCACAAAGAAATCTACTTCTCTAAGACTGAGAAACAGTGAACAGAGAATGTATGAGTTTCTCAAGATTGGTAACAGATAGAAACAAGAGAAAGTACACAGTGATTCGTCTGTCTAGAGAAGTTACAGAGGTTTACACAGAGAAATCCAAGTGTAACTTCATGAAAATTAGAGAGACTTAGAAAACTGGTAAAAACTACATTGTTGATAGAGTTGGGAATACTTAGCAATGTGAAAACACCACTTTCGCACAAAGAAATCTTCTTCTCTAAGACTGGGAATCAGTGAACAGAGAAAGTATGAGTTTCTCAAGATTGGTAACAGATAGAAAGGAGAGAAAGTACACAGTGATTCATCCACCTAGAGAAGTTACAGAGGTTTACACAGAGAATTCCAAGTATAAGTACAAGCAAATAAGAGAGACTTAGAAAACCGGTAAAACCTACATTGTTGATAGAGTTGGGAGTACTTAGCAATGTGAAAACAGCACTTTCGCACAAGGAAATCTACTTCTCTAAGACTGGGAATCAGTGAACAGAGAATGTGTGAGTTTCTCAAGATTGGTAACAGATAGAAACAAGAGAAAGTACACAGTGATTCATCTACCTAGAGAAGTTACAGAGGTTTACACAGAGAATTCCAAGGATAAGTGCAGAAAATAAGAGAGACTTAGAAAACTGGTAAAAACTACATTGTTGATAGAGTGGGGAGTACTTAGCACTGTGAAAACAGCACTTTCGCACAAAGAAATCTACTTCTCTAAGACTGGGAAACAGTGAACAGAGAATGTATGAGTTTCTCAAGATTGGTAACAGATAGAAACAAGAGAAAGTACACAGTGATTCATCTACCTAGAGAAGTTACAGAGGTTTACACAGAGAATTCCAAGTATAAGTGCAAGAAAATAGGAGAGACTTAGAAAACTCGTAAAAACTACATTGTTGATAGAGTTGGGAGTACTTATCACTGTGAAAACAGCACTTTCGCACAAAGAAATCTACTTCTCTAAGAGCGCGAAACAGTAAACAGAGAATGTATGAGTTTCTCAAGATTGGTAACAGATAGAAACAAGAGAAAGTCCACAGTGATTCATCTACGGAGAGAAGTTACAGAGGTTTACACAGAGAATTCCAAGTATAAGTACAAACAAATAAGAGAGACTTAGAAAACCGGTAAAACCTACATTGTTGATAGAGTTGGGAGTACTTAGCACTGTGAAAACAGCACTTTCGCAGAAAGAAATCTACTTCTCTAAGAGCGCGAAACAGTAAACAGAGAATGTATGAGTTTCTCAAGATTGGTAACAGATAGAAACAAGAGAAAGTCCACAGTGATTCATCTACTGAGAGAAGTTACAGAGGTTTACATAGAGAATTCGAAGTATAAGTACAAGAAAATAAGAGAGACTTAGAAAACTGGTAAAACCTACATTGTTGATAGAGTTGGGAGTACTTAGCACTGTGAAAACAGCACTTTGGCACAAAGAAATCTACTTCTCTAAGACCGGGAAACAGTGAACGGAGAATGTATGAGTTTCTCAAGATTGGTAACAGATAGAAACAAGAAAAAGTACACAGTGATTCATCTACCTAGAGAAGTTACAGAGGTTTACACAGAGAATTCCAAGTATAAGTACAAGAAAATAAGAGAGACTTAGAAAACTGGTAAAACCTACATTGTTGATAGAGTTGGGAGTACTTAGCACTGTGAAAACAGCACTTTCGCAGAAAGAAATCTACTTCTCTAAGACTGGGAATCAGTGAACAGAGAATGTGTGAGTTTCTCAAGATTGGTAACAGATAGAAACAAGAGAAAGTACACAGTGATTCATCTACCTAGAGAAGTTACAGAGGTTTACACAGAGAATTCCAAGTATAAGTGCAAGAAAATAAGAGAGACTTAGAAAACTGGTAAAAACTACCTTTTTGATAAGTTGGGAGTACTTAACACTGTGAAAACAGCACTTTCGCACAAAGAAATTTACTTCTCTAAGACCGCGAAACAGTAAACAGAGAATGTATGAGTTTCTCAAGATTGGTAACAGATAGAAACAAGAGAAAGTCCACAGTGATTCATCTACCCAGAGAAGTTACAGAGGTTTACACAGAGAAATCCAAGTGTAACTTCATGAAAATAAGAGAGACTTAGAAAACCAGTAAAATCTACATTGTTGATAGAGTTGGGAGTACTTAGCACTGTGAAAACAGCACTTTCGCACAAAGAAATCTACTTCTCTAAGACTGGGAATCAGTAAACAGAGAATGTGGGAGTTTCTCAAGATTGGTAACAGATAGAAACAAGAGAAAGTACACAGTGATTCATCTACCTAGAGAAGTTAAAGAGGTTTACACAGAGAATTCCAAGTAAACGTGCAAGAAAATAAGAGAGACTTAGAAAACTGGTAAAAACTACCTTTTTGATAAGTTGGGAGTACTTAACACTGTGAAAACAGCACTTTCGCACAAAGAAATTTACTTCTCTAAGACCGCGAAACAGTAAACAGAAAATGTATGTGTTTCTCAAGATTGGTAACAGATAGAAACAAGAGAAAGTCCCCCGGGATTCATCTACGGAGAGAAGTTAGAGAGATTTACATAGAGAATTCAAAGTATAAGTACAAGCAAATAAGAGAGACTTAGAAAACCGGTAAAACCTACATTGTTGATAGAGTTGGGAGTACTTAGCACTGTGAAAACAGCACTTTTGCAGAAAGTAATCTATTTCTGTTAGACTGGAAATCAGTGAACAGAGAATGTGTGAATTTCTCAAGATTGGTAACACATAGAAACAAGAGAAAGTACACAGTGATTCGTCTACCTGGAGAAGTTAAAGAGGTTTACACAGAGAATTCCAAGTATAAGTGCAAGAAAATAAGAGAGACTTAGAAAACTGGTAAAAACTACCTTTTTGATAAGTTGGGAGTACTTAGCACTGTGAAAACAGCACTTTCGCACAAAGAAATCTACTTCTCTAAGACTGGGAAACAGTGAACAGAGAATGTGTGAGTTTCTCAAGATTGGTAACAGATAGAAACAAGAGAAAGTACACAGTGATTCATCTACCTAGAGAAGTTACAGAGGTTTACACAGAGAATTCCAAGTATAAGTGCAAGAAAATAAGAGAGACTTAGAAAACTGGTAAAAACTACCTTTTTGATAAGTTGGGAGTACTTAACACTGTGAAAACAGCACTTTCGCACAAAGAAATTTACTTCTCTAAGACCGCGAAACAGTAAACAGAGAATGTATGAGTTTCTCAAGATTGGTAACAGATAGAAACAAGAGAAAGTCCACAGTGATTCATCTACCCAGAGAAGTTACAGAGGTTTACACAGAGAAATCCAAGTGTAACTTCATGAAAATAAGAGAGACTTAGAAAACCAGTAAAATCTACATTGTTGATAGAGTTGGGAGTACTTAGCACTGTGAAAACAGCACTTTCGCACAAAGAAATCTACTTCTCTAAGACTGGGAATCAGTAAACAGAGAATGTGGGAGTTTCTCAAGATTGGTAACAGATAGAAACAAGAGAAAGTACACAGTGATTCATCTACCTAGAGAAGTTAAAGAGGTTTACACAGAGAATTCCAAGTAAACGTGCAAGAAAATAAGAGAGACTTAGAAAACTGGTAAAAACTACCTTTTTGATAAGTTGGGAGTACTTAACACTGTGAAAACAGCACTTTCGCACAAAGAAATTTACTTCTCTAAGACCGCGAAACAGTAAACAGAAAATGTATGTGTTTCTCAAGATTGGTAACAGATAGAAACAAGAGAAAGTCCCCCGGGATTCATCTACGGAGAGAAGTTAGAGAGATTTACATAGAGAATTCAAAGTATAAGTACAAGCAAATAAGAGAGACTTAGAAAACCGGTAAAACCTACATTGTTGATAGAGTTGGGAGTACTTAGCACTGTGAAAACAGCACTTTTGCAGAAAGTAATCTATTTCTGTTAGACTGGAAATCAGTGAACAGAGAATGTGTGAATTTCTCAAGATTGGTAACACATAGAAACAAGAGAAAGTACACAGTGATTCGTCTACCTGGAGAAGTTAAAGAGGTTTACACAGAGAATTCCAAGTATAAGTGCAAGAAAATAAGAGAGACTTAGAAAACTGGTAAAAACTACCTTTTTGATAAGTTGGGAGTACTTAGCACTGTGAAAACAGCACTTTCGCACAAAGAAATCTACTTCTCTAAGACTGGGAAACAGTGAACAGAGCATGTATGAGTTTCTCAAGATTGGTAACAGATAGAAACAAGAGAAAGTACACAGTGATTCATCTACCTAGAGAAGATACAGAGGTTTACACAGAGAATTCCAAGCATAAGTGCAAGAAAATAAGAGAGACTTAGAAAACTCGTAAAAACTACATTGTTGATAGAGTTGGGAGTACTTATCACTGTGAAAACAGCACTTTCGCACAAAGAAATCTACTTCTATAAGAGCGCGAAACAGTAAACAGAGAATGTATGAGTTTCTCAAGATTGGTAACAGATAGAAACAAGAGAAAGTCCACAGTGATTCATCTACTGAGAGAAGTTACAGAGCTTTACATAGAGAATTCGAAGTATTAGTACAAGAAAATAAGAGAGACTTAGAAAACTGGTAAAACCTACATTGTTGATAGAGTTGGGAGTAGTTAGCACTGTGAAAACAGCACTTTCGCACAAAGAAATCTACTTCTCTAAGACCGGGAAACAGTGAACGGAGAATGTATGAGTTTCTCAAGATTGGTAACAGATAGAAACAAGAGAAAGTACACAGTGATTCATCTACCTAGAGAAGTTACAGAGGTTTACACAGAGAATTCCAAGTATAAGTACAAACAAATAAGAGAGACTTAGAAAACCGGTAAAACCTACATTGTTGATAGAGTTGGGAGTACTTAGCACTGTGAAAACAGCACTTTCGCAGAAAGAAATCTACTTCTCTAAGACTGGGAATCAGTGAACAGAGAATATGTGAGTTTCTCAAGATTGGTAACAGATAGAAACAAGAGAAAGTACACAGTGATTCATCTACCTAGAGAAGTTACAGAGGTTTACACAGAGAATTCCAAGTATAAGTGCAAGAAAATAAGAGAGAATTAGAAAACTGGTAAAAACTTCCTTTTTGATAAGTTGGGAGTACTTAGCACTGTGAAAACAGCACTTTCGCACAAAGAAATCTTCTTCTCTAAGACTGCGAAACAGTAAACAGAGAATGTATGAGTTTCTCAAGACTGGTAACAGATAGAAACAAGAGAAAGTACACAGTGATTCATCTACCTAGAGAAGTTACAGAGGTTTACACAGAGAAATCCAAGTGTAACTTCATGAAAATAAGAGAGACTTAGAAAACCAGTAAAACCTACATTGTTGATAGAGTTTGGAGTACTTAGCACTGTGAAAACAGCACTTTCGCACAAAGAAATCTACTTCTCTAAGACTGGGAATCAGTGAACAGAGAATGTGGGAGTTTCTCAAGATTGGTAACAGATAGAAACAAGAGAAAGTACACAGTGATTCATCTACCTAGAGAAGTTAAAGAGGTTTACACAGAGAATTCCAAGTATAAGTGCAAGAAAATAAGAGAGACCTAGAAAACTGGTAAAAACTACCTTTTTGATAAGTTGGGAGTACTTAGCACTGTGAAAACAGCACTTTCGCACAAAGAAATCTACTTCTCTAAGAGCGCGAAACAGTAAACAGAGAATGTATGAGTTTCTCAAGATTGGTAACAGATAGAAACAAGAGAAAGTACACAGTGATTCATCTACCTAGAGAAGTTACAGAGGTTTACACAGAGAATTCCAAGTATAAGTGCAAGAAAATAAGAGAGACTTAGAAAACTCGTAAAAACTACATTGTTGATAGAGTTGGGAGTACTTATCACTGTGAAAACAGCACTTTCGCTCAAAGAAATCTACTTCTCTAAGAGCGCGAAACAGTAAACAGAGAATGTATGAGTTTCTCAAGATTGGTAACAAATAGAAACAAGACAAAGTCCACAGTGATTCATCTACTGAGAGAAGTTACAGAGCTTTACATAGAGAATTCGAAGTATAAGTACAAGAAAATAAGAGAGACTTAGAAAACTGGTAAAACCTACATTGTTAATAGAGTTGGGAGTAGTTAGCACTGTGAAAACAGCACTTTCGCACAAAGAAATCTACTTCTCTAAGACAGGGAAACAGTGAACGGAGAATGTATGAGTTTCTCAAGATTGGTAACAGATAGAAACAAGAGAAAGTACACAGTGATTCATCTACCTAGAGAAGTTACAGAGGTTTACACAGAGAATTCCAAGTATAAGTACAAACAAATAAGAGAGACTTAGAAAACCGGTAAAACCTATAATGTTGATAGAGTTGGGAGTACTTAGTACTGTGAAAACAGCACTTTCGGAGAGAGAAATCTACTTCTCTAAGACTGGGAATCAGTGAACAGAGAATGTGTGAGTTTCTCAAGATTGGTAACAGATAGAAACAAGAGAAAGTACACAATGATTCATCTACCTAGAGAAGTTACAGAGGTTTACACAGAGAATTCCAAGTATAAGTGCAAGAAAATAAGAGAGAATTAGAAAACTGGTAAAAACTTCCTTTTTGATAAGTTGGGAGTACTTAGCACTGTGAAAACAGCACTTTCGCACAAAGAAATCTACTTCTCTAAGACCGCGAAACAGTAAACAGAGAATGTATGAGTTTCTCAAGACTGGTAACAGATAGAAACAAGAGAAAGTACACAGTGATTCATCTACCTAGAGAAGTTACAGAGGTTTACACAGAGAATTCCAAGTATAAGTACAAGAAAATAAGAGAGACTTATAAACCTGGTAAAGCCTACATTGTTGATAGAATTGGGAGTACATAGCACTTGGAAAACAGCACTTTCGAAGAAAGAAATCTACTTCTCTAAGACCGGGAAACAGTGAACAGAGAATGTATGAGTTTCTCAAAAGTGGTAACAGATAGAAACAAGAGAAAGTACATAGTGATTCGTCAACCTAGAGAAGTTACAGAGGTTTACACAGAGAATTCCAAGTATAAGTGCAAGAAAATAAGAGAGACTTAGAAAACTCGTAAAAACTACATTGTTGATAGAGTTGGGAGTACTTAGCACTGTGAAAACCGCACTTTCGGACTAAGAAATCTACTTCTCTAAGACCGCGAAACAGTGAACAGAGAATGTATGAGTTTCTCAAGATTGGTAACAGATAGAAACAAGAGAAAGTCCACAGTGATTCATCTACCGGGAGAAGTTACAGAGGTTTACATGGACAATTCCAAGTATAAGTACAAGAAAATAAGAGAAACTTAGAAAACTGGTAAAACCTACATTGTTGATAGAGTTGGGAGTACTTAGCACTGTGAAAACAGGACTTTCGCAGAAAGAAATCTACTTCTCTAAGACCTTGAAACAGTGAACGGAGAATGTATGAGTTTCTCAAGATTGGTAACAGATAGAAACAAGAGAAAGTCCACAGTGATTCATCTACCTAGAGAAGTTACAGAGGTTTACACAGAGAATTCCAAGTATAAGTACAAACAAATAAGAGAGACTTAGAAAACCGGTAAAACCTACATTGTTGATAGAGTTGGGAGTACTTAGCACTGTGAAAACAGCACTTTCGCAGAAAGAAATCTACTTCTGTAAGACTGGGAATCAGTGAACAGAGAATGTGTGAGTTTCTCAAGATTAGTAACAGATAGAAACAAGAGAAAGTACACTGTGATTCATCTACCTAGAGAAGTTACAGAGGTTTACACAGAGAATTCCAACGATAAGTGCAAGAAAATAAGAGAGACTTAGAAAACTGTAAAAAACTACATTGTTGATAGAGTTGGGAGTACTTAGCACTGTGAAAACAGCACTTTCGCACAAAGAAATCTACTTCTCTAAGACCGGGAAACAGTGAACAGAGAATGTATGAGTTTCTCAAGATTGGTAACAGATAGAAACAAGAGAAAGTCCACAGTGATTCATCTACCTAGAGAAGTTACAGAGGTTTACACAGAGAAATCCAAGTGTAACTCCAAGAAAATAAGAGAGACTAAGAAAACCGGTAAAACCTACATTGTTGATAGAGTTGGGAGTACTTAGCACTGTGAAAACAGCACTTTCGCACAAAGAAATCTACTTCTCTAAGACTGGGAATCAGTGAACAGAGAATGTGGGAGTTTCTAAAGATTGGTAACAGATAGAAACAAGAGAAAGTACACAGTGATTCATCTACCTAGAGAAGTTAAAGAGGTTTACACAGAGAATTCCAAGTATAAGTGCAAGAAAATAAGAGAGACTTAGAAAACTGGTAAAAACTACCTTTTTGATAAGTTGGGAGTACTTAACACTGTGAAAACAGCACTTTCGCACAAAGAAATTTACTTCTCTAAGACCGCGAAACAGTAAACAGAAAATGTATGTGTTTCTCAAGATTGGTAACAGATAGAAACAAGAGAAAGTCCACCGGGATTCATCTACGGAGAGAAGTTAGAGAGATTTACACGGAGAATTCAAAGTATAAGTACAAGCAAATAGGAGAGACTTAGAAAACTGGTAAAACCTACATTGTTGATAGAGTTGGGAGTAGTTAGCACTGTGAAAACAGCACTTTCGCACAAAGAAATCTACTTCTCTAAGACCGGGAAACAGTGAACGGAGAATGTATGAGTTTCTCAAGATTGGTAACAGATAGAAACAAGAGAAAGTACACAGTGATTCATCTACCTAGAGAAGTTACAGAGATTTACACAGAGAATTCCAAGTATAAGTACAAACAAATAAGAGAGACTTAGAAAACCGGTAAAACCTACATTGTTGATAGAGTTGGGAGTACTTAGCACTGTGAAAACAGCACTTTCGCAGAAAGAAATCTACTTCTCTAAGACTGGGAATCAGTGAACAGAGAATGTGTGAGTTTCTCAAGATTGGTAACAGATAGAAACAAGAGAAAGTACCCAGTGATTCATCTACCTAGAGAAGTTACAGAGGTTTACACAGAGAATTCCAAGTATAAGTGAAAGAAAATAAGAGAGAATTAGAAAACTGGTAAAAACTTCCTTTTTGATAAGTTGGGAGTACTTAGCACTGTGAAAACAGCACTTTCGCACAAAGAAATCTACTTCTCTAAGACTGGTAAACAGTAAACAGAGAATGTATGAGTTTCTCAAGATTGGTAACAGATAGAAACAAGAGAAAGTACACAGTGATTCATCTACTTAGAGAAGTTACAGAGGTTTACACAGAGAAATCCAAGTGTAACTCCAAGAAAATAAGATAGACTTAGAAAACCAGTAAAACCTACATTGTTGATAGAGTTGGGAGTACTTAGCACTGTGAAAACAGCACTTTCGCACAAAGAAATCTACTTCTCTAAGACTGAGAAACAATGAACAGAGAATGTATGAGTTTCTCAAGATTGGTAACAGATAGAAACAAGAGAAAGTGCACAGTGATTCATCTATCTAGAGAAGTTACAGAGGTTTACACAGACAAATCCAAGTGTAACTTCATGAAAATTAGAGAGACTTAGAAAACTGGTAAAAACTACATTGTTGATAGAGTTGGGAATACTTAGCAATGTGAAAACGGCACTTTCGCACAACGAAATCTACTTCTCTAAGACTGGGAATCAGTGAACAGAGAATGTATGAGTTTCTCAAGATTGGTAACAGATAGAAACAAGAGAAAGTCCACAGGGATTCATCTACCGAGAGAAGTTACAGAGGTTGACATAGAGAATTCCAAGTATAAGTACAAGAAAATAAGAAAGACTTAGAAAACTGGTAAAACCTACATTGTTGATAGAGTTGGGAGTACTTAGCACTGTGAAAACAGGACTTTCGCAGAAAGAAATCTACTTCTCTAAGACCGGGAAACAGTGAACGGAGAATGTATGAGTTTCTCAAGATTGGTAACAGATAGAAACAAGAGAAAGTCCACAGTGATTCATCTACCTAGAGAAGTGACAGAGGTTTACACAGAGAAATCCAAGTGTAACTCCAAGAAAATAAGATAGACTTAGAAAACCGGTAAAACCTACATTGTTGATAGAGTTGGGAGTACTTAGCACTGTGAAAACAGCACTTTCGCACAAAGAAATCTACTTCTCTAAGACTGAGAAACAGTGAACAGAGAATGTATGAGTTTCTCAAGATTGGTAACAGATAGAAACAAGAGAAAGTACACAGTGATTCATCTGTCTAGAGAAGTTACAGAGGTTTACACAGAGAAATCCAAGTGTAACTTCATGAAAATTAGAGAGACTTAGAAAACTGGTAAAAACTACATTGTTGATAGAGTTGGGAATACTTAGCAATGTGAAAACACCACATTCGCACAAAGAAATCTACTTCTCTAAGACTGGGAATCAGTGAACAGAGAAAGTATGAGTTTCTCAAGATTGGTAACAGATAGAAAGGAGAGAAAGTACACAGTGATTCATCCACCTAGAGAATTTTCAGAGGTTTACACAGAGAATTCCAAGTATAAGTACAAGCAAATAAGAGAGACTTAGAAAACCGGTAAAAACTACATTGTTGATAGAGTTGGGAGTACTTAGCACTGTGAAAACAGCACTTTCACACAAAGAAATCTACTTCTCTAAGACTGGAAAACAGTGAACAGAGAATGTATGAGGTTCTCAAAATTGGTAACAGACAGAAACAAGAGAAAGCACATAGTGATTCATCTACCTAGAGAAGTTACAGAGGTTTACACAGAGAATTCCAAGTATAAGTGCAAGAAAAAAAAAGAGACTTAGAAAACTCGTAAAAGCTACATTGTTGATAGAGTTGGGAGTACTTAGCACTGTGAAAACAGCACTTTCGCAGAAAGAAATCTACTTCTCTAAGACCGCGAAACAGTGAACAGAGAATGTATGAGTTTCTCAAGATTGGTAACAGATAGAAACAAGAGAAAGTCCACAGTGATTCATCTACTGGGAGAAGTTACAGAGGTTTACATAGAGAATTCCAAGTATAAGTACAAGAAAATAAGAGAGACTTAGAAAACTGGTAAAACCTACATTGTTGATAGAGTTGGGAGTACTTAGCACTGTGAAAACAGGACTTTCGCAGAAAGAAATCTACTTCTCTAAGACCGGGAAACAGTGAACGGAGAATGTATGAGTTTCTCAAGATTGGTAACAGATAGAAACAAGAGAAAGTCCACAGTGATTCATCTACCTAGAGAAGTTACAGAGGTTTACACAGAGAATTCCAAGTATAAGTACAAACAAATAAGAGAGACTTAGAAAACCGGTAAAACCTACATTGTTGATAGAGTTGGGAGTACTTAGCACTGTGAAAACAGCGCGTTCGCAGAAAGAAATCTATTTCTATAAGACTGGGAATCAGTGAACAGAGAATGTGTGAGTTTCTCAAGATGAGTAACAGATAGAAACAAGAGAAAATACACTGTGATTCATCTACCTAGAGAAGTTACAGAGGTTTACACAGAGAATTCCAAGTATAAGTGCAAGAAAATAAGAGAGACTTAGAAAACTTGTAAAAACTACATTGTTGATAGAGTTGGGAGTACTTAGCACGGTTAAAACAGCACTTTCGCAGAAAGAAATCTACTGCTGTAAGACCGCGAAACAGTGAACAGAGAATGTATGAGTTTCTCAAGTTTGGTAACAGATAGAAACAAGAGAAATTACACAGTGATTCATCTACCTAGAGAAGTTACAGAGGTTTACACAGAGAATTCCAAGTATAAGTACAAGCAAATAAGAGGGACTTAGAAAACCGGTAAAACCTACATTGTTAATACAGTTGGGAGTACTTAGCACTGTGAAAACAGCACTTTCGCCGAAAGAAATCTACTTCTCTAAGACTGGGAATCACTGAACAGAGAATGTGTGAGTTTCTCAAGATTGGTAACAGATAGAAACAAAAGAAAGTCCACAGTGATTCATCTACCTAGAGAAGTTACAGAGGTTTACACAGAGAATTCCAAGTATAAGAGCAAGAAAATAAGAGAGACTTAGAAAACTGGTAAAAACTACCTTTTTGATAAGTTGGGAGTACTTAACACTGTGAAAACCGCACTTTCGCACAAAGAAATTTACTTCTCTAAGACCGCGAAACAGTAAACAGAGAATGTATGAGTTTCTCAAGATTGGTAACAGATAGAAACAAGAGAAAGTCCACCGGGATTCATCTATGGAGAGAAGTTAGAGAGGTTTACACAGAGAATTCCAAGTATAAGTACAAGCAAATAAGAGAGACTTAGAAAACCGGTAAAACCTACATTGTCGATAGAGTTGGGAGTACTTAGCACTGTGAAAACAGCACTCTCGCACAAAGAAATCTACTTCTCTAAGACTGGAATCAGTGAACAGAGAATGTGTGAGTTTCTCAAGATTGGTAACAGATAGAAACAAGAGAAAGTACACAGTGATTCAACTACCTAGAGAAGTTAGAGAGGTTTACACAGAGAATTCCCAGTATAAGTGCAAGAAAATAAGAGAGACTTAGAAAACTTGTAAAAACTACATTGTTGATAGAGTTGGGAGTACTTAGCACTGTGAAAACAGCACTTTCGCAGAAAGAAATCTACTTCTCTAAGACCGGGAAACAGTGAACAGAGAATGTATGAGTTTCTCAAGATTGGTAACAGATAGAAACAAGAGAAAGTCCACAGTGATTCATCTATGGAGAGAAGTTAGAGAGGTTTACACAGAGAATTCCAAGTATAAGTACAAGCAAATAAGAGAGACTTAGAAAACCGGTAAAACCTACATTGTCGATAGAGTTGGGAGTACTTAGCACTGTGAAAACAGCACTCTCGCACAAAGAAATCTACTTCTCTAAGACTGGAATCAGTGAACAGAGAATGTGTGAGTTTCTCAAGATTGGTAACAGATAGAAACAAGAGAAAGTACACTGTGATTCAACTACCTAGAGAAGTTAGAGAGGTTTACACAGAGAATTCCCAGTATAAGTGCAAGAAAATAAGAGAGACTTAGAAAACTTGTAAAAACTACATTGTTGATAGAGTTGGGAGTACTTAGCACTGTGAAAACAGCACTTTCGCAGAAAGAAATCTACTTCTCTAAGACCGGGAAACAGTGAACAGAGAATGTATGAGTTTCTCAAGATTGGTAACAGATAGAAACAAGAGAAAGTACACATTGATTCATCTACCGAGAGAAGTTACAGAGGTTTACATAGAGAAATCCAAGTGTAACTCCAAGAAAATAAGAGAGACTTAGAAAACCGATAAAACCTACATTGTTGATAGAGTTGGGAGTACTTAGCACTGTGAAAACAGCACTTTCGCACAAAGAAATCTACTTCTCTAAGACTGGGAATCAGTGAACAGAGAATGTGTGAGTTTCTCAAGATTGGTAACAGACAGAAACAAGAGAAAGTACACAGTGATTCATCTACCTAGAGAAGTTACAGAGGTTTACACAGAGAATTCCAAGTATAAGTGCAAGAAAATAAGAGAGACTTAGAAAACTGGTAAAACCTACATTGTTGATAGAGTTGGGAGTACTTAGCACTGTGAAAACAGCAGTTTCGCAGAAAGAAATCTACTTCTCTAAGACCGGGAAACAGTGAAAAGAGAATGTATGAGTTTCTCAAGATTGGTAACAGATAGAAACAAGAGAAAGTCCACAGTGATTCATCTACCTAGAGAAGTTACAGAGGTTTACACAGAGAAATCCTAGTGTAACTTCATGAAAATAAGAGAGACTTAGAAAACCAGTAAAACCTACATTGTTGATAGAGTTGGGAGTACTTAGCACTGTGAATACAGCGCTTTCGCACAAAGAAATCTACTTCTCTAAGACTGGGAATCAGTGAACAGAGAATGTGTGAGTTTCTCAAGATTGGTAACAGATAGAAACAAGAGAAAGTACACAGTGATTCATCTACCTAGAGAAGTTACAGAGGTTTACACAGAGAATTCCAGGTATAAGTGCAAGAAAATAAGAGAGACTTAGAAAACTCGTAAAAACCACATTGTTGATAGAGTTGGGAGTACTTATCACTGTGAAAACAGCACTTTCGCACAAAGAAATCTACTTCTCTAACAGCGCGAAACAGTAAACAGAGAATGTATGAGTTTCTCATGATTGGTAACAGATAGAAACAAGAGAAAGTCCACAGTGATTCATCTACTGAGAGAAGTTACAGAGGTTTACACAGAGAATTCCAAGTCTAAGTACAAACAAATAAGAGAGACTTAGAAAACCGGTAAAACCTACATTGTTGATAGAGTTGGGAGTACTTAGCACTGTGAAAACAGCACTTTCGTAGAAAGAAATCTACTTCTCTAAGACTGGGAATCAGTGAACAGAGAATGTGTGAGTTTCTCAAGATTGGTAACAGATAGAAACAAGAGAAAGTACACAGTGATTCAACTACCTAGAGAAGTTACAGAGGTTTACACAGAGAATTCCAAGTATAAGTGCAAGAAAATAAGAGAGACTTAGAAAACTGGTAAAAACTTCCTTTTTGATAAGTTGGGAGTACTTAGCACTGTGAAAACAGCACTTTCGCACAAAGAAATCTACTTCTCTAAGACCGCGAAACAGTAAACAGAGAATGTATGAGTTTCTCAAGATTGGTAACAGATAGAAACAAGAGAAAGTCCACAGTGATTCATCTACGGAGAGAAGTTAGAGAGGTTTACACAGAGAATTCCAAGTATAAGTACAAGCAAATAAGAGAGACTTAGAAAACCGGTAAAACCTACATTGTTGATAGAGTTGGAAGTACTTAGCACTGTGAAAACAGTACTTTCGCACAAAGAAATCTACTTCTCTAAGACCGGGAAACAGTGAACAGAGAATGTATGAGTTTCTCAAGATTGGTAACAGATAGAAACAAGAGAAAGTACACAGTGATTCATCTATCTAGAGAAGTTACAGAGGTTTACACAGAGAAATCCAAGTGTAACTTCATGAAAATTAGAGAGACTTAGAAAACTGGTAAAAACTACATTGTTGATAGAGTTCGGAATACTTAGCAATGTGAAAACGGCACTTTCGCACAAAGAAATCTACTTCTCTAAGACTGGGAATCAGTGAACAGAGAATGTATGAGTTTCTCAAGATTGGTAAAAGATAGAAACAAGAGAAAGTCCACAGGGATTCATCTACCGAGAGACATTACAGAGGTTTACATAGAGAATTCCAAGTATAAATACAAGAAAATAAGAGAGACTTAGAAAACTGGTAAAACCTACATTGTTGATAGAGTTGGGAGTACTTAGCACTGTGAAAACAGGACTTTCGCAGAAAGAAATCTACTTCTCTAAGACCGGGAAACAGTGAACGGAGAATGTATGAGTTTCTCAAGATTGGTAACAGATAGAAACAAGAGAAAGTCCACAGTGATTCATCTACCTAGAGAAGTTACAGAGGTTTACACAGAGAAATCCAAGTGTAACTTCATGAAAATTAGAGAGACTAAGAAAACTGGTAAAAACTACATTGTTGATAGAGTTGGGAATACTTAGCAATGTGAAAACACCACTTTCGCACAAAGAAATCTACTTCTCTAAGACTGGGAAACAGTGAACAGAGAATGTATGACGTTCTCAAGATTTGTAACAGACAGAAACAAGAGAAAGCACATAGTGATTCATCTACCTAGAGAAGTTACAGAGGTTTACACAGAGAATTCCAAGTATAAGTGCAAGAAAATAAAAGAGACTTAGAAAACTCGTAAAAACTACATTGTTGATAGAGTTGGGAGTACTTTGCACTGTGAAAACAGCACTTTCGCAGAAAGAAATCTACTTCTCTAAGACCGCGAAACAGTGAACAGAGAATGTATGAGTTTCTCAAGTTTGGTAACAGATAGAAAGAAGAGAAAGTCCACAGTGATTCATCTACCGGGAGAAGTTACAGAGGTTTACATAGAGAATTCCAAGTATACGTACAAGAAAATAAGAGAGACTTAGAAAACTGGTAAAACCTACATTGTTGATAGAGTTGGGAGTACTTAGCACTGTGAAAACAGGACTTTTGCAGAAAGAAATCTACTTCTCTAAGACCGGGAAACAGTGAACGGAGAATGTATGAGTTTCTCAAGATTGGTAACAGATAGAAACAAGAGAAAGTCCACAGTGATTCATCTACCTAGAGAAGTTACAGAGGTTTACACAGAGAATTCCAAGTGTAACTCCAAGAAAATAAGAGAGACTTAGAAAACCGGTAAAACCTACATTGTTGATAGAGTTGGGAGTGTTTAGCACTGTGAAAACAGCACTTTCGCACAAAGAAATCTACTTCTCTAAGACTGGGAATCAGTGAACAGAGAATGTGGGAGTTTCTCAAGATTGGTAACAGATAGAAACAAGAGAAAGTACACAGTGATTCATCTACCTAGAGAAGTTACAGAGGTTTACACAGAGAATTCCAAGTATAAGTGCAAGAAAATAAGAGAGACTTAGAAAACTCGTGAAACCTGCATTGTTGATAGAGTTGGGAGTACTTAGCACTGTGAAAACAGCACTTTCGCAGAAAGAAATCTACTTCTCTAAGACTGGGAATCAGTGAACAGAGAATGTGTGAGTTTCTCAAGATTGGTAACAGATAGAAACAAGAGAAAGTACACAGTGATTCATCTGCCTAGAGAAGTTACAGAGGTTTACACAGAGAATTCCAAGTATAAGTGCAAGAAAATAAGAGAGACTTAGAAAACTGGTAAAAACTGCCTTTTTGATAAGTTGGGAATACTTAACACTGTGAAAACAGCACTTTCGCACAAAGAAATTTACTTCTCTAAGACCGCGAAACAGTAAACAGAGAATGTATGAGTTTCTCAAGACTGGTAACAGATAGAAACAAGAGAAAGTACACAGTGATTCATCTACCTAGAGAAGTTACAGAGGTTTACACAGAGAATTCCAAGTATAAGTGCAAGAAAATAAGAGAGACT
Organism: Heterohyrax brucei; assembly: GCA_028571685.1. Taxonomy (NCBI): domain Eukaryota; kingdom Metazoa; phylum Chordata; class Mammalia; order Hyracoidea; family Procaviidae; genus Heterohyrax; species Heterohyrax brucei. Next base: position 32,317,535 of record CM053152.1, read on the forward strand.
TAGAAAACTCGTAAAACCTGCATTGTTGATAGAGTTGGGAGTACTTAGCACTGTGAAAACAGCACTTTCGCAGAAAGAAATCTACTTCTCTAAGACTGGGAATCAGTGAACAGAGAATGTGTGAGTTTCTCAAGATTGGTAACAGATAGAAACAAGAGAAAGTACACAGTGATTCATCTGCCTAGAGAAGTTACAGAGGTTTACACAGAGAATTCCAAGTATAAGTGCAAGAAAATAAGAGAGACTTAGAAAACTGGTAAAAACTACCTTTTTGATAAGTTGGGAGTACTTAACACTGTGAAAACAGCACTTTCGCACAAAGAAATTTACTTCTCTAAGACCGCGAAACAGTAAACAGAGAATGTATGTGTTTCTCAAGATTGGTAACAGATAGAAACAAGAGAAAGTCCACCGTGATTCATCTACGGAGAGAAGTTAGAGAGATTTACACGGAGAATTCAAAGTATAAGTACAAGCAAATAAGAGAGACTTAGAAAACCGGTAAAACCTACATTGTTGATAGAGTTGGGAGTACTTAGCACTGTGAAAACAGCACTTTCGCAGAAAGTAATCTATTTCTGTTGGACTGGGAATCAGTGAACAGAGAATGTGTGAATTTCTCACGATTGGTAACAGATAGAAACAAGAGAAAGTACACAGTGATTCATCTACCTAGAGAAGTTAAAGAGGTTTACACAGAGAATTCCAAGTATAAGTGCAAGAAAATAAGAGAGACCTAGAAAACTGGTAAAAACTACCTTTTTGATAAGTTGGGAGTACTTAGCACTGTGAAAACAGCACTTTCGCACAAAGAAATCTACTTCTCTAAGAGCGCGAAACAGTAAACAGAGAATGTATGAGTTTCTCAAGATTGGTAACAGATAGAAACAAGAGAAAGTACACAGTGATTCATCTACCTAGAGAAGTTACAGAGGTTTACACAGAGAATTCCAAGTATAAGTGCAAGAAAATAAGAGAGACTTAGAAAACTCGTAAAAACTACATTGTTGATAGAGTTGGGAGTACTTATCACTGTGAAAACAGCACTTTCGCTCAAAGAAATCTACTTCTCTAAGAGCGCGAAACAGTAAACAGAGAATGTATGAGTTTCTCAAGATTGGTAACAGATAGAAACAAGAGAAAGTCCACAGTGATTCATCTACTGAGAGAAGTTACAGAGCTTTACATAGAGAATTCGAAGTATAAGTACAAGAAAATAAGAGAGACTTAGAAAACTGGTAAAACCTACATTGTTGATAGAGTTGGGAGTAGTTAGCACTGTGAAAACAGCACTTTCGCACAAAGAAATCTACTTATCTAAGACCGCGAAACAGTAAACAGAGAATGTATGAGTTTCTCAAGACTGGTAACAGATAGAAACAAAAGAAAGTACACAGTGATTCATCTACCTAGAGAAGTTACAGAGGTTTACACAGAGAATTCCAAGTATAAGTACAAGAAAATAAGAGAGACTTATAAACCTGGTAAAGCCTACATTGTTGATAGAATTGGGAGTACATAGCACTTGGAAAACAGCACTTTCGAAGAAAGAAATCTACTTCTCTAAGACCGGGAAACAGTGAACAGAGAATGTATGAGTTTCTCAAAATTGGTAACAGATAGAAACAAGAGAAAGTACATAGTGATTCATCAACCTAGAGAAGTTACAGAGGTTTACACAGAGAATTCCAAGTATAAGTGCAAGAAAATAAGAGAGACTTAGAAAACTCGTAAAAACTACATTGTTGATAGAGTTGGGAGTACTTAGCACTGTGAAAACAGCACTTTCGGACTAAGAAATCTACTTCTCTAAGACCGCGAAACAGTGAACAGAGAATGTATGAGTTTCTCGAGATTGGTAACAGATAGAAACAAGAGAAAGTCCACAGTGATTCATCTACCGGGAGAAGTTACAGAGGTTTACATGGACAATTCCAGGTATAAGTACAAGAAAATAAGAGAAACTTAGAAAACTGGTAAAACCTACATTGTTGATAGAGTTGGGAGTACTTAGCACTGTGAAAACAGGACTTTCGCAGAAAGAAATCTACTTCTCTAAGACCTTGAAACAGTGAACGGAGAATGTATGAGTTTCTCAAGATTGGTAACAGATAGAAACAAGAGAAAGTCCACAGTGATTCATCTACCTAGAGAAGTTACAGAGGTTTACACAGAGAATTCCAAGTATAAGTACAAACAAAAAAGAGAGACTTAGAAAACCGGTAAAACCTACATTGTTGATAGAGTTGGGAGTACTTAGCACTGTGAAAACAGCACTTTCGCAGAAAGAAATCTACTTCTGTAAGACTGGGAATCAGTGAACAGAGAATGTGTGAGTTTCTCAAGATTAGTAACAGATAGAAACAAGAGAAAGTACACTGTGATTCATCTACCTAGAGAAGTTACAGAGGTTTACACAGAGAATTCCAAGGATAAGTGCAAGAAAATAAGAGAGACTTAGAAAACTGTAAAAAACTACCTTTTTGATAAGTTGGGAGTACTTAACACTGTGAAAACAGCACTTTCGCACAAAGAAATTTACTTCTCTAAGACCGCGAAACAGTAAACAGAGAATGTATGAGTTTCTCAAGATTGGTAAAAGATAGAAACAAGAGAAAGTCCACAGTGATTCATCTACGGAGAGAAGTTAGAGAGGTTTACACAGAGAATTACAAGTATAAGTACAAGCAAATAAGAGAGACTTAGAAAACCGGTAAAACCTACATTGTCGATAGAGTTGGGAGTACTTAGCACTGTGAAAACAGCACTTTCACACAAAGAAATCTATTTCTCTACGACTGGGAAACAGTAAACAGAGAATGTATGAGTTTCTCAAGATTGGTAACAGATAGAAACAAGAGAAAGTCCACAGTGATTCATCTACCTAGAGAAATTACAGAGGTTTACACAGAGAAATCCAAGTGTAACTCCAAGAAAATAAGAGAGACTTAGAAAACCGGTAAAACCTACGTTGTTGATAGAGTTGGGAGTACTTAGCACTGTGAAAACAGCACTTTCGCACAAAGAAATCTACTTCTCTAAGACCGGGAAACAGTGAACGGAGAATGTATGTGTTTCTCAAGATTGGTAACAGATAGAAACAAGAGAAAGTACACAGTGATTCATCTACCTAGAGAAGTTACAGAGGTTTACACAGAGAAATCCAAGTGTAACTCCAAGAAAATAAGAGAGACTTAGAAAACCGGTAAAACCTACATTGTTGATAGAGTTGGGAGTACTTAGCACTGTGAAAACAGCACTTTCGCACAAAGAAATCTATTTCTGTAAGACTGGGAATCAGTGAACAGAGAATGTGTGAGTTTCTCAAGATTAGTAACAGATAGAAACAAGAGAAAGTACACTGTGATTCATCTACCTAGAGAAGTTACAGAGGTTTACACAGAGAATTCCAAGTATAAGTTCAAGAAAATAAGAGAGACTTAGAAAACTGGTAAAAACTACCTTTTTGATAAGTTGGGAGTACTTAACACTGTGAAAACAGCACTTTCGCACAAAGAAATTTACTTCTCTAAGACCGCGAAACAGTAAACAGAGAATGTATGAGTTTCTCAAGATTGGTAACAGATAGAAACAAGAGAAAGTCCACCGTGATTCATCTACGGAGAGAAGTTACAGAGGTTTACACAGAGAATTCCAAGTATAAGTACAAACAAATAAGAGAGACTTAGAAAACCGGTAAAACCTACATTGTTGATAGAGTTGGGAGTACTTAGCACTGTGAAAACTGCACTTTCGCTCAAAGAAATCTACTTCTCTAAGAGCGCGAAACAGTAAACAGAGAATGTATGAGTTTCTCAAGATTGGTAACAGATAGAAACAAGAGAAAGTCCACAGTGATTCATCTACTGAGAGAAGGTACAGAGCTTTACATAGAGAATTCGAAGTATAAGTACAAGAAAATAAGAGAGACTTAGAAAACTGGTAAAACCTACATTGTTGATAGAGTTGGGAGTAGTTAGCACTGTGAAAACAGCACTTTCGCACAAAGAAATCTACTTCTCTAAGACCGGGAAACAGTGAACGGAGAATGTATGAGTTTCTCAAGATTGGTAACAGATACAAACAAGAGAAAGTCCACAGTGATTCATCTACCTAGAGAAGTTACAGAGGTTTACACAGAGAATTCCAAGTATAAGTACAAACAAATAAGAGAGACTTAGAAAACCGGTAAAACCTACATGGTTGATAGAGTTGGGAGTACTTAGCACTGTGAAAACAGCACTTTCGCAGAAAGAAATCTACTTCTGTAAGACTGGGAATCAGTGAACAGAGAATGTGTGAGTTTCTCAAGATTAGTAACAGATAGAAACAAGAGAAAGTACACTGTGATTCATCTACCTAGAGAAGTTACAGAGGTTTACACAGAGAATTCCAAGGATAAGTGCAAGAAAATAAGAGAGACTTAGAAAACTGTAAAAAACTACCTTTTTGATAAGTTGGGAGTACTTAACACTGTGAAAACAGCACTTTCGCACAAAGAAATTTAGTTCTCTAAGACCGCGAAACAGTAAACAGAGAATGTATGAGTTTCTCAAGATTGGTAAAAGATAGAAACAAGAGAAAGTCCACAGTGATTCATCTACGGAGAGAAGTTAGAGAGGTTTACACAGAGAATTCCAAGTATAAGTACAAGCAAATAAGAGAGACTTAGAAAACCGGTAAAACCTACATTGTCGATAGAGTTGGGAGTACTGAGCACTGTGAAAACAGCACTTTCACACAAAGAAATCTATTTCTCTACGACTGGGAAACAGTAAACAGAGAATGTATGAGTTTCTCAAGATTGGTAACAGATAGAAACAAGAGAAAGTCCACAGTGATTCATCTACCTAGAGAAGTTACAGAGGTTTACACAGAGAAATCCAAGTGTAACTCCAAGAAAATAAGAGAGACTTAGAAAACCGGTAAAACCTACATTGTTGATAGAGTTGGGAGTACTTAGCACTGTGAAAACAGCACTTTCGCACAAAGAAATCTATTTCTGTAAGACTGGGAATCAGTGAACAGAGAATGTGTGAGTTTCTCAAGATTAGTAACAGATAGAAACAAGAGAAAGTACACTGTGATTCATCTACCTAGAGAAGTTACAGAGGTTTACACAGAGAATTCCAAGTATAAGTTCAAAAAAATAAGAGAGACTTAGAAAACTGGTAAAAACTACCTTTTTGATAAGTTGGGAGTACTTAACACTGTGAAAACAGCACTTTCGCACAAAGAAATTTACTTCTCTAAGACCGCGAAACAGTAAACAGAGAATGTATGAGTTTCTCAATATTGGTAACAGATAGAAACAAGAGAAAGTCCACCGTGATTCATCTACGGAGAGAAGTTAGAGAGGTTTACACAGAGAATTCCAAGTATAAGTACAAACAAATAAGAGAGACTTAGAAAACCGGTAAAACCTACATTGTTGATAAAGTTGGGAGTACTTAGCACTGTGAAAACTGCACTTTCGCACAATGAAATCTACTTCTCTAAGACTGGGATTCAGTGAACAGAGAATGTGTGAGTTTCTCAAGATTGGAAACAGATAGAAACAAGAGAAAGTACACAGTGATTCATCTACCTAGAGAAGTTACAGAGGTTTACACAGAGAATTCCAAGTATAAGTGCAAGAAAATAAGAGAGACTTAGAAAAATCGTAAAAACTACATTGTTGATAGAGTTGGGAGTACTTAGCACTGTGAAAACAGCAGTTTCGCAGAAAGAAATCTACTTCTCTAAGACCGGGAAACAGTGAACAGAGAATGTATGAGTTTCTCAAGATTGGTAACAGATAGAAACAAGAGAAAGTCCACAGTGATTCATCTACCTAGAGAAGTTACAGAGGTTTACACAGAGAAATCCAAGTGTAACTTCATGAAAATAAGAGAGACTGAGAAAACCAGTAAAACCTACATTGTTGATAGAGTTGGGAGTACTTAGCACTGTGAAAACAGCACTTTCGCACAAAGAAATCTACTTCTCTAAGACTGGGAATCAGTGAACAGAGAATGTGGGAGTGTCTCAAGATTGGTAACAGATAGAAACAAGAGAAAGTACACAGTGATTCATCTACCTAGAGAAGTTAAAGAGGTTTACACAGAGAATTCCAAGTATAAGTGCAAGAAAATAAGAGAGACTTAGAAAACTGGTAAAAACTACCTTTTTGATAAGTTGGGAGTACTTAACACTGTGAAAACAGCACTTTCGCACAAAGAAATTTACTTCTCTAAGACCGCGAAACAGTAAACAGAAAATGTATGTGTTTCTCAAGATTGGTAACAGATAGAAACAAGAGAAAGTCCACCGGGATTCATCTACGGAGAGAAGTTAGAGAGATTTACACGGAGAATTCAAAGTATAAGTACAAGCAAATAAGAGAGACTTAGAAAACCGGTAAAACCTACATTGTTGATAGAGGTGGGAGTACTTAGCACTGTGAAAACAGCACTTTCGCAGAAAGTAATCTATTTCTGTTAGACTGGAAATCAGTGAACAGAGAATGTGTGAATTTCTCAAGATTGGTAACAGATAGAAACAAGAGAAAGTACACAGTGATTCATCTACCTGGAGAAGTTAAAGAGGTTTACACAGAGAATTCCAAGTATAAGTGCAAGAAAATAAGAGAGACTTAGAAAACTGGTAAAAACTACCTTTTTGATAAGTTGGGAGTACTTAGCACTGTGAAAACAGCACTTTCGCACAAAGAAATCTACTTCTCTAAGACTGGGAAACAGTGAACAGAGAATGTATGAGTTTCTCAAGATTGGTAACAGATAGAAACAAGACAAAGTACACAGTGATTCATCTACCTAGAGAAGTTACAGAGGTTTACACAGAGAATTCCAAGCATAAGTGCAAGAAAATAAGAGAGACTTAGAAAACTCGTAAAAACTACATTGTTGATAGAGTTGGGAGTACTTATCACTGTGAAAACAGCACTTTCGCACAAAGAAATCTACTTCTATAAGAGCGCGAAACAGTAAACAGAGAATGTATGAGTTTCTCAAGATTGGTAACAGATAGAAACAAGAGAAAGTCCACAGTGATTCATCTACTGAGAGAAGTTACAGAGCTTTACATAGAGAATTTGAAGTATAAGTACAAGAAAATAAGAGAGACTTAGAAAACTGGTAAAACCTACATTGTTGATAGAGTTGGGAGTAGTTAGCACTGTGAAAACAGCACTTTCGCACAAAGAAATCTACTTCTCTAAGACCGGGAAACAGTGAACGGAGAATGAATGAGTTTCTCAAGATTGGTAACAGATAGAAACAAGAGAAAGTACACAGTGATTCATCTACCTAGAGAAGTTACAGAGGTTTACACAGAGAATTCCAAGTATAAGTACAAACAAATAAGAGAGACTTAGAAAACCGGTAAAACCTACATTGTTGATAGAGTTGGGAGTACTTAGCACTGTGAAAACAGCACTTTCGCAGAAAGAAATCTACTTCTCTAAGACTGGGAATCAGTGAACAGAGAATGTGTGAGTTTCTCAAGATTGGTAACAGATAGAAACAAGAGAAAGTACACAGTGATTCATCTACCTAGAGAAGTTACAGAGGTTTACACAGAGAATTCCAAGTATAAGTGCAAGAAAATAGGAGAGAATTAGAAAACTGGTAAAAACTTCCTTTTTGATAAGTTGGGAGTACTTGGCACTGTGAAAACAGCACTTTCGCACAAAGAAATCTACTTCTGTAAGACTGCGAAACAGTAAACAGAGAATGTATGAGTTTCTCAAGACTGGTAAGAGATAGAAACAAGAGAAAGTACACAGTGATTCATCTATCTAGAGAAGTTACAGAGGTTTACACAGAGAAATCCAAGTGTAACTCCAAGAAAATAAGAGAGACTTAGAAAACCGATAAAACCTACATTGTTGATAGAGTTGGGAGTACTTAGCACTGTGAAAACAGCGCTTTCGCACAAAGAAATCTACTTCTCTAAGACTGGGAATCAGTGAACAGAGAATGTGTGAGTTTCTCAAGATTGGTAACAGATAGAAACAAGAGAAAGTACACAGTGATTCATCTACCTAGAGAAGTTACAGAGGTTTACAAAGAGAATTCCAAGTATAAGTGCAAGAAAATAAGAGAGACTTAAAAAACTCGTAAAAACTACATTGTTGATAGAGTTGGGAGTACTTATCACTGTGAAAACAGCACTTTCGCACAAAGAAATCTACTTCTCTAACAGCGCGAAACAGTAAACAGAGAATGTATGAGTTTCTCAAGATTGGTAACAGATAGAAACAAGAGAAAGTCCACAGTGATTCATCTACTGAGAGAAGTTACAGAGGTTTACACAGAGAATTCCAAGTCTAAGTACAAACAAATAAGAGAGACTTAGAAAACCGGTAAAACCTACATTGTTGATAGAGTTGGGAGTACTTAGCACTGTGAAAACAGCACTTTCGCACAAAGAAATATACCTCTCTAAGACCGGGAAACAGTGAACGGAAAATGTATGTGTTTCTCAAGATTGGTAACAGATAGAAACAAGAGAAAGTCCACAGTGATTCATCTATGGAGAGAAGTTAGAGAGGTTTACACAGAGAATTCCAAGTATAAGTACAATCAAATAAGAGAGACTTAGAAAACCGGTAAAAACTACATCGTTGATAGAGTTGGGAGTACTTAGCACTGTGAAAACAGCACTTTCGCACAAAGAAATCTACTTCTCTAAGACTGGGAATCAGTGAACAGAGAATGTGTGAGTTTCTCAAGATTGGTAACAGATAGAAACAAGAGAAAGTACACAGTGATTCATCTACCTAGAGAAGTTACAGAGGTTTACACAGAGAATTCCAAGTATAAGTGCAAGAAAATAAGAGAGACTTAGAAAACTCGTAAAAACTACATTGTTGATACAGTTGCGAGTACTTAGCACTGTGAAAACAGCAGTTTCGCAGAAAGAAATCTACTTCTCTAAGACCGGGAAACAGTGAACAGAGAATGTATGAGTTTCTCAAGATTGGTAACAGATAGAAACAAGAGAAAGTCCACAGTGATTCATATACCTAGAGAAGTTACAGAGGTTTACACAGAGAAATCCTAGTGTAACTTCATGAAAATAAGAGACACTTAGAAAACCAGTAAAACCTACATTGTTGATAGAGTTGGGAGTACTTAGCACTGTGAAAACAGCGCTTTCGCCCAAAGAAATCTACTTCTCTAAGACTGGGAATCAGTGAACAGAGAATGTGTGAGTTTCTCAAGATTGGTAACAGATAGAAACAAGAGAAAGTACACAGTGATTCATCTACCTAGAGAAGTTACAGAGGTTTACAAAGAGAATTCCAAGTATAAGTGCAAGAAAATAAGAGAGACTTAGAAAACTCGTAAAAACTACATTGTTGATAGAGTTGGGAGTACTTATCACTGTGAAAACAGCACTTTCGCACAAAGAAATCTACTTCTCTAACAGCGCGAAACAGTAAACAGAGAATGTATGAGTTTCTCAAGATTGGTAACAGATAGAAACAAGAGAAAGTCCACAGTGATTCATCTACTGAGAGAAGTTACAGAGGTTTACACAGAGAATTCCAAGTCTAAGTACAAACAAATAAGAGAGACTTAGAAAACCGGTAAAACCTACATTGTTGATAGAGTTGGGAGTACTTAGCACTGTGAAAACAGCACTTTCGCAGAAAGAAATCTACTTCTCTAAGACTGGGAATCAGTGAACAGAGAATGTGTGAGTTTCTCAAGATTGGTAACAGAAAGAAACAAGAGAAAGTACACAGTGATTCAACTACCTAGAGAAGTTACAGAGGTTTACACAGAGAATTCCAAGTATAAGTGCAAGAAAATAAGAGAGACTTAGAAAACTGGTAAAAACTTCCTTTTTGATAAGTTGGAAGTACTTAGCACTGTGAAAACAGCACTTTCGCACAAAGAAATCTACTTCTCTAAGACCGCGAAACAGTAAACAGAGAATGTATGTGTTTCTCAAGATTGGTAACAGATAGAAACAAGAGAAAGTCCACAGTGATTCATCTACGGAGAGAAGTTAGAGAGGTTTACACAGAGAATTCCAAGTATAAGTACAAGCAAATAAGAGAGACTTAGAAAACCGGTAAAACCTACATTGTTGATAGAGTTGGAAGTACTTAGCACTGTGAAAACAGCACTTTCGCACAAAGAAATCTACTTCTCTAAGACTGGTAAACAGTAAAGAGAGAATGTATGAGTTTCTCAAGATTGGTAACAGATAGAAACAAGAGAAAGTCCACAGTGATTCATCTACCTAGAGAAGTTACAGAGGTTTACACAGAGAATTCCAAGTATAAGTACAAGAAAATAAGAGAGACTTATAAAACTGGTAAAACCTACATTGTTGATAGAGTTGGGAGTACATAGCACTTGGAAAACAGCACTTTCGAAGAAAGAAATCTACTTCTCTAAGACCGGGAAACAGTGAACAGAGAATGTATGAGTTTCTCAAGATTGGTAACAGATAGAAACAAGAGAAAGTACACAGTGATTCATCTACTTAGAGAAGTTACAGAGGTTTACACAGAGAAATCCAAGTGTAACTCCAAGAAAATAAGATAGACTTAGAAAGCCGGTAAAACCTACATTGTTGATAGAGTTGGGAGTACTTAGCACTGTGAAAACAGCACTTTCGCACAAAGATATCTACTTCTCTAAGACTGAGAAACAATGAACAGAGAATGTATGAGTTTCTCAAGATTGGTAACAGATAGATACAAGAAAAAGTACACAGTGATTCATCTATCTAGAGAAGTTACAGAGGTTTACACAGAGAAATCCAAGTGTAACTTCATGAAAATTAGAGAGACTTAGAAAACTGGTAAAAACTACATTGTTGATAGAGTTCGGAATACTTAGCAATGTGAAAACGGCACTTTCGCACAAAGAAATCTACTTCTCTAAGACTGGGAATCAGTGAACAGAGAATGTATGAGTTTCTCAAGATTGGTAACAGATAGAAACAAGAGAAAGTCCACAGGGATTCATCTACCGAGAGAAGTTACAGAGGTTTACATAGAAAATTCCAAGTATAAGTACAAGAAAATAAGAGAGACTTAGAAAACTGGTAAAACCTACATTGTTGATAGAGTTGGGAGTACTTAGCACTGTGAAAACAGGACTTTCGCAGAAAGAAATCTACTTCTCTAAGACCGGGAAACAGTGAACGGAGAATGTATGAGTTTCTCAAGATTGGTAACAGATAGAAACAAGAGAAAGTCCACAGTGATTCATCTACCTAGAGAAGTTACAGAGGTTTACACAGAGAAATCCAAGTGTAACTTCATGAAAATTAGAGAGACTAAGAAAACTGGTAAAAACTACATTGTTGATAGAGTTGGGAATACTTAGCACTGTGAAAACCGCACTTTCGCAGAAAGAAATCTATTTCTATAAGACTGGGAATCGGTGAACAGAGAATGTGTGAGTTTCTCAAGATGAGTAACAGATAGAAACAAGAGAAAGTACACTGTGATTCATCTACCTAGAGAAGTTACATAGGTTTACACAAAGAATTCCAAGTATAAGTGCAAGAAAATAAGAGAGACTTAGAAAACTTGTAAAAACTACATTGTTGATAAAGTTGGGAGTACTTAGCACTGTGAAAACAGCACTTTCGCAGAAATAAATCTACTGCTGTAAGACCGGGAAACAGTGAACAGAGAATGTATGAGTTTCTCAAGTTTGGTAACAGATAGAAACAAGAGAAAGTACACAGTGATTCATCTACCTAGAGAAGTTACAGAGGTTTACACAGAGAATTCCAAGTATAAGTACAAGCAAATAAGATAGACTTAGAAAACCGGTAAAACCTACATTGTTGATTAGTTGGGAGTACTTAGCACTGTGAAAACAGCACTTTCGCAGAAAGAAATATACTTCTCTAAGACTGGGAATCAGTGAACAGAGAATGTGTGAGTTTCTCAAGATTGGTAACAGATAGAAACAAGACAAAGTCCACAGTGATTCATCTACGGAGAGAAGTTAGAGAGGTTTACACAGAGAATTCCAAGTATAAGTACAAACAAATAAGAGAGACTTAGAAAACAGGTAAAACCTACAATGTTGATAGAGTTGGGAGTACTTAGCACTGCGAAAACAGCACTTTCGCACAAAGAAATCTACTTCTCTAAGACTGGGAAACAGTAAACAGAGAATGTATGAGTTTCTCAAGATTGGTAACAGATAGAAACAAGAGAAAGTACACAGTGATTCATCTACCTACAGAAGTTACAGAGGTTTACACAGAGAAATCCAAGTGTAACTCCAAGAAAGTAAGATAGACTTACAAAGCCGGTAAAACCTACATTGTTGATAGAGTTGGGAGTACTTAGCACTGTGAAAACAGCACTTTCGCACAAAGAAAATTACTTCTCTAAGACAGGGAATCAGTGAACAGAGAATGTGTGAGTTTCTCAAGATTGGTAACAGATAGAAACAAGAAAAGTACACAGTGATTCATCTACCTAGAGAAGTTACAGAGGTTTACACAGAGAATTCCAAGTATGAGTACAAGCAAATAAGAGAGACTTAGAAAACCGGTAAAACCTACATTGTTGATAGAGTTGGGAGTACTTAGCACTGTGAAAACAGCACTTTCGCACAAAGAAATCTACTTCTCTAAGACCGCGAAACAGTAAACAGAGAATGTATCAGTTTCTCAAGATTGGTAACAGATAGAAACAAGAGAAAGTCCACAGTGATTCATCTACGGAGAGAAGTTAGAGAGGTTTACACAGAGAATTCCAAGTATAAGTACCAGCAAATAAGAGAGACTTAGAAAACCGGTAAAACCTACATTGTCGATAGAGTTGGGAGTACTTAGCACTGTGAAAACAGCACTCTCGCACAAAGAAATCTACTTCTCTAAGACTGGGAATCAGTGAACAGAGAATGTGTGAGTTTCTCAAGATTGGTAACAGATAGAAACAAGAGAAAGTACACAGTGATTCATCTACCTAGAGAAGTTAGAGAGGTTTACACAGAGAATTCCAAGTATAAGTGCAAGAAAATCAGAGAGACTTAGAAAACTTGTAAAAACTACATTGTTGATAGAGTTCGGAGTACATAGCACTGTGAAAACAGCACTTTCGCAGAAAGAAATCTACTTCTCTAAGACCGGGAAACAGTGAAGAGAGTATGTATGAGTTTCTCAAGATTGGTAACAGATAGAAACAAGAGAAAGTACACAGTGATTCGTCTACCTAGAGAAGTTACAGAGGTTTACACAGAGAAATCCAAGTGTAACTCCAAGAAAATAAGAGAGACTTAGAAAACCGGTAAAACCTACATTGTTGATAGAGTTGGGAGTACTTAGCACTGTGAAAACAGCACTTTCGCACAAAGAAATCTACTTCTCTAAGACCGGGAAACAGTGAACGGAGAATGTGTGAGTTTCTCAAGATTGGTAACAGATAGAAACAAGAGAAAGTCCACAGTGATTCATCTACCTAGAGAAGTTACAAAGGTTTACACAGAGAATTCCAAGTATAAGTGCAAGAAAATAAGAGAGACTTAGAAAACTCGTAAGAACTACATTGTTGATAGAGTTGAGAGTACTTAGCACTGTGAAAACAGCAGTTTCGCAGAAAGAAATCTACTTCTCTAAGACCGGGAAACAGTGAACAGAGAATGTATGAGTTTCTCAAGATTGGTAAGAGATAGAAACAAGAGAAAGTCCACAGTGATTCATCTACCTAGAGAAGTTACAGAGGTTTACACAGAGAAATCCTAGTGTAACTTCATGAAAATAAGAGAGACTTAGAAAACCAGTAAAACCTACATTGTTGATAGAGTTGGGAGTACTTAGCACTGTGAAAACAGCGCTTTCGCACAAATAAATCTACTTCTCTAAGCCTGGGAATCAGTGAACAGAGAATGTGTGAGTTTCTCAAGATTGGTAACAGATAGAAACAAGAGAAAGTACACAGTGATTCATCTACCTAGAGAAGTTAAAGAGGTTTACACAGAGAATTCCAAGTATAAGTTCAAGAAAATAAGAGAAACTTAGAAAACTGGTAAAAACTACCTTTTTGATAAGTTGGGAGTACTTAACACTGTGAAAACAGCACTTTCGCACAAAGAAATTTACTGCTCTAAGACCGCGAAACAGTAAACAGAGAATGTATGACTTTCTCAAGATTGGTAACAGATAGAAACAAGAGAAAGTCCACCGTGATTCATCTACGGAGAGAAGTTAGACAGGTTTACACAGAGAATTCAAAGTATAAGTACCAGCAAATAAGAGAGACTTAGAAAACCGGTAAAACCTACATTGTTGATAGAGTTGGGAGTACTTAGCACTGTGAAAACAGCACTTTCGCAGAAAGAAATCTACGTCTCTAAGACTGGGAATCAGTGAACAGAGAATGTGTGAGTTTCTCAAGATTGGTAACAGATAGAAACAAGAGAAAGTACACAGTGATTCATCTACCTAGAGAAGTTACAGAGGTTTACACAGAGAATTCCAAGGATAAGTGCAAGAAAATAAGAGAGACTTAGAAAACTGGTAAAAACTACATTGTTGATAGAGTTGGGAGTACTTAGCACTGTGAAAACAGCACTTTCGCACAAAGAAATCTACTTCTCTAAGACTGGGAAACAGTGAACAGAGAATGTATGAGTTTCTCAAGATTGGTAACAGATAGAAACAAGAGAAAGTACACAGTGATTCATCTTCCTAGAGAAGTTACAGAGGTTTACACAGAGAATTCCAAGTATAAGTGCAATAAAATAAGAGAGACTTAGAAAACTCGTAAAAACTGCATTGTTGATAGAGTTGGGAGTACTTATCACTGTGAAAACAGCACTTTCGCACCAAGAAATCTACTTCTCTAAGAGCGCGAAACAGTAAACAGAGAATGTATGAGTTTCTCAAGATTGGTAACAGATAGAAACAAGAGAAAGTCCACAGTGATTCATCTACTGAGAGAAGTTACAGAGGTTTACATAGAGAATTCGAAGTATAAGTACAAGAAAATAAGAGAGACTTAGAAAACTGGTAAAACCTACATTGTTGATAGAGTTGGGAGTAGTTAGCACTGTGAAAACAGCACTTTCGCACAAAGAAATCTACTTCTCTAAGACCGGGAAACAGTGAACGGAGAATGTATGAGTTTCTCAAGATTGGTAACAGATAGAAACAAGAGAAAGTACACAGTGATTCATCTACCTAGAGAAGTTACAGAGGTTTACACAGAGAATTCCAAGTATAAGTGCAAGAAAATAAGAGAGACTTAGAAAACTGGTAAAAACTGCCTTTTTGATGAGTTGGGAGTACTTAGCACTGTGAAAACAGCACTTTCGCACAAAGAAATCTACTTCTCTAAGACCGCGAAACAGTAAACAGAGAATGTATGAGTTTCTCAAGATTGGTAACAGATAGAAACAAGAGAAAGTCCACAGTGATTCATCTACGGAGAGAAGTTAGAGAGGTTTACACAGAGAATTCCAAGTATAAGTACAAACAAATAAGAGAGACTTAGAAAACCGGTAAAACCTACATTGTTGATAGAGTTGGGAGTACTTAGCACTGTGAAAACAGCACTTTCGCAGAAAGAAATCTACTTCTCTAAGACTGGGAATCAGTGAACAGAGAATGTGTGAGTTTCTCAAGATTGGTAACAGATAGAAACAAGAGAAAGTACACACTGATTCATCTACCTAGAGAAGTTACAGAGGTTTACAAAGAGAATTCCAAGTATAAGTGCAAGAAAATAAGAAAGACTTTGAAAACTGGTAAGGACTCCCTTTTTGATAAGTTGGGAGTACTTCGCACTGTGAAAACAGCACTTTCGCACAAAGAAATCTACTTCTCTAAGACCGCGAAACAGTGAACGGAGAATGTATGTGTTTCTCAAGATTGGTAACAGATAGAAACAAGAGAAAGTCCACAGTGATTCATCTACGGAGAGAAGTTAGAGAGGTTTACACAGAGTATTCCAAGTATAAGTACAATCAAATAAGAGAGACTTAGAAAACCGGTAAAACCTACATTTTTGATAGAGTTGGGAGTACTTAGCACTGTGAAAACAGCACTTTCGCACAAAGAAATCTACTTCTCTAAGACTGGGAATCAGTGAACAGAGAATGTGTGAGTTTCTCAAGATTGGTAACAGATAGAAACAAGAGAAAGTCCACAGTGATTCATCTACCTAGAGAAGTTACAAAGGTTTACACAGAGAATTCCAAGTATAAGTGCAAGAAAATAAGAGAGACTTAGAAAACTCGTAAAAACTACATTGTTGATAGAGTTGGGAGTACTTAGCACTGTGAAAACAGCAGTTTCGCAGAAAGAAATCTACTTCTCTAAGACCGGGAAACAGTGAACAGAGAATGTATGAGTTTCTCAAGATTGGTAAGAGATAGAAACAAGAGAAAGTCCACAGTGATTCATCTACCTAGAGAAGTTACAGAGGTTTACACAGAGAAATCCTAGTGTAACTTCATGAAAATAAGAGAGACTTAGAAAACCAGTAAAACCTACATTGTTGATAGAGTTGGGAGTACTTAGCACTGTGAAAACAGCGCTTTCGCACAAAGAAATCTACTTCTCTAAGACTGGGAATCAGTGAACAGAGAATGTGTGAGTTTCTCAAGATTGGTAACAGATAGAAACAAGAGAAAGTACACAGTGATTCATCTACCTAGAGAAGATAAAGAGGTTTACACAGAGAATTCCAAATATAAGTTCAAGAAAATAAGAGAGACTTAGAAAACTGGTAAAAACTACCTTTTTGATAAGTTGGGAGTACTTAACACTGTGAAAACAGCACTTTCGCACAAAGAAATTTACTTCTCTAAGACCGAGAAACAGTAAACAGAGAATGTATGACTTTCTCAAGATTGGTAACAGATAGAAACAAGAGAAAGTCCACCGTGATTCATCTACGGAGAGAAGTTAGACAGGTTTACACAGAGAATTCAAAGTATAAGTACCAGCAAATAAGAGAGACTTAGAAAACCGGTAAAACCTACATTGTTGATAGAGTTGGGAGTACTTAGCACTGTGAAAACAGCACTTTCGCAGAAAGAAATCTACGTCTCTAAGACTGGGAATCAGTGAACAGAGAATGTGTGAGTTTCTCAAGATTGGTAACAGATAGAAACAAGAGAAAGTACACAGTGATTCATCTACCTAGAGAAGTTACAGAGGTTTACACAGAGAATTCCAAGGATAAGTGCAAGAAAATAAGAGAGACTTAGAAAACTGGTAAAAACTACACTGTTGATAGAGTTGGGAGTACTTAGTACTGTGAAAACAGCACTTTCGCACAAAGAAATCTACTTCTCTAAGACTGGGAAATAGTGAACAGAGAATGTATGAGTTTCTCAAGATTGATAACAGATAGAAACAAGACAAAGTACACAGTGATTCATCTACCTAGAGAAGTTACAGAGGTTTACACAGAGAATTCCAAGTATAAGTGCAAGAAAATAAGAGAGACTTAGAAAACTGGTAAAAACTACCTTTTTGATAAGTTGGGAGTACATAACACTGTGAAAACAGCACTTTCGCACAAAGAAATTTACTTCTCTAAGACCGCGAAACAGTAAACAGAGAATGTATCAGTTTCTCAAGATTGGTAACAGATAGAAACAAGAGAAAGTCCACAGTGATTCATCTACGGAGAGAAGTTAGAGAGGTTTACACAGAGAATTCCAAGTATAAGTACAAGCAAATAAGAGAGACTTAGAAAACCGGTAAAACCTACATTGTCGATAGAGTTGGGAGTACTTAGCACTGTGAAAACAGCACTCTCGCACAAAGAAATCTACTTCTCTAAGACTGGGAATCAGTGAACAGAGAATGTGTGAGTTTCTCAAGATTGGTAACAGATAGAAACAAGAGAAAGTACACAGTGATTCATCTACCTAGAGAAGTTAGAGAGGTTTACACAGAGAATTCCAAGTATAAGTGCAAGAAAATCAGAGAGACTTAGAAAACTTGTAAAAACTACATTGTTGATAGAGTTCGGAGTACATAGCACTGTGAAAACAGCACTTTCGCAGAAAGAAATCTACTTCTCTAAGACCGGGAAACAGTGAAGAGAGTATGTATGAGTTTCTCAAGATTGGTAACAGATAGAAACAAGAGAAAGTACACAGTGATTCGTCTACCTAGAGAAGTTACAGAGGTTTACACAGAGAAATCCAAGTGTAACTCCAAGAAAATAAGAGAGACTTAGAAAACCGGTAAAACCTACATTGTTGATAGAGTTGGGAGTACTTAGCACTGTGAAAACAGCACTTTCGCACAAAGAAATCTACTTCTCTAAGACCGGGAAACAGTGAACGGAGAATGTGTGAGTTTCTCAAGATTGGTAACAGATAGAAACAAGAGAAAGTCCACAGTGATTCATCTACCTAGAGAAGTTACAAAGGTTTACACAGAGAATTCCAAGTATAAGTGCAAGAAAATAAGAGAGACTTAGAAAACTCGTAAGAACTACATTGTTGATAGAGTTGAGAGTACTTAGCACTGTGAAAACAGCAGTTTCGCAGAAAGAAATCTACTTCTCTAAGACCGGGAAACAGTGAACAGAGAATGTATGAGTTTCTCAAGATTGGTAAGAGATAGAAACAAGAGAAAGTCCACAGTGATTCATCTACCTAGAGAAGTTACAGAGGTTTACACAGAGAAATCCTAGTGTAACTTCATGAAAATAAGAGAGACTTAGAAAACCAGTAAAACCTACATTGTTGATAGAGTTGGGAGTACTTAGCACTGTGAAAACAGCGCTTTCGCACAAATAAATCTACTTCTCTAAGCCTGGGAATCAGTGAACAGAGAATGTGTGAGTTTCTCAAGATTGGTAACAGATAGAAACAAGAGAAAGTACACAGTGATTCATCTACCTAGAGAAGTTAAAGAGGTTTACACAGAGAATTCCAAGTATAAGTTCAAGAAAATAAGAGAGACTTAGAAAACTGGTAAAAACTACCTTTTTGATAAGTTGGGAGTACTTAACACTGTGAAAACAGCACTTTCCCACAAAGAAATTTACTGCTCTAAGACCGCGAAACAGTAAACAGAGAATGTATGACTTTCTCAAGATTGGTAACAGATAGAAACAAGAGAAAGTCCACCGTGATTCATCTACGGAGAGAAGTTAGACAGGTTTACACAGAGAATTCAAAGTATAAGTACCAGCAAATAAGAGAGACTTAGAAAACCGGTAAAACCTACATTGTTGATAGAGTTGGGAGTACTTAGCACTGTGAAAACAGCACTTTCGCAGAAAGAAATCTACGTCTCTAAGACTGGGAATCAGTGAACAGAGAATGTGTGAGTTTCTCAAGATTGGTAACAGATAGAAACAAGAGAAAGTACACAGTGATTCATCTACCTAGAGAAGTTACAGAGGTTTACACAGAGAATTCCAAGGATAAGTGCAAGAAAATAAGAGAGACTTAGAAAACTGGTAAAAACTACATTGTTGATAGAGTTGGGAGTACTTAGCACTGTGAAAACAGCACTTTCGCACAAAGAAATCTACTTCTCTAAGACTGGGAAACAGTGAACAGAGAATGTATGAGTTTCTCAAGATTGGTAACAGATAGAAACAAGAGAAAGTACACAGTGATTCATCTTCCTAGAGAAGTTACAGAGGTTTACACAGAGAATTCCAAGTATAAGTGCAATAAAATAAGAGAGACTTAGAAAACTCGTAAAAACTGCATTGTTGATAGAGTTGGGAGTACTTATCACTGTGAAAACAGCACTTTCGCACAAAGAAATCTACTTCTCTAAGAGCGCGAAACAGTAAACAGAGAATGTATGAGTTTCTCAAGATTGGTAACAGATAGAAACAAGAGAAAGTCCACAGTGATTCATCTACTGAGAGAAGTTACAGAGGTTTACATAGAGAATTCGAAGTATAAGTACAAGAAAATAAGAGAGACTTAGAAAACTGGTAAAACCTACATTGTTGATAGAGTTGGGAGTAGTTAGCACTGTGAAAACAGCACTTTCGCACAAAGAAATCTACTTCTCTAAGACCGGGAAACAGTGAACGGAGAATGTATGAGTTTCTCAAGATTGGTAACAGATAGAAACAAGAGAAAGTACACAGTGATTCATCTACCTAGAGAAGTTACAGAGGTTTACACAGAGAATTCCAAGTATAAGTGCAAGAAAATAAGAGAGACTTAGAAAACTGGTAAAAACTACCTTTTTGATGAGTTGGGAGTACTTAGCACTGTGAAAACAGCACTTTCGCACAAAGAAATCTACTTCTCTAAGACCGCGAAACAGTAAACAGAGAATGTATGAGTTTCTCAAGATTGGTAACAGATAGAAACAAGAGAAAGTCCACAGTGATTCATCTACGGAGAGAAGTTAGAGAGGTTTACACAGAGAATTCCAAGTATAAGTACAAACAAATAAGAGAGACTTAGAAAACCGGTAAAACCTACATTGTTGATAGAGTTGGGAGTACTTAGCACTGTGAAAACAGCACTTTCGCAGAAAGAAATCTACTTCTCTAAGACTGGGAATCAGTGAACAGAGAATGTGTGAGTTTCTCAAGATTGGTAACAGATAGAAACAAGAGAAAGTACACAGTGATTCATCTACCTAGAGAAGTTACAGAGGTTTACAAAGAGAATTCCAAGTATAAGTGCAAGAAAATAAGAAAGACTTTGAAAACTGGTAAGGACTCCCTTTTTGATAAGTTGGGAGTACTTCGCACTGTGAAAACAGCACTTTCGCACAAAGAAATCTACTTCTCTAAGACCGCGAAACAGTGAACGGAGAATGTATGTGTTTCTCAAGATTGGTAACAGATAGAAACAAGAGAAAGTCCACAGTGATTCATCTACGGAGAGAAGTTAGAGAGGTTTACACAGAGTATTCCAAGTATAAGTACAATCAAATAAGAGAGACTTAGAAAACCGGTAAAACCTACATTTTTGATAGAGTTGGGAGTACTTAGCACTGTGAAAACAGCACTTTCGCACAAAGAAATCTACTTCTCTAAGACTGGGAATCAGTGAACAGAGAATGTGTGAGTTTCTCAAGATTGGTAACAGATAGAAACAAGAGAAAGTCCACAGTGATTCATCTACCTAGAGAAGTTACAAAGGTTTACACAGAGAATTCCAAGTATAAGTGCAAGAAAATAAGAGAGACTTAGAAAACTCGTAAAAACTACATTGTTGATAGAGTTGGGAGTACTTAGCACTGTGAAAACAGCAGTTTCGCAGAAAGAAATCTACTTCTCTAAGACCGGGAAACAGTGAACAGAGAATGTATGAGTTTCTCAAGATTGGTAAGAGATAGAAACAAGAGAAAGTCCACAGTGATTCATCTACCTAGAGAAGTTACAGAGGTTTACACAGAGAAATCCTAGTGTAACTTCATGAAAATAAGAGAGACTTAGAAAACCAGTAAAACCTACATTGTTGATAGAGTTGGGAGTACTTAGCACTGTGAAAACAGCGCTTTCGCACAAAGAAATCTACTTCTCTAAGACTGGGAATCAGTGAACAGAGAATGTGTGAGTTTCTCAAGATTGGTAACAGATAGAAACAAGAGAAAGTACACAGTGATTCATCTACCTAGAGAAGATAAAGAGGTTTACACAGAGAATTCCAAATATAAGTTCAAGAAAATAAGAGAGACTTAGAAAACTGGTAAAAACTACCTTTTTGATAAGTTGGGAGTACTTAACACTGTGAAAACAGCACTTTCGCACAAAGAAATTTACTTCTCTAAGACCGCGAAACAGTAAACAGAGAATGTATGACTTTCTCAAGATTGGTAACAGATAGAAACAAGAGAAAGTCCACCGTGATTCATCTACGGAGAGAAGTTAGACAGGTTTACACAGAGAATTCAAAGTATAAGTACCAGCAAATAAGAGAGACTTAGAAAACCGGTAAAACCTACATTGTTGATAGAGTTGGGAGTACTTAGCACTGTGAAAACAGCACTTTCGCAGAAAGAAATCTACGTCTCTAAGACTGGGAATCAGTGAACAGAGAATGTGTGAGTTTCTCAAGATTGGTAACAGATAGAAACAAGAGAAAGTACACAGTGATTCATCTACCTAGAGAAGTTACAGAGGTTTACACAGAGAATTCCAAGGATAAGTGCAAGAAAATAAGAGAGACTTAGAAAACTGGTAAAAACTACACTGTTGATAGAGTTGGGAGTACTTAGTACTGTGAAAACAGCACTTTCGCACAAAGAAATCTACTTCTCTAAGACTGGGAAATAGTGAACAGAGAATGTATGAGTTTCTCAAGATTGATAACAGATAGAAACAAGACAAAGTACACAGTGATTCATCTACCTAGAGAAGTTACAGAGGTTTACACAGAGAATTCCAAGTATAGGTGCAATAAAATAAGAGAGACTTAGAAAACTCGTAAAAACTGCATTGTTGATAGAGTTGGGAGTACTTATCACTGTGAAAACAGCACTTTCGCACAAAGAAATCTACTTCTCTAAGAGCGCGAAACAGTAAACAGAGAATGTATGAGTTTCTCAAGATTGGTAACAGATAGAAAAAGAGAAAGTCCACAGTGATTCATCTACTGAGAGAAGTTACAGAGGTTTACATAGAGAATTCGAAGTATAAGTACAAGAAAATAAGAGAGACTTAGAAAACTGGTAAAACCTACATTGTTGATAGAGTTGGGAGTAGTTAGCACTGTGAAAACAGTACTTTCGCACAAAGAAATCTACTTCTCTAAGACCGGGAAACAGTGAACGGAGAATGTATGAGTTTCTCAAGATTGGTAACAGATAGAAACAAGAGAAAGTCCACAGTGATTCATCTATGGAGAGAAGTTAGAGAGGTTTACACAGAGAATTCCAAGTATAAGTACAAACAAATAAGAGAGACTTAGAAAACCGGTAAAACCTACATTGTTGATAGAGTTGGGAGTACTTAGCACTGTGAAAACAGCACTTTCGCACAAAGAAATCTACTTCTCTAAGACTGCGAAACAGTGAACAGAGAATGTATGAGTTTCTCAAGATTGGTAACAGATAGAAACAAGAGAAAGTACACAGTGATTCATCTGTCTAGAGAAGTTACAGAGGTTTACACAGAGAAATCCAAGTGTAACTTCATGAAAATTAGAGAGACTTAGAAAACTGGTAAAACCTACATTGTTGATAGAGTTGGGAATACTTAGCAATGTGAAAACAGCACTTTCGCACAAAGAAATCTACTTCTCTAAGACCGCGAAACAGTAAACAGAGAATGTATGAGTTTCTCAAGATTGGTAACAGATAGAAACAAGAGAAAGTCCACAGTGATTCATCTACGGAGAGAAGTTAGAGTGGTTTACACAGAGAATTCCAAGTATAAGTACAAACAAATAAGAGAGACTTAGAAAACCGGTAAAACCTACATTGTTGATAGAGTTGGGAGTACTTAGCACTGTGAAAACAGCACTTTCGCACAAAGAAATCTACTTCTCTAAGACTGGGAAACAGTAAACAGAGAATGTATGAGTTTCTCAAGATTGGTAACAGATAGAAACAAGAGAAAGTACACAGTGATTCATCTACCTACAGAAGTTACAGAGGTTTACACAGAGAAATCCAAGTGTAACTCCAAGAAAATAAGATAGACTTAGAAAACCGGTAAAACCTACATTGTTGATAGAGTTGGGAGTACTTAGCACTGTGAAAACAGCACTTTCGCACAAAGAAATCTACTTCTCTAAGACTGAGAAACAGTGAACAGAGAATGTATGAGTTTCTCAAGATTGGTAACAGATAGAAAGGAGAGAAAGTACACAGTGATTCATCCACCTAGAGAAGTTACAGAGGTTTACCCAGAGAATTTCAATTATAAGTACAAGCAAATAAGAGAGACTTAGAAAACCGGTAAAACCTACATTGTTGATAGAGTTGGGAGTACTTAGCACTGTGAAATCAGCACTTTCGCACAAAGAAATCTACTTCTCTAAGACTGGGAAACAGTGAACAGAGAATGTATGAGGTTCTCAAGATTGGTAACAGACAGAAACAAGAGAAATTACATAGTGATTCATCTACCTACAGAAGTTACAGAGGTTTACACAGAGAATTCCAAGTATAAGGGCAAGAAAATAAAAGAGACTTAGAAAACTCGTAAAAAATACATTGTTGATAGAGTTGGGAGTACTTAGCACTGTGAAAACAGCACTTTCGCAGAAAGAAATCTACTTCTCTAAGACCGGGAAACAGTGAACAGAGAATGTATGAGTTTCTCAAGATTGGTAACAGATAGAAACAAGAGAAAGTCCACAGTGATTCATCTACCTAGAGAAGTTACAGAGGTTTACACAGAGAATTCCAAGTGTAACTTCATGAAAATAAGAGAGACTTAGAAAACCAGTAAAACCTACATTGTTGATAGAGTTGGGAGTACTTAGCACTGTGAAAACAGCACTTTCGCAGAAAGAAATCTATTTCTCTAAGACCGGGAAACAGGGAACAGAGAATGTATGAGTTTCTCAAGATTGGTAACAGATAGAAACAAGAGAAAGTCCACCGTGATTCATCTACGGAGAGAGGTTAGAGAGGTTTACACAGAGAATTCCAAGTATAAGTACAAGCAAATAAGAGAGACTTAGAAAACCGGTAAAACCTACATTGTTGATAGAGTTGGGAGTACTTAGCACTGTGAAAACAGCACTTTCGCACAAAGAAATCTACTTCTCTAAGACCGCGAAACAGTGAACAGAGAATGTATGAGTTTCTCAAGATTGGTAACAGATAGAAACAAGAGAAAGTACACAGTGATTCATCTACCGAGAGAAGTTACAGAGGTTTACACAGAGAAATCCAAGTGTAACTCCAAGAAAATAAGAGAGACTAAGTAAACCGGTAAAACCTACATTGTTGATAGAGTTGGGAGTACTTAGCACTGTGAAAACAGCACTTTCGCACAAAGAAATTTACTTCTCTAAGACCGGGAAACAGTGAACGGAGAATGTATGTGTTTCTCAAGATTGGTAACAGATAGAAACAAGAGAAAGTACACAGTGATTCATCTACCTAGACAAGTTACAGAGGTTTACACAGAGAAATCCAAGTGTAACTCCAAGAAAATAAGAGAGACTAAGAAAACCGGTAAAACCTACATTGTTGATAGAGTTGGGAGTACTTAGCACTGTGAAAACAGCACTTTCGCACAAAGAAATTTACTTCTCTAAGACCGGGAAATAGTGAACGGAGAATGTATGAGTTTCTCAAGATTGGTAACAGATAGAAACAAGAGAAAGTACACAGTGATTCATCTACCTAGAGAAGTTACAGAGGTTTACACAGAGAAATCCAAGTGTAACTCCAAGAAAATAAGAGAGACTAAGAAAACCGGCAAAACCTACATTGTTGATAGAGTTGGGAGTACTTAGCACTGTGAAAACAGCACTTTCGCACAAAGAAATTTACTTCTCTAAGACCGGGAAACAGTGAACGGAGAATGTATCAGTTTCTCAAGATTGGTAACAGATAGAAACAAGAGAAAGTACACAGTGATTCATCTACCTAGAGAAGTTACAGAGATTTACACAGAGAATTCCAAGTATAAGTGCAAGAAAATAAGAGAGACTTAGAAAACTGGTAAAAACTACATTTTTGATAAGTTGGAAGTACTTAACACTGTGAAAACAGCAGTTTCGCACAAAGAAATTTACTTCTCTGAGACCGCGAAACAGTAAACAGAGAATGTATGAGTTTCTCAAGATTGGTAACAGATAGAAACAAGAGAAAGTACACCGCGATTCATCTACGGAGAGAAGTTAGAGAGGTTTACACAGAGAATTAAAAGTATAAGTACAAGCAAATAAGAGAGACTTAGAAAACTGGTAAAGCCTACATTGTTGATAGAGTTGGGAGTACTTAGCACTGTGAAAACAGCACTTTCGCACAAAGAAATCTACTTCTCTAAGACTGGGAAACAGTAAACAGAGAATGTATGAGTTTCTCAAGATTGGTAACAGATAGAAACAAGAGAAAGTACACAGTGATTCATCTACCTAGAGAAGTTACAGAGGTTTACACAGAGAATTCCAAGTATAAGTACAAGCAAATAAGAGAGACTTAGAAAACCGGTAAAACCTACATTGTTGATAGAGTTGGGAGTACTTAGCACTGTGAAAACAGCACTTTCGCAGAAAGAAATCTACTTCTCTAAGCCCGAGAAACAGTGAACAGAGAATGTATGAGTTTCTGAAGATTGGTAACAGATAGAAACAAGAGAAAGTCCACAGTGATTTATCTACGGAGAGAAGTTACAGAGGTTTACACAGAGAATTCCAAGTATAAGTACAAACAAATAAGAGAGACTTAGAAAACCGGTAAAACCTACATTGTTGATAGAGTTGGGAGTACTTAGCACTGTGAAAACAGCACTTTCGCACAAAGAAATCTACTTCTCTAAGACCGCGAAACAGTAAACAGAGAATGTATGAGTTTCTCAAGATTGGTAACAGATAGAAACAAGAGAAAGTCCACAGTGATTTATCTACGGAGAGAAGTTAGAGAGGTTTACACAGAGAATTCCAAGTATAAGTACAAGCAAATAAGAGAGACTTAGAAATCCGGTAAAACCTACATTGTTGATAGAGTTGGGAGTACTTAGCACTGTGAAAACAGCACTTTCGCACAAAGAAATCTACTTCTCTAAGACTGGGAATCAGTGAACAGAGAATGTGTGAGTTTCTCAAGATTGGTAACAGATAGAAACAAGAGAAAGCACACAGTGATTCATCTACCTAGAGAAGTTACAGAGGTTTACACAGAGAATTCCAAGTATAAGTGCAAGAAAATAAGAGAGACTTAGAAAACTCGTAAAAACTACATTGTTGATAGAGTTGGGAGTACTTAGCACTGTGAAAACAGCACTTTCGCAGAAAGAAATCTACTTCTCTAAGACCGGGAAACAGTGAACAGAGAATGTATGAGTTTCTCAAGATTGGTAACAGATAGAAACAAGAGAAAGTCCACAGTGATTCATCTACCTAGAGAAATTACAGAGGTTTACACAAAGAAATCCAAGTGTAACTTCATGAAAATAAGAGAGACTTAGAAAACCAGTAAAACCTACATTGTTGATAGAGTTGGGAGTACTTAGCACTGTGAAAACAGCACTTTCGCACAAAGAAATTTACTTCTCTAAGACCGGGAAACAGTGAACGGAGAATGTATGAGTTTCTCAAGATTGGTAACAGATAGAAACAAGAGAAAGTACACAGTGATTCATCTACCTAGAGAAGTTACAGAGGTTTACACAGAGAATTCCAAGTATAAGTACAAACAAATAAGAGAGACTTAGAAAACCGGTAAAACCTACATTGTTGATAGAGTTGGGAGTACTTAGCACTGTGAAAATAGCACTTTCGCAGAAAGAAATCTACTTCTCTAAGACAGGCAGACAGTGAACAGAGAATGTGTGAGTTTCTCAAGATTGGTAACAGATAGAAATAAGAGAAAGTACACAGCGATTCATCTACCTAGAGAAGTTACAGAGGTTTACACAGAGAATTCCAAGTATAAGTACAAGCAAATAAGAGAGACTTAGAAAACCGGTAATACCTACATTGTTGATAGAGTTGGGAATACTTAGCACTGTGAAAACAACACTTTCGCACAAAGAAATCTACTTCTCTAAGACTGGGAAACAGTGAACAGAGAATGTATGAGTTTCTCAAGATTGGTAACAGATAGAAACAAGAGAAAGTACACAGGGATTCATCTACCTAGAGAAGTTACAGAGGTTTACACAGAGAAATCCAAGTGTAACTTCATGAAAATAAGAGCGACTTAGAAAACCAGTAAAACCTACATTGTTGATAGAGTTGGGAGTACTTAGCACTGTGAAAACAGCACTTTCGCACAAAGAAATCTACTTCTCTAAGACTGGGAATCAGTGAACAGAGAATGTGTGACTTTCTCAAGATTGGTAACAGATAGAAACAAGAGAAAGTACACAGTGATTCATCTACCGAGAGAAGTTACAGAGATTTACACAGAGAATTCCAAGTATAAGTACAAGCAAATAAGAGAGACTTAGAAAACCGGTAAAACCTACATTGTTGATAGAGTTGGGAGTACTTAGCACTGTGAAAACAGCACTTTCGCACAAAGAAATCTACTTCTCTAAGACCGCGAAACAGTGAACAGAGAATGTATGAGTTTCTCAAGATTGGTAACAGATAGAAACAAGAGAAAGTACACAGTGATTCATCTACCGAGAGAAGTTACAGAGGTTTACACAGAGAAATCCAAGTGTAACTCCAAGAAAATAAGAGAGACTAAGTAAACCGGTAAAACCTACATTGTTGATAGAGTTGGGAGTACTTAGCACTGTGAAAACAGCACTTTCGCACAAAGAAATTTACTTCTCTAAGACCGGGAAACAGTGAACGGAGAATGTATGTGTTTCTCAAGATTGGTAACAGATAGAAACAAGAGAAAGTACACAGTGATTCATCTACCTAGACAAGTTACAGAGGTTTACACAGAGAAATCCAAGTGTAACTCAAAGAAAATAAGAGAGACTAAGAAAACCGGTAAAACCTACATTGTTGATAGAGTTGGGAGTACTTAGCACTGTGAAAACAGCACTTTCGCACAAAGAAATTTACTTCTCTAAGACCGGGAAATAGTGAACGGAGAATGTATGAGTTTCTCAAGATTGGTAACAGATAGAAACAAGAGAAAGTACACAGTGATTCATCTACCTAGAGAAGTTACAGAGGTTTACACAGAGAAATCCAAGTGTAACTCCAAGAAAATAAGAGAGACTAAGAAAACCGGCAAAACATACATTGTTGATAGAGTTGGGAGTACTTAGCACTGTGAAAACAGCACTTTCGCACAAAGAAATTTACTTCTCTAAGACCGGGAAACAGTGAACGGAGAATGTATCAGTTTCTCAAGATTGGTAACAGATAGAAACAAGAGAAAGTACACAGTGATTCATCTACCTAGAGAAGTTACAGAGATTTACACAGAGAATTCCAAGTATAAGTGCAAGAAAATAAGAGAGACTTAGAAAACTGGTAAAAACTACCTTTTTGATAAGTTGGAAGTACTTAACACTGTGAAAACAGCAGTTTCGCACAAAGAAATTTACTTCTCTGAGACCGCGAAACAGTAAACAGAGAATGTATGAGTTTCTCAAGATTGGTAACAGATAGAAACAAGAGAAAGTACACCGCGATTCATCTACGGAGAGAAGTTAGAGAGGTTTACACAGAGAATTAAAAGTATAAGTACAAGCAAATAAGAGAGACTTAGAAAACTGGTAAAGCCTACATTGTTGATAGAGTTGGGAGTACTTAGCACTGTGAAAACAGCACTTTCGCACAAAGAAATCTACTTCTCTAAGACTGGGAAACAGTAAACAGAGAATGTATGAGTTTCTCAAGATTGGTAACAGATAGAAACAAGAGAAAGTACACAGTGATTCATCTACCTAGAGAAGTTACAGAGGTTTACACAGAGAATTCCAAGTATAAGTACAAGCAAATAAGAGAGACTTAGAAAACCGGTAAAACCTACATTGTTGATAGAGTTGGGAGTACTTAGCACTGTGAAAACAGCACTTTCGCAGAAAGAAATCTACTTCTCTAAGCCCGAGAAACAGTGAACAGAGAATGTATGAGTTTCTGAAGATTGGTAACAGATAGAAACAAGAGAAAGTCCACAGTGATTTATCTACGGAGAGAAGTTACAGAGGTTTACACAGAGAATTCCAAGTATAAGTACAAACAAATAAGAGAGACTTAGAAAACCGGTAAAACCTACATTGTTGATAGAGTTGGGAGTACTTAGCACTGTGAAAACAGCACTTTCGCACAAAGAAATCTACTTCTCTAAGACCGCGAAACAGTAAACAGAGAATGTATGAGTTTCTCAAGATTGGTAACAGATAGAAACAAGAGAAAGTCCACAGTGATTTATCTACGGAGAGAAGTTAGAGAGGTTTACACAGAGAATTCCAAGTATAAGTACAAGCAAATAAGAGAGACTTAGAAATCCGGTAAAACCTACATTGTTGATAGAGTTGGGAGTACTTAGCACTGTGAAAACAGCACTTTCGCACAAAGAAATCTACTTCTCTAAGACTGGGAATCAGTGAACAGAGAATGTGTGAGTTTCTCAAGATTGGTAACAGATAGAAACAAGAGAAAGCACACAGTGATTCATCTACCTAGAGAAGTTACAGAGGTTTACACAGAGAATTCCAAGTATAAGTGCAAGAAAATAAGAGAGACTTAGAAAACTCGTAAAAACTACATTGTTGATAGAGTTGGGAGTACTTAGCACTGTGAAAACAGCACTTTCGCAGAAAGAAATCTACTTCTCTAAGACCGGGAAACAGTGAACAGAGAATGTATGAGTTTCTCAAGATTGGTAACAGATAGAAACAAGAGAAAGTCCACAGTGATTCATCTACCTAGAGAAATTACAGAGGTTTACACAAAGAAATCCAAGTGTAACTTCATGAAAATAAGAGAGACTTAGAAAACCAGTAAAACCTACATTGTTGATAGAGTTGGGAGTACTTAGCACTGTGAAAACAGCACTTTCGCACAAAGAAATTTACTTCTCTAAGACCGGGAAACAGTGAACGGAGAATGTATGAGTTTCTCAAGATTGGTAACAGATAGAAACAAGAGAAAGTACACAGTGATTCATCTACCTAGAGAAGTTACAGAGGTTTACACAGAGAATTCCAAGTATAAGTACAAACAAATAAGAGAGACTTAGAAAACCGGTAAAACCTACATTGTTGATAGAGTTGGGAGTACTTAGCACTGTGAAAATAGCACTTTCGCAGAAAGAAATCTACTTCTCTAAGACAGGCAGACAGTGAACAGAGAATGTGTGAGTTTCTCAAGATTGGTAACAGATAGAAATAAGAGAAAGTACACAGCGATTCATCTACCTAGAGAAGTTACAGAGGTTTACACAGAGAATTCCAAGTATAAGTACAAGCAAATAAGAGAGACTTAGAAAACCGGTAATACCTACATTGTTGATAGAGTTGGGAATACTTAGCACTGTGAAAACAACACTTTCGCACAAAGAAATCTACTTCTCTAAGACTGGGAAACAGTGAACAGAGAATGTATGAGTTTCTCAAGATTGGTAACAGATAGAAACAAGAGAAAGTACACAGGGATTCATCTACCTAGAGAAGTTACAGAGGTTTACACAGAGAAATCCAAGTGTAACTTCATGAAAATAAGAGCGACTTAGAAAACCAGTAAAACCTACATTGTTGATAGAGTTGGGAGTACTTAGCACTGTGAAAACAGCACTTTCGCACAAAGAAATCTACTTCTCTAAGACTGGGAATCAGTGAACAGAGAATGTCTGACTTTCTCAAGATTGGTAACAGATAGAAACAAGAGAAAGTACACAGTGATTCATCTACCGAGAGAAGTTACAGAGATTTACACAGAGAATTCCAAGTATAAGTACAAGCAAATAAGAGAGACTTAGAAAACCGGTAAAACCTACATTGTTGATAGAGTTGGGAGTACTTAGCACTGTGAAAACAGCACTTTCGCACAAAGAAATCTACTTCTCTAAGACCGCGAAACAGTGAACAGAGAATGTATGAGTTTCTCAAGATTGGTAACAGATAGAAACAAGAGAAAGTACACAGTGATTCATCTACCGAGAGAAGTTACAGAGGTTTACACAGAGAAATCCAAGTGTAACTCCAAGAAAATAAGAGAGACTAAGTAAACCGGTAAAACCTACATTGTTGATAGAGTTGGGAGTACTTAGCACTGTGAAAACAGCACTTTCGCACAAAGAAATTTACTTCTCTAAGACCGGGAAACAGTGAACGGAGAATGTATGTGTTTCTCAAGATTGGTAACAGATAGAAACAAGAGAAAGTACACAGTGATTCATCTACCTAGACAAGTTACAGAGGTTTACACAGAGAAATCCAAGTGTAACTCCAAGAAAATAAGAGAGACTAAGAAAACCGGTAAAACCTACATTGTTGATAGAGTTGGGAGTACTTAGCACTGTGAAAACAGCACTTTCGCACAAAGAAATTTACTTCTCTAAGACCGGGAAATAGTGAACGGAGAATGTATGAGTTTCTCAAGATTGGTAACAGATAGAAACAAGAGAAAGTACACAGTGATTCATCTACCTAGAGAAGTTACAGAGGTTTACACAGAGAAATCCAAGTGTAACTCCAAGAAAATAAGAGAGACTAAGAAAACCGGCAAAACCTACATTGTTGATAGAGTTGGGAGTACTTAGCACTGTGAAAACAGCACTTTCGCACAAAGAAATTTACTTCTCTAAGACCGGGAAACAGTGAACGGAGAATGTATCAGTTTCTCAAGATTGGTAACAGATAGAAACAAGAGAAAGTACACAGTGATTCATCTACCTAGAGAAGTTACAGAGATTTACACAGAGAATTCCAAGTATAAGTGCAAGAAAATAAGAGAGACTTAGAAAACTGGTAAAAACTACCTTTTTGATAAGTTGGAAGTACTTAACACTGTGAAAACAGCAGTTTCGCACAAAGAAATTTACTTCTCTGAGACCGCGAAACAGTAAACAGAGAATGTATGAGTTTCTCAAGATTGGTAACAGATAGAAACAAGAGAAAGTACACCGCGATTCATCTACGGAGAGAAGTTAGAGAGGTTTACACAGAGAATTAAAAGTATAAGTACAAGCAAATAAGAGAGACTTAGAAAACTGGTAAAGCCTACATTGTTGATAGAGTTGGGAGTACTTAGCACTGTGAAAACAGCACTTTCGCACAAAGAAATCTACTTCTCTAAGACTGGGAAACAGTAAACAGAGAATGTATGAGTTTCTCAAGATTGGTAACAGATAGAAACAAGAGAAAGTACACAGTGATTCATCTACCTAGAGAAGTTACAGAGGTTTACACAGAGAATTCCAAGTATAAGTACAAGCAAATAAGAGAGACTTAGAAAACCGGTAAAACCTACATTGTTGATAGAGTTGGGAGTACTTAGCACTGTGAAAACAGCACTTTCGCAGAAAGAAATCTACTTCTCTAAGCCCGAGAAACAGTGAACAGAGAATGTATGAGTTTCTGAAGATTGGTAACAGATAGAAACAAGAGAAAGTCCACAGTGATTTATCTACGGAGAGAAGTTACAGAGGTTTACACAGAGAATTCCAAGTATAAGTACAAACAAATAAGAGAGACTTAGAAAACCGGTAAAACCTACATTGTTGATAGAGTTGGGAGTACTTAGCACTGTGAAAACAGCACTTTCGCACAAAGAAATCTACTTCTCTAAGACCGCGAAACAGTAAACAGAGAATGTATGAGTTTCTCAAGATTGGTAACAGATAGAAACAAGAGAAAGTCCACAGTGATTTATCTACGGAGAGAAGTTAGAGAGGTTTACACAGAGAATTCCAAGTATAAGTACAAGCAAATAAGAGAGACTTAGAAATCCGGTAAAACCTACATTGTTGATAGAGTTGGGAGTACTTAGCACTGTGAAAACAGCACTTTCGCACAAAGAAATCTACTTCTCTAAGACTGGGAATCAGTGAACAGAGAATGTGTGAGTTTCTCAAGATTGGTAACAGATAGAAACAAGAGAAAGCACACAGTGATTCATCTACCTAGAGAAGTTACAGAGGTTTACACAGAGAATTCCAAGTATAAGTGCAAGAAAATAAGAGAGACTTAGAAAACTCGTAAAAACTACATTGTTGATAGAGTTGGGAGTACTTAGCACTGTGAAAACAGCACTTTCGCAGAAAGAAATCTACTTCTCTAAGACCGGGAAACAGTGAACAGAGAATGTATGAGTTTCTCAAGATTGGTAACAGATAGAAACAAGAGAAAGTCCACAGTGATTCATCTACCTAGAGAAATTACAGAGGTTTACACAAAGAAATCCAAGTGTAACTTCATGAAAATAAGAGAGACTTAGAAAACCAGTAAAACCTACATTGTTGATAGAGTTGGGAGTACTTAGCACTGTGAAAACAGCACTTTCGCACAAAGAAATTTACTTCTCTAAGACCGGGAAACAGTGAACGGAGAATGTATGAGTTTCTCAAGATTGGTAACAGATAGAAACAAGAGAAAGTACACAGTGATTCATCTACCTAGAGAAGTTACAGAGGTTTACACAGAGAATTCCAAGTATAAGTACAAACAAATAAGAGAGACTTAGAAAACCGGTAAAACCTACATTGTTGATCGAGTTGGGAGTACTTAGCACTGTGAAAACAGCACTTTCGCAGAAAGAAATCTACTTCTCTAAGACTGGGAATCAGTGAACAGAGAACGTGTGAGTTTCTCAAGATTGGTAACAGATAGAAACAAGAGAAAGTACACAGTGATTCATCTACCTAGAGAAGTCACAGAGGTTTACACAGAGAATTCCAAGTATAAGTGCAAGAAAATGAGACTTAGAAAACTGGTAAAAACTACCTTTTTGATAAGTTGGGAGTACTTAAAACTGTGAAAACAGCACTTTCGCACAAAGAAATTTACTTCTCTAAGACCGCGAAACAGTAAACAGAGAATGTATGAGTTTCTCAAGATGGGTAACAGATAGAAACAAGAGAAAGTACACAGTGATTCATCTACCTAGACAAGTTACAGAGGTTTACACAGAGAATTCCAAGTATAAATACAAGCAAATAAGAGAGACTTAGAAAACCGGTAAAACCTACATTGTTGATAGAGTTGGGAGTACTTAGCACTGTGAAAACAGCACTTTCACACTAAGAAATCTACTTCTCTAAGACCGCGAAACAGTGAACAGAGAATGTATGAGTTCCTCAAGATTGGTAACAGATAGAAACAAGAGAAAGTCCACAGTGATTCATCTACCGGGAGAAGTTACAGAGGTTTACATAGAGAATTCCAAGTATAAGTATAAGAAAATAAGAGAGACTTAGCAAACTGGTAAAACCTACATTGTTGATAGAGTTGGGAGTACTTAGCACTGTGAAAACAGCACTTTCGCACAAAGAAATCTACTTCTCTAAGACCGGGAAACAGTGAACGCAGAATGTATGTGTTTCTCAAGATTGGTAACAGATAGAAACAAGAGAAAGTACACAGTGATTCATCTACCTAGAGAATTTACAGAGGTTTACACAGAGACATCCAAGTGTAACTCCAAGAAAATAAGAGAGACTTAGAAAACCGGTAAAACCTACATTGTTGATAGAATTGGGAGTATTTAGCACTGTGAAAACAGCACTTTCGCACAAAGAAATCTACTTCGCTAAGACTGAGAAACAGTGAACAGAGAATGTATGAGTTTCTCAAGATTGGTAACAGATAGAAACAAGAGAAAGTACACAGTGATTTATCTGTCTAGAGAAGTTACAGAGGTTTACACAGAGAAATCCAAGTGTAACTTCATGAAAATTAGAGAGACTTAGAAAACTGGTAAAAACTACATTGTTGACAGAGTTGGGAATACTTAGCAATGTGAAAACACCACTTTCGCACAAAGAAATCTACATCTCTAAGAGTGGGAATCAGTGAACAGAGAAAGTATGAGTTTCTCAAGATTGGTAACAGATAGATAGGAGAGAAAGTACACAGTGATTCATCCACCTAGAGAAGTCACAGAGGTTTACACAGAGAATTCCAAGTATAAGTACAAGCAAATAAGAGAGACTTAGAAAACCGGTAAAACCTACATTGTTGATAGAGTTGGGAGTACTTAGCACTGTGAAAACAGCACTTTCGCACTAAGAAATCTACTTCTCTAAGACCGCGAAACAGTGAACAGAGAATGTATGAGTTTCTCAAGATTGGTAACAGATAGAAACAAGAGAAAGTCCAAGGTGATTCATCTACCGGGAGAAGTTACAGAGGTTTACATAGAGAATTCCAAGTATAAGTACAAGAAAATAAGAGAGACTTAGAAAACTGGTAAAACCTACATTGTTGATACAGTTGGGAGTACTTAGCATTGTGAAAACAGCACTTTCGCAGAAAGAAATCTATTTCTGTAAGACTGGGAATCAGTGAACAGAGACTGTGTGAGTTTCTCAAGATTAGTAACAGATAGAAACAAAAGAAAGTACACTGTGATTCATCTACCTAGAGAAGTTACAGAGGTTTACACAGAGAATTCCAAGTATAACTGCAAGAAAATAAGAGAGACTTAGAAAACTGGTAAAAACTACCTTTTTGATAAGTTGGGAGTACTTAACACTGTGAAAACAGCACTTTCGCACAAAGAAATTTACTTCTGTAAGACCGTGAAACAGTAAACAGAGAATGTATGAGTTCCTCAAGATTGGTAACAGATAGAAACAAGAGAAAGTCCACAGTGATTCATCTACGGAGAGAAGTTAGAGAGGTTTACACAGAGAATTACAAGTATAAGTACAAGCAAATAAGAGAGACTTAGAAAACCGGTAAAACCTACATTGTCGATAGAGTTGGGAGTACTTAGCACTGTGAAAACAGCACTTTCGCACAAAGAAGTCTACTTCTCTAAGACTGGGAAACAGTAAACAGAGAATGTATGAGTTTCTCAAGATTGGTAACAGATAGAAACAAGAGAGAGTACACAGTGATTCATCTACCGAGAGAAGTTACAGAGGTTTACACAGAGAATTCCAAGTATAAGTGCAAGAAAATAAGAGAGACTTAGAAAACTTGTAAAAACTAAATTGTTGATAGAGTTGGGAGTACTTAGCACTGTGAAAACAGCACTTTCACAGAATGAAATCTACTTCTCTAAGACCGGGAAACAGTGAACAGAGAATGTATGAGTTTCTCAAGATTGGTAACAGATAGAAACAAGAGAAAGTCCACAGTGATTCATCTACCGCGAGAAGTTACAGAGGTTTACACAGAGAAATCCAAGTGTAACTCCAAGAAAATAAGAGAGACTTAGAAAACCGGTAAAACCTACATTGTTGATAGAGTTGGGAGTACTTAGCACTGTGAAAACAGCACTTTCGCACAAAGAAATCTACTTCTCTAAGACCGGGAAACAGTGAAAGGAGAATGTATGTGTTTCTAAAGATTGGTAACAGATAGAAACAAGAGAAAGTACACAGTGATTCATCTACCTAGAGAAGTTACAGAGGTTTACACAGAGAAATCCAAGTGTAACTCCAAGAAAATAAGAGAGACTTAGAAAACCGGTAAAATCTACATTGTTGATAGAGTTGGGAGTACTTAGCACTGTGAAAACAGCACTTTCGCACAAAGAAATCTACTTCTCTAAGACCGGGAAACAGTGAACAGAGAATGTATGAGTTTCTCAAGATTGGTAACAGATAGAAACAAGAGAAAGTACACAGTGATTCATCTACCTAGAGAAGTTACAGAGGTTTACACAGAGAATTCCAAGTATAAGTACAAACAAATAAGAGAGACTTAGAAAACCGGTAAAACCTACATTGTTGATAGAGTTGGGAGTACTTAGCACTGTGAAAACAGCACTTTCGCAGAAAGAAATCTACTTCTCTAAGACTGGGAATCAGTGAACAGAGAATGTGTGAGTTTCTCAAGATTGGTAACAGATAGAAACAAGAGAAAGTACACAGTGATTCATCTACCTAGAGAAGTTACAGAGGTTTACACAGAGAATTCCAAGTATAAGTGAAAGAAAATAAGAGAGACTTAGAAAACTGGTAAAAACTACCTTTTTGATAGGTTGGGAGTACTTAACACTGTGAAAACAGCACTTTCGCACAAAGAAATTTACTTCTCTAAGACCGCGAAACACTAAACAGAGAATGTATGAGTTTCTCAAGATTGGTAACAGATAGAAACAAGAGAAAGTCCACAGTGATTCATCTACGGAGAGAAGTTAGAGAGGTTTACACAGAGAATTCCAAGTATAAGTACAAGCAAATAAGAGAGACTTAGAAAACCGGTAAAACCTACATTGTTGATAGAGTTGGGAGTACTTAGCACTGTGAAAACAGCACTTTCGCACAAAGAAATCTACTTCTCTAAGACTGGGAATCAGTGAACAGAGAATGTGTGAGTTTCTCAAGATTGGTAACAGATAGAAACAAGAGAATTACACAGTGATTCATCTACCTAGACAAGTTACAGAGGTTTACACAGAGAATTCCAAGTATAAGTGCAAGAAAATAAGAGAGACTTAGAAAACTCGTAAAAACTACATTGTTGATAGAGTTGGGAGTACTTAGCACTGTGAAAACAGCACTTTCGGACAAAGAAATCTACTTCTCTAAGACCGGGAAACAGTGAACAGAGAATGTATGAGTTTCTCAAGATTGGTAACAGATAGAAACAAGAGAAAGTACACAGTGATTCATCTACCTAGAGAAGTTACAGAGGTTTACACAGAGAAATCCAAGTGTAATTCCAAGAAAATAAGAGAGACTTAGAAAACCGGTAAAACCTACATTGTTGATAGAGTTGGGAGTACTTAGCACTGTGAAAACAGCACTTTCGCAGAAAGAAATCTACTTCTCTAAGACTGGGAATCAGTGAACAGAGAATGTTTGAGTTTCTCAAGATTGGTAACAGATAGAAACAAGAGAAAGTACACAGTGATTCATCTACCTAGAGAAGTCACAGAGGTTTACACAGAGAATTCCAAGTATAAGTGCAAGAAAATGAGACTTAGAAAACTGGTAAAAACTACCTTTTTGATAAGTTGGGAGTACTTAAAACTGTGAAAACAGCACTTTCGCACAAAGAAATTTACTTCTCTAAGACCGCGAAACAGTAAACAGAGAATGTATGAGTTTCTCAAGATTGGTAACAGATAGAAACAAGAGAAAGTCCACAGTGATTCATCTACGGAGAGAAGTTAGAGAGGTTTACACAGAGAATTTCAAATATAAGTTCAAGCAAATAAGAGAGACTTAGAAAACCGGTAAAACCTACATTGTCGATAGAGTTGGGAGTACTTAGCACTGTGAAAACAGCACTTTCGCACAAAGAAATCTACTTCTCTAAGACTGGGAAAAAGTAAACAGAGAATGTATGAGTTTCTCAAGATTGGTAACAGATAGAAACAAGAGAAAGTACACAGTGATTCATCTACCTAGAGAAGTTACAGAGGTTTACACAGAGAATTCCAAGTATAAGTACAAGCAAATAAGAGAGACTTGGAAAACCGGTAAAACCTACATTGTTGATAGAGTTGGGAGTACTTAGCACTGTGAAAACAGCACTTTCGCCCAAAGAAATCTACTTCTCTAAGACTGGGAATCAGTGAACAGAGAATGTGTGAGTTTCTCAAGATTGGTAACAGATAGAAACAAGAGAAAGTACACAGTGATTCATCTACCTAGAGAAGTTACAGAGGTTTACACAGAGAATTCCAAGTATAAGTGCAAGAAAATAAGAGAGACTTAGAAAACTGGTAAAAACTACCTTTTTGATAGGTTGGGAGTACTTAGCACTGTGAAAACAGCACTTTCGCACAAAGAAATTTACTTCTCTAAGACCGCGAAACTGTAAACAGAGAATGTATGACTTTCTCAATACTGGTAACAGATAGAAACAAGAGAAAGTCCACAGTGATTCATCTACGGAGAGAAGTTAGAGAGGTTTACACAGAGAATTCCAAGTATAAGTACAAGCAAATAAGAGAGACTTAGAAAACCGGTAAAACCTACATTGTTGATAGAGTTGGGAGAACTTAGCACTGTGAAAACAGCACTTTCGCACAAAGAAATCTACTTCTCTAAGACTGGGAAACAGTAAACAGAGAATGTATGAGTTTCTCAAGATTGGTAACAGATAGAAACAAGAGAAAGTACACAGTGATTCACCTACCTACAGAAGTTACAGAGGTTTACACAGAGAATTCCAAGTATAAGTACAAGCAAATAAGAGAGACTTAGAAAACCGGTAAAACCTACATTGTTGATAGAGTTGGGAGTACGTAGCACTGTGAAAACAGCACTTTCGCACAAAGAAATCTACTTCTCTAAGACTGGGAATCATTGAACAGAGAATGTGTGAGTTTCTCAAGATTGGTAACAGATAGAAACAAGAGAAAGTACACAGTGATTCATCTACCTAGAGAAGTTACAGGGGTTTACACAGAGAGTTCCAAGTATAAGTGCAACAAAATAGGAGAGACTTAGAAAACTCGTAAAAACTACATTGTTGATAGAGTTGGGAGTACTTAGCACTGTGAAAACAGCAGTTTCGCAGAAAGAAATCTACTTCTCTAAGACCGGGAAACAGTGAACAGAGAATGTATGAGTTTCTCAAGATTGGTAACAGATAGAAACAAGAGAAAGTACACAGTGATTCATCTACCTAGAGAAGTTACAGAGGTTTACACAGAGAAATCCAAGTGTAACTTCATGAAAATAAGAGAGACTTAGAAAACCAGTAAAACCTACATTGTTGATAGAGTTGGGAGTACTTAGCACTGTGAAAACAGCAATTTCGCACAAAGAAATCTACTTCTCTAAGACTGGGAATCACTGAACAGAGAATGTGTGAGTTTCTCAAGATTGGTAACAGATAGAAACAAGAGAAAGTACACAGTGATTCATCTACCTAGAGAAGTTAAAGAGGTTTACACAGAGAATTCCAAGTATAAGTGCAAGAAAATAAGAGAGACTTAGAAAACTGGTAAAAACTACCTTTTTGATAATTTGGGAGTACTTTACACTGTGAAAACAGCACTTTCGCACAAAGAAATTTACTTCTCTAAGACCGCGAAACAGTAAACAGAGAATGTATGAGTTTCTCAAGATTGGTAAGAGATAGAAACAAGAGAAAGTCCACCGTGATACATCTACGGAGAGAAGTTAGAGAGGTTTACACAGAGAATTCAAAGTATAAGTACAAGAAAATAAGAGAGACTTAGAAAACCAGTAAAACCTACATTATTGATAGAGTTGGGAGTACGTAGCACTGTGAAAACAGCACTTTCACAGAAAGAAATCTACGTCTCTAAGACTGGGAATCAGTGAACAGAGAATGTGTGAGTTTCTCAAGATTGGTAGCAGATAGAAACAAGAGAAAGTACACAGTGATTCATCTACCTAGAGAAGTTACAGAGGTTTACACAGAGAATTCCAAGTATAAGTACAAGAAAATAAGAGAGGCTTATAAAACTGGTAAAACCTACATTGTTGATAGAGTTGGGAGTACATAGCACTGTGAAAACAGCACTTTCGCACTAAGAAATCTACTTCTCTAAGACAGCGAAACAGTGAACAGAGAATGTATGACTTTCTCAAGATTGGTAACAGATAGAAACAAGAGAAAGTACACAGTGATTCATCTGTCTAGAGAAGTTACAGATTTTTACACAGAGAAATCCAAGTGTAACTCCAGGAAAATAAGACAGACTTAGAAAACCGGTAAAACCTACATTGTTGATAGAGTTGGGAGTACTTAGCACTGTGAAAACAGCACTTTCGCACAAAGAAATCTACTTCTCTAAGACTGGGAATCAGTGAACAGAGAAAGTATGAGTTTCTCAAGATTGGTAACAGATAGAAAGGACAGAAAGTACACAGTGATTCATCCACCTAGAGAAGTTACAGAGGTTTACACAGAGAATTCCAAGTATAAGTACAAGCAAATAAGAGAGACTTAGAAAACTGGTAAAAACTACATTGTTGATAGAGTTGGGAATACTTAGCAATGTGAAAACAGCACTTTCGCACAAAGAAATCTACTTCTCTAAGACTGGGAAACAGTGAACAGAGAATGTATGAGGTTCTCAAGATTGGTACCAGACAGAAACAAGAGAAAGTACACAGTGATTCATCTACCTAGAGAAGTTACAGAGGTTTACACAGAGAATTCCAAGTATAAGTGCAAGAAAATAAAAGAGAGTTAGAAAACTCGTAAAAACTACATTGTTGATAGAGTTGGGAGTACTTAGCACTGTGAAAACAGCACTTTCGCACTAAGAAATCTACTTCTCTAAGACTGGGAATCAGTGAACAGAGAATGTGTGAGTTTCTCAAGATTGGTAACAGATAGAAACAAGAGAAGTACACAGTGATTCATCTACCTAGACAAGTTACAGAGGTTTACACAGAGAATTCCAAGTATAAGTGCAAGGAAATAAGAGAGACTTAGAAAACTCGTAAAAACTACATTGTTGATAGAGTTGGGAGTACTTAGCACTGTGAAAACAGCACTTTCGCACAAAGAAATCTACTTCTCTAAGACCGCGAAACAGTAAACAGAGAATGTATGAGTTTCTCAAGATTGGTAACAGATAGAAACAAGAGAAAGTCCACCGTGATTCATCTACGGAGAGAAGTTAGAGAGGTTTACACAGAGAATTCCAAGTATAAGTACAAGCAAATAAGAGAGACTTAGAAAACCGGTAAAACCTACATTGTTGATAGAGTTGGGAGTACTTAGCACTGTGAAAACAGCACTTTCGCACAAAGAAATCTACTTCTCTAAGACTGGGAAACAGTAAACAGAGAATGTATGAGTTTCTCAAAATTGGTAACAGATAGAAACAAGAGAAAGTACACAGTGATTCATCTACCTAGAGAAGTTACAGAGG
Organism: Heterohyrax brucei; assembly: GCA_028571685.1. Lineage (NCBI taxonomy): Eukaryota > Metazoa > Chordata > Mammalia > Hyracoidea > Procaviidae > Heterohyrax > Heterohyrax brucei. The sequence continues at coordinate 32,360,005 of CM053152.1, forward strand.
TTTACACAGAGAATTCCAAGTATAAGTACAAGCAAATAAGAGAGACTTAGAAAACCGGTAAAACCTACATTGTTGATAGAGTTGGGAGTACTTAGCACTGTGAAAACAGCACTTTCGCACAAAGAAATCTACTTTTCTAAGACCGGGAAACAGTGAACAGAGAATGTATGAGTTTCTCAAGATTGGTAACAGATAGAAACAAGAGAAAGTCCACAGTGATTTATCTACGGAGAGAAGTTACAGAGGTTTACACAGAGAATTCCAAGTATAAGTACAAACAAATAAGAGAGACTTAGAAAACCGGTAAAACCTACATTGTTGATAGAGTTGGGAGTACTTAGCACTGTGAAAACAGCACTTTCGCACAAAGAAATCTACTTCTCTAAGACCGCGAAACAGTAACAGAGAATGTATGAGTTTCTCAAGATTGGTAACAGATAGAAACAAGAGAAAGTACACAGTGATTCATCTACCTAGAGAAGTTACAGAGGTTTACACAGAGAAATCCAAGTGTAACTTCATGAAAATAAGAGAGACTTAGAAAACCAGTGGAACCTACATTGTTGATAGAGTTGGGAGTACTTAGCACTGTGAAAACAGCACTTTCGCACAAAGAAATCTACTTTTCTAAGACTGGGAATCAGTGAACAGAGAATGTGTGAGTTTCTCAAGATTGGTAACAGATAGAAACAAGAGAAAGTACACAGTGATTCATCTACCTAGAGAAGTTACAGAGGCTTACACAGAGAATTCCAAGTATAAGTGCAAGAAAATAAGAGAGACTTAGAAAACTCGTAAAAACTACATTGTTGATAGAGTTGGGAGTACTTAGCACTGTGAAAACAACACTTTCGCACAAAGAAATCTACTTCTCTAAGACCGCGAAACAGTAAACAGAGAATGTATGAGTTTCTCAAGATTGGTAACAGATAGAAACAAGAGAAAGTCCACCGTGATTCATCTACGGAGAGAAGTTAGAGAGGTTTACACAGAGAATTCCAAGTATAAGTACAAGCAAATAAGAGAGACTTAGAAAACCGGTAAAACCTACATTGTTGATAGAGTTGGGAGTACTTAGCACTGTGAAAACAGAACTTTCGCACAAAGAAATCTACTTCTCTAAGACTGGGAAACAGTAAACAGAGAATGTATGAGTTTCTCAAGATTGGTAACAGATAGAAACAAGAGAAAGTACACAGTGATTCATCTACCTAGAGAAGTTACAGAGGTTTACACAGAGAATTCCAAGTATAAGTGCAAGAAAATAAGAGAGACTTAGAAAACCGGTACAACCTACATTGTTGATAGAGTTCGGAGTACTTAGCACTGTGAAAACAGCACTTTCGCAGAAAGAAATCTACTTCTCTAAGACCGGGAAACAGTGAACAGAGAATGTATGAGTTTCTCAAGATTGGTAACAGATAGAAACAAGAGAAAGTACACAGTGATTCATCTACCTAGAGAAGTTACAGAGGTTTACACAGAGAAATCCAAGTGTAACTTCATGAAAATAAGAGAGACTTAGAAAACCAGTGGAACCTACATTGTTGATAGAGTTGGGAGTACTTAGCACTGTGAAAACAGCACTTTCGCACAAAGAAATCTACTTTTCTAAGACTGGGAATCAGTGAACAGAGAATGTGTGAGTTTCTCAAGATTGGTAACAGATAGAAACAAGAGAAAGTACACAGTGATTCATCTACCTAGAGAAGTTACAGAGGCTTACACAGAGAATTCCAAGTATAAGTGCAAGAAAATAAGAGAGACTTAGAAAACTGGTAAAAACTAACTTTTTGATAAGTTGGGAGTACTTAACACTCTGAAAACAGCACTTTCGCACAAAGAAATTTACTTCTCTAAGCCTGGGAAACAGTAAACAGAGAATGTATGAGTTTCTCAAGATTGGTAACAGATAGAAACAACAGAAAGTACACAGTGATTCATCTATGGAGAGAAGTTAGAGAGGTTTACACAGAGAATTCCAAGTATAAGTACAAGCAAACAAGAGAGACTTAGAAAACCGGTAAAACCTACATTGTTGATAGAGTTGGGAGTACTTAGCACTATGAAAACAGCACTTTCGCACAAAGAAATCTACTTCTCTAAGACTGGGAAACAGTAAACAGAGAATGTATGAGTTTCTCAAGATTGGTAACAGATAGAAACAACAGAAAGTACACAGTGATTCATCTACCTAGAGAAGTTACAGAGGTTTACACAGAGAATTCCAAGTATAAGTACAAGCAAATAAGAGAGACTTAGAAAACCGGTAAAACCTACATTGTTGATAGAGTTGGGAGTACTTAGCACTGTGAAAACAGCTCTTTCGCACAAAGAAATCTACTTCTCTAAGACCGTGAAACAGGGAACGGAGAATGTATGAGTTTTTCAAGATTGGTAACAGATAGAAACAAGAGAAAGTCCACAGTGATTCATCTACCTAGAGAAGTTACAGAGGTTTACACAGAGAAATCCAAGTGTAACTTCATGAAAATAAGAGAGACTTAGAAAACCAGTAAAACCTACATTGTTGATAGAGTTGGGAGTACTTAGCACTGTAAAAACAGCACTTTCGCACAAAGAAATCTACTTCTATAAGACTGGGAATCAGTGAACAGAGAATGTGTGAGTTTCTCAAGCTTGGTAACAGATAGAAACAAGGGAATGTACACAGTGATTCATCTACCTAGAGAAGTTACAGAGGTTTTCACAGAGAATTCCAAGTATAAGTGCAAGAAAATGAGAGAGACTTAGAAAACTCGTAAAACCTACATTGTTGATAGAGTTGGGAGTACTTAGCACTGTGAAAACAGCACTTTCGCACAAAGAAATCTACTTCTCTAAGACCGGGAAACAGTGAACAGAGAATGTATGAGTTTCTCAAGATTGGTAACAGATAGAAACAAGAGAAAGTACACAGTGATTCATCTACCTAGAGAAGTTACAGAGGTTTACACAGAGAATTCCAAGTATAAGTGCAAACAAATAAGAGAGACTTAGAAAACCGGTAAAACCTACATTGTTGATAGAGTTGGGAGTACTTAGCACTGTGAAAACAGCACTTTCGCACAAAGAAATCTACTTCTCTAAGACCGCGAAACAGTAAACAGAGAATGTATGAGTTTCTCAAAATTGGTAAGAGATAGAAACAAGAGAAAGTCCACAGTGATTTATCTACGGAGAGAAGTTAGAGAGGTTTACACGGAGAATTCCAGGTATAAGTACAAGCAAATAAGAGAGACTTAGAAATCCGGTAAAACCTACATTGTTGATAGAGTTGGGAGTACTTAGCACTGTGAAAACAGCACTTTCGCACAAAGAAATCTGCTTCTCTAAGACTGGGAATCAGTGAACAGAGAATGTGTGAGTTTCTCAAGATTGGTAACAGATAGAAACAAGAGAAAGTACACAGTGATTCATCTACCTAGAGAAGTTACAGAGGTTTACACAGAGAATTCCAAGTATAAGTGCAAGAAAATAAGAGAGACTTAGAAAACTGGTAAAAACTACCTTTTTGATAAGTTGGGAGTACTTAACACTGTGAAAACAGCACTTTCGCACAAAGAAATTTACTTCTCTAAGACCGCGAAACAGTAAACAGAGAATGTATGAGTTTCTCAAGATTGGTAACAGATAGAAACAAGAGAAAGTCCACAGTGATTCATCTACGGAGAGAAGTTAGAGAGGTTTACACAGAGAATTCCAAGTATAAGTACAAGCAAATAAGAGAGACTTAGAAAACCGGTAAAACCTACATTGTTGATAGAGTTGGGAGTACTTAGCACTGTGAAAACAGCACTTTCGCACAAAGAAATCTACTTCTCTAAGACCAGGAAACAGGGAACGGAGAATGTATGAGTTTCACAAGATTGGTAACAGATAGAAACAAGAGAAAGTACACAGTGATTCATCTACCTAGAGAAGTTACAGAGGTTTACACAGAGAAATCCAAGTGTAAGTCCAATAACATAAGAGAGACTTAGAAAACCGGTAAAACCTACATTGTTGATAGAGTTGGGAGTACTTAGCACTGTGAAAACACCACTTTCGCACAAAGAAATCGACTTCTCTAAGACCGGGAAACAGTGAACAGAGAATGTATGAGTTTCTCAAGATTGGTAACAGATAGAAACAAGAGAAAGTCCACAGTGATTTATCTACGGAGACAAGTTACAGAGGTTTACACAGAGAATTCCAAGTATAAGTACAAACAAATAAGAGAGACTTAGAAAACCGGTAAAACCTACATTGTTGATAGAGTTGGGAGTACTTAGCACTGTGAAAATAGCACTTTCGCAGAAAGAAATCTACTTCTCTAAGACTGGGAATCAGTGAACAGAGAATGTGTGAGTTTCTCAAGATTGGTAACAGATAGAAACAAGAGAAAGTACACAGTGATTCATCTACCTAGAGAAGTTACAGAGGTTTACACAGAGAATTCCAAGTATAAGTGCAAGAAAATAAGAGAGACTTAGAAAACTGGTAAAAACTACCTTTTGATAAGTTGGGAGTACTTAACACTGTGAAAACAGCACTTTCGCACAAAGAAATTTACTTCTCTAAGACCGCGAAACAGTAAACAGAGAATGTATGAGTTTCTCAAGATTGGTAACAGATAGAAACAAGAGAAAGTCCACAGTGATTCATCTACGGAGAGAAGTTAGAGAGGTTTACACAGAGAATTCCAAGTATAAGTACAAGCAAATAAGAGAGACTTAGAAATCCGGTAAAACCTACATTGTTGATAGAGTTGGGAGTACTTAGCACTGTGAAAACAGCACTTTCGCACAAAGAAATCTACTTCTCTGAGACCAGGAAACAGGGAACGGAGAATGTATGAGTTTCACAAGATTGGTAACAGATAGAAACAAGAGAAAGTACACAGTGATTCATCTACCTAGAGAAGTTACAGAGGTTTACACAGAGAAATCCAAGTGTAAGTCCAATAACATAAGAGAGACTTAGAAAACCGGTAAAACCTACATTGGTGATAGAGTTGGGAGTACTTAGCCCTGTGAAAACAGCACTTTCGCACAAAGAAATCGACTTCTCTAAGACCCGGAAACAGTGAACAGAGAATGTATGAGTTTCTCAAGATTGGTAACAGATAGAAACAAGAGAAAGTCCACAGTGATTTATCTACGGAGAGAAGTTACAGAGGTTTACACAGAGAATTCCAAGTATAAGTACAAACAAATAAGGGAGACTTAGAAAACCGGTAAAACCTACATTGTTGATAGAGTTGGGAGTACTTAGCACTGTGAAAACAGCACTTTCGCACAAAGAAATCTACTTCTCTAAGACCGCGAAACAGTAAACAGAGAATGTATGAGTTTCTCAAGATTGGTAACAGATAGAAACAAGAGAAAGTCCACAGTGATTTATCTACGGAGAGAAGTTAGAGAGGTTTACACAGAGAATTCCAAGTATAAGTACAAGCAAATAAGAGAGACTTAGAAATCCGGTAAAACCTACATTGTTGATAGAGTTGGGAGTACTTAGCACTGTGAAAACAGCACTTTCGCACAAAGAAATCTACTTCTCTAAGACTGGGAAACAGTAAACAGAGAATGTATGAGTTTCTCAAGATTGGTAACAGATAGAAACAAGAGAAAGTCCACCGTGATTCATCTACGGAGAGAAGTTAGAAAGGTTTACACAGAGAATTCCAAGTATAAGTACAAGCAAATAAGAGAGACTTAGAAAACCGGTAAAACCTACATATTTGATAGAGTTGGGAGTACTTAGCACTGTGAAAACAGCACTTTCGCACAAAGAAATCTACTTCTCTAAGACTGGGAAACAGTAAACAGAGAATGTATGAGTTTCTCAAGATTGGTAACAGATAGAAACAACAGAAAGTACACAGTGATTCATCTACCTAGAGAAGTTACAGAGGTTTACACAGAGAATTCCAAGTATAAGTACAAGCAAATAAGAGAGACTTAGAAAACCGGTAAAACCTACATTGTTGATAGAGTTGGGAGTACTTAGCACTGTGAAAACAGCACTTTCGCACAAAGAAATCTACTTCTCTAAGACCGGGAAACAGGGAACGGAGAATGTATGAGTTTCTCAAGATTGGTAACAGATAGAAACAAGAGAAAGTCCACAGTGATTCATCTACCTAGAGAAGTTACAGAGGTTTACACAGAGAAATCCAAGTGTAACTTCATGAAAATAAGAGAGACTTAGAAAACCAGTAAAACCTACATTGTTGATAGAGTTGGGAGTACTTAGCACTGTGAAAACAGCACTTTCGCACAAAGAAATCTACTTCTCTAAGACTGGGAATCAGTGAACAGAGAATGTGTGAGTTTCTCAAGATTGGTAACAGATAGAAACAAGAGAAAGCACACAGTGATTCATCTACCTAGAGAAGTTACAGAGGTTTACAGAGAGATTTCCAAGTATAAGTGCAAGAAAATAAGAGAGACTTAGAAAACTCGTAAAAACTACATTGTTGATAGAGTTGGGAGTACTTAGCACTGTGAAAACAGCACTTTCGCACAAAGAAATCTACTTCTCTAAGACCGCGAAACAGTAAACAGAGAATGTATGAGTTTCTCAAAATTGGTAAGAGATAGAAACAAGAGAAAGTCCACAGTGATTTATCTACGGAGAGAAGTTAGAGAGGTTTACACGGAGAATTCCAGGTATAAGTACAAGCAAATAAGAGAGACTTAGAAATCCGGTAAAACCTACATTGTTGATAGAGTTGGGAGTACTTAGCACTGTGAAAACAGCACTTTCGCACAAAGAAATCTGCTTCTCTAAGACTGGGAATCAGTGAACAGAGAATGTGTGAGTTTCTCAAGATTGGTAACAGATAGAAACAAGAGAAAGTACACAGTGATTCATCTACCTAGAGAAGTTACAGAGGTTTACACAGAGAATTCCAAGTATAAGTGCAAGAAAATAAGAGAGACTTAGAAAACTGGTAAAAACTACCTTTTTGATAAGTTGGGAGTACTTAACACTGTGAAAACAGCACTTTCGCACAAAGAAATTTACTTCTCTAAGACCGCGAAACAGTAAACAGAGAATGTATGAGTTTCTCAAGATTGGTAACAGATAGAAACAAGAGAAAGTCCACAGTGATTCATCTACGGAGAGAAGTTAGAGAGGTTTACACAGAGAATTCCAAGTATAAGTACAAGCAAATAAGAGAGACTTAGAAAACCGGTAAAACCTACATTGTTGATAGAGTTGGGAGTACTTAGCACTGTGAAAACAGCACTTTCGCACAAAGAAATCTACTTCTCTAAGACCAGGAAACAGGGAACGGAGAATGTATGAGTTTCACAAGATTGGTAACAGATAGAAACAAGAGAAAGTACACAGTGATTCATCTACCTAGAGAAGTTACAGAGGTTTACACAGAGAAATCCAAGTGTAAGTCCAATAACATAAGAGAGACTTAGAAAACCGGTAAAACCTACATTGTTGATAGAGTTGGGAGTACTTAGCACTGTGAAAACACCACTTTCGCACAAAGAAATCGACTTCTCTAAGACCGGGAAACAGTGAACAGAGAATGTATGAGTTTCTCAAGATTGGTAACAGATAGAAACAAGAGAAAGTCCACAGTGATTTATCTACGGAGACAAGTTACAGAGGTTTACACAGAGAATTCCAAGTATAAGTACAAACAAATAAGAGAGACTTAGAAAACCGGTAAAACCTACATTGTTGATAGAGTTGGGAGTACTTAGCACTGTGAAAATAGCACTTTCGCAGAAAGAAATCTACTTCTCTAAGACTGGGAATCAGTGAACAGAGAATGTGTGAGTTTCTCAAGATTGGTAACAGATAGAAACAAGAGAAAGTACACAGTGATTCATCTACCTAGAGAAGTTACAGAGGTTTACACAGAGAATTCCAAGTATAAGTGCAAGAAAATAAGAGAGACTTAGAAAACTGGTAAAAACTACCTTTTGATAAGTTGGGAGTACTTAACACTGTGAAAACAGCACTTTCGCACAAAGAAATTTACTTCTCTAAGACCGCGAAACAGTAAACAGAGAATGTATGAGTTTCTCAAGATTGGTAACAGATAGAAACAAGAGAAAGTCCACAGTGATTCATCTACGGAGAGAAGTTAGAGAGGTTTACACAGAGAATTCCAAGTATAAGTACAAGCAAATAAGAGAGACTTAGAAATCCGGTAAAACCTACATTGTTGATAGAGTTGGGAGTACTTAGCACTGTGAAAACAGCACTTTCGCACAAAGAAATCTACTTCTCTGAGACCAGGAAACAGGGAACGGAGAATGTATGAGTTTCACAAGATTGGTAACAGATAGAAACAAGAGAAAGTACACAGTGATTCATCTACCTAGAGAAGTTACAGAGGTTTACACAGAGAAATCCAAGTGTAAGTCCAATAACATAAGAGAGACTTAGAAAACCGGTAAAACCTACATTGGTGATAGAGTTGGGAGTACTTAGCCCTGTGAAAACAGCACTTTCGCACAAAGAAATCGACTTCTCTAAGACCCGGAAACAGTGAACAGAGAATGTATGAGTTTCTCAAGATTGGTAACAGATAGAAACAAGAGAAAGTCCACAGTGATTTATCTACGGAGAGAAGTTACAGAGGTTTACACAGAGAATTCCAAGTATAAGTACAAACAAATAAGGGAGACTTAGAAAACCGGTAAAACCTACATTGTTGATAGAGTTGGGAGTACTTAGCACTGTGAAAACAGCACTTTCGCACAAAGAAATCTACTTCTCTAAGACCGCGAAACAGTAAACAGAGAATGTATGAGTTTCTCAAGATTGGTAACAGATAGAAACAAGAGAAAGTCCACAGTGATTTATCTACGGAGAGAAGTTAGAGAGGTTTACACAGAGAATTCCAAGTATAAGTACAAGCAAATAAGAGAGACTTAGAAATCCGGTAAAACCTACATTGTTGATAGAGTTGGGAGTACTTAGCACTGTGAAAACAGCACTTTCGCACAAAGAAATCTACTTCTCTAAGACTGGGAAACAGTAAACAGAGAATGTATGAGTTTCTCAAGATTGGTAACAGATAGAAACAAGAGAAAGTCCACCGTGATTCATCTACGGAGAGAAGTTAGAAAGGTTTACACAGAGAATTCCAAGTATAAGTACAAGCAAATAAGAGAGACTTAGAAAACCGGTAAAACCTACATATTTGATAGAGTTGGGAGTACTTAGCACTGTGAAAACAGCACTTTCGCACAAAGAAATCTACTTCTCTAAGACTGGGAAACAGTAAACAGAGAATGTATGAGTTTCTCAAGATTGGTAACAGATAGAAACAACAGAAAGTACACAGTGATTCATCTACCTAGAGAAGTTACAGAGGTTTACACAGAGAATTCCAAGTATAAGTACAAGCAAATAAGAGAGACTTAGAAAACCGGTAAAACCTACATTGTTGATAGAGTTGGGAGTACTTAGCACTGTGAAAACAGCACTTTCGCACAAAGAAATCTACTTCTCTAAGACCGGGAAACAGGGAACGGAGAATGTATGAGTTTCTCAAGATTGGTAACAGATAGAAACAAGAGAAAGTCCACAGTGATTCATCTACCTAGAGAAGTTACAGAGGTTTACACAGAGAAATCCAAGTGTAACTTCATGAAAATAAGAGAGACTTAGAAAACCAGTAAAACCTACATTGTTGATAGAGTTGGGAGTACTTAGCACTGTGAAAACAGCACTTTCGCACAAAGAAATCTACTTCTCTAAGACTGGGAATCAGTGAACAGAGAATGTGTGAGTTTCTCAAGATTGGTAACAGATAGAAACAAGAGAAAGCACACAGTGATTCATCTACCTAGAGAAGTTACAGAGGTTTACAGAGAGATTTCCAAGTATAAGTGCAAGAAAATAAGAGAGACTTAGAAAACTCGTAAAAACTACATTGTTGATAGAGTTGGGAGTACTTAGCACTGTGAAAACAGCACTTTCGCAGAAAGAAATTTACTTCTCTAAGACCGCGAAACAGTAAACAGAGAATGTATGAGTTTCTCAAGATTGGTAACAGATAGAAACAAGAGAAAGTCCACAGTGATTCATCTACGGAGAGAAGTTAGAGAGGTTTACACAGAGAATTCCAAGTATAAGTACAAGCAAATAAGAGAGACTTAGAAATCCGGTAAAACCTACATTGTTGATAGAGTTGGGAGTACTTAGCACTGTGAAAACAGCACTTTCGCACAAAGAAATCTACTTCTCTAAGACCAGGAAACAGGGAACGGAGAATGTATGAGTTTCACAAGATTGGTAACAGATAGAAACAAGAGAAAGTACACAGTGATTCATCTACCTAGAGAAGTTACAGAGGTTTACACAGAGAAATCCAAGTGTAAGTCCAATAACATAAGAGAGACTTAGAAAACCGGTAAAACCTACATTGGTGATAGAGTTGGGAGTACTTAGCCCTGTGAAAACAGCACTTTCGCACAAAGAAATCGACTTCTCTAAGACCCGGAAACAGTGAACAGAGAATGTATGAGTTTCTCAAGATTGGTAACAGATAGAAACAAGAGAAAGTCCACAGTGATTTATCTACGGAGAGAAGTTACAGAGGTTTACACAGAGAATTCCAAGTATAAGTACAAACAAATAAGGGAGACTTAGAAAACCGGTAAAACCTACATTGTTGATAGAGTTGGGAGTACTTAGCACTGTGAAAACAGCACTTTCGCACAAAGAAATCTACTTCTCTAAGACCGCGAAACAGTAAACAGAGAATGTATGAGTTTCTCAAGATTGGTAACAGATAGAAACAAGAGAAAGTCCACAGTGATTTATCTACGGAGAGAAGTTAGAGAGGTTTACACAGAGAATTCCAAGTATAAGTACAAGCAAATAAGAGAGACTTAGAAATCCGGTAAAACCTACATTGTTGATAGAGTTGGGAGTACTTAGCACTGTGAAAACAGCACTTTCGCACAAAGAAATCTACTTCTCTAAGACTGGGAAACAGTAAACAGAGAATGTATGAGTTTCTCAAGATTGGTAACAGATAGAAACAAGAGAAAGTCCACCGTGATTCATCTACGGAGAGAAGTTAGAAAGGTTTACACAGAGAATTCCAAGTATAAGTACAAGCAAATAAGAGAGACTTAGAAAACCGGTAAAACCTACATATTTGATAGAGTTGGGAGTACTTAGCACTGTGAAAACAGCACTTTCGCACAAAGAAATCTACTTCTCTAAGACTGGGAAACAGTAAACAGAGAATGTATGAGTTTCTCAAGATTGGTAACAGATAGAAACAACAGAAAGTACACAGTGATTCATCTACCTAGAGAAGTTACAGAGGTTTACACAGAGAATTCCAAGTATAAGTACAAGCAAATAAGAGAGACTTAGAAAACCGGTAAAACCTACATTGTTGATAGAGTTGGGAGTACTTAGCACTGTGAAAACAGCACTTTCGCACAAAGAAATCTACTTCTCTAAGACCGGGAAACAGGGAACGGAGAATGTATGAGTTTCTCAAGATTGGTAACAGATAGAAACAAGAGAAAGTCCACAGTGATTCATCTACCTAGAGAAGTTACAGAGGTTTACACAGAGAAATCCAAGTGTAACTTCATGAAAATAAGAGAGACTTAGAAAACCAGTAAAACCTACATTGTTGATAGAGTTGGGAGTACTTAGCACTGTGAAAACAGCACTTTCGCACAAAGAAATCTACTTCTCTAAGACTGGGAATCAGTGAACAGAGAATGTGTGAGTTTCTCAAGATTGGTAACAGATAGAAACAAGAGAAAGCACACAGTGATTCATCTACCTAGAGAAGTTACAGAGGTTTACAGAGAGATTTCCAAGTATAAGTGCAAGAAAATAAGAGAGACTTAGAAAACTCGTAAAAACTACATTGTTGATAGAGTTGGGAGTACTTAGCACTGTGAAAACAGCACTTTCGCAGAAAGAAATCTACTTCTCTAAGACCGGGAAACAGTGAACAGAGAATGTGTGAGTTTCTCAAGATTGGTAACAGATAGAAACAAGGGAATGTACACAGTGATTCATCTACCTAGAGAAGTTACATAGGTTTACACACAGAATTCCAAGTATAAGTACAAACAAATAAGAGAGACTTAGAAAACCGGTAAAACCTACATTGTTGATAGAGTTGGGAGTACTTAGCACTGTGAAAACAGCACTTTCGCACAAAGAAATCTACTTCTCTAAGACCGGGAAACAGTGAACGGAGAATGTATGTGTTTCTCAAGATTGGTAACAGATAGAAACAAGAGAAAGTACACAGTGATTCATCTACCTAGAGAAGTTACAGAGGTTTACACAGAGAAATCCAAGTGTAACTCCAAGAAAATAAGAGAGACTTAGAAAACCGGTAAAACCTACATTGTTGATAGAGTTGGGAGTACTTAGCACTGTGAAAACAGCACTTTCGCACAAAGAAATCTACTTCTCTAAGACTGGGAATCAGTGAACAGAGAATGTGTGAGTTTCTCAAGATTGGTAACAGATAGAAACAAGAGAAAGTACACAGTGCTTCATCTACCTAGAGAAGTTACAGAGATTTACACACAGAATTCCAAGTATAAGTGTAAGAAAATAAGAGAGACTTAGAAAACTGGTAAAAACTACCTTTTTGATAAGTTGGGAGTACTTAACACTGTGAAAACAGCACTTTCGCACAAAGAAATTTACTTCTCTAAGACCGCGAAACAGTAAACAGAGAATGTATGAGTTTCTCAAGATTGGTAACAGATAGAAACAAGAGAAAGTCCACCGTGATTCATCTACGGAGATAAGTTAGAGAGGTTTACACAGAGAATTACAAGTATAAGTACAAGCAAATAAGAGAGACTTAGAAAACCGGTAAAACCTACATTGTTGATAGAGTTGGGAGTACTTAGCACTGTGAAAACAGCACTTTCGCACAAAGAAATCTACTTCTCTAAGACTGGGAAACAGTAAACAGAGAATGTATGAGTTTCTCAAGATTGGTAACAGATAGAAACAACAGAAAGTACACAGTCATTCATCTACCTAGAGAAGTTACAGAGGTTTACACAGAGAATTCCAAGTATAAGTACAAGCAAATAAGAGAGACTTAGAAAACCGGTAAAACCTACATTGTTGATAGAGTTGGGAGTACTTAGCACTGTGAAAACAGCACTTTCGCACAAAGAAATCTACTTCTCTAAGACCGGGAAACAGGGAACGGAGAATGTATGAGTTTCTCAAGATTGCTAACAGATAGAAACAAGAGAAAGTCCACAGTGATTCATCTACCTAGAGAAGTTACAGAGGTTTACACAGAGAAATCCAAGTGTAACTTCATGAAAATAAGAGAGACTTAGAAAACCAGTAAAACCTACATTGTTGATGGAGTTGGGAGTACTTAGCACTGTGAAAACAGCACTTTCGCACAAAGAAATCTACTTCTCTAAGACTGGGAATCAGTGAACAGACAATGTGTGAGTTTCTCAAGATTGGTAACAGATAGAAACAAGAGAAAGTCCACAGTGATTCATCTACCTAGAGAAGTTACAGAGGTTTACACAGAGAATTCCAAGTATAAGTACAAGCAAATAAGAGAGACTTAGAAAACCAGTAAAACCTACATTGTTGATAGAGTTGGGAGTACTTAGCACTGTGAAAACAGCACTTTCGCACAAAGAAATCTACTTCTCTAAGACTGGGAAACAGTAAACAGAGAATGTATGAGTTTCTCAAGATTGGTAACAGATAGAAAGAAGAGAAAGTACACAGTGATTCATCTACCTAGAGAAGTTATAGAGGTTTACACAGAGAATTCCAAGTATTAGTTCAAGCAAATAAGAGAGACTTAGAAAACCGGTAAAACCTACATTGTTGGTAGAGTTGGGAGTACTTAGCACTGTGAAAACAGCACTTTCGCACAAAGAAATCTACTTCTATAAGACTGGGAATCAGTGAACAGAGAATGTGTGAGTTTCCCAAGATTGGTAAAAGATAGAAACAAGGGAATGTACACAGTGATTCATCTACCTAGAGAAGTTACAGAGGTTTACACAGAGAATTCCAAGTATAAGTACAAGCAAATAAGAGAGACTTAGAAATCCGGTAAAACCTACATTGTTGATAGAGTCGGGAGTACTTAGCACTGTGAAAACAGCATTTTCGCACAAAGAAATCTACTTCTCTAAGACTGGGAATCAGTGAACAGAGAATGTGTGAGTTTCTCAAGATTGGTAACAGATAGAAACAAGAGAAAGCACACAGTGATTCATCTACCTAGAGAAGTTACAGAGGTTTACAGAGAGATTTCCAAGTATAAGTGCAAGAAAATAAGAGAGACTTAGAAAACTCGTAAAAACTACATTGTTGATAGAGTTGGGAGTACTTAGCACTGTGAAAACAGCACTTTCGCAGAAAGAAATCTACTTCTCTAAGACCGGGAAACAGTGAACAGAGAATGTGTGAGTTTCTCAAGATTGGTAACAGATAGAAACAAGGGAATGTACACAGTGATTCATCTACCTAGAGAAGTTACAGAGGTTTACACACAGAATTCCAAGTATAAGTACAAACAAATAAGAGAGACTTAGAAAACCGGTAAAACCTACATTGCTGATAGAGTTGGGAGTACTTAGCACTGTGAAAACAGCACTTTCGCACAAAGAAATCTACTTCTCTAAGACTGGGAAACAGTGAACGGAGAATGTATGTGTTTCTCAAGATTGGTAACAGATAGAATCAAGAGAAAGTACACAGTGATTCATCTACCTAGAGAAGTTACAGAGGTTTACACAGAGAAATCCAAGTGTAACTCCAAGAAAATAAGAGAGACTTAGAAAACCGGTAAAACCTACATTGTTGATAGAGTTGGGAGTACTTAGCACTGTGAAAACAGCACTTTCGCACAAAGAAATCTACTTCTCTAAGACTGGGAATCAGTGAACAGAGAATGTGTGAGTTTCTCAAGATTGGTAACAGATAGAAACAAGAGAAAGTACACAGTGCTTCATCTACCTAGAGAAGTTACAGAGGTTTACACACAGAATTCCAAGTATAAGTGTAAGAAAATAAGAGAGACTTAGAAAACTGATAAAAACTACCTTTTTGATAAGTTGGGAGTACTTAACACTGTGAAAACAGCACTTTCGCACAAAGAAATTTACTTCTCTAAGACCGCGAAACAGTAAACAGAGAATGTATGAGTTTCTCAAGATTGGTAACAGATAGAAACAAGAGAAAGTCCACAGTGATTCATCTACGGAGAGAAGTTAGAGACGTTTACACAGAGAATTCCAAGTATAAGTACAAGCAAATAAGAGAGACTTAGAAAACCGGTAAAACCTACATTGTTGATAGAGTTGGGAGTACTTAGCACTGTGAAAACAGCACTTTCGCACAAAGAAATCTACTTCTCTAAGACTGGGAAACAGTAAACAGAGAATGTATGAGTTTCTCAACATTGGTAACAGATAGAAACAACAGAAAGTACACAGTGATTCATCTACCTAGAGAAGTTACAGAGGTTTACACAGAGAATTCCAAGTATAAGTACAAGCAAATAAGAGAGACTTAGAAAACCGGTAAAACCTACATTGTTGATAGAGTTGGGAGTACTTAGCACTGTGAAAACAGCACTTTCGCACAAAGAAATCTACTTCTCTAAGACCGGGAAACAGGGAACGGAGAATGTATGAGTTTCTCAAGATTAGTAACAGATAGAAACAAGAGAAAGTCCACAGTGATTCATCTACCTAGAGAAGTTACAGAGGTTTACACAGAGAAATCCAAGTATAACTTCATGAAAATAAGAGAGACTTAGAAAACCAGTAAAACCTACATTGTTGATGGAGTTGGGAGTACTTAGCACTGTGAAAACAGCACTTTCGCACAAAGAAATCTACTTCTCTAAGACTGGGAATCAGTGAACAGAGAATGTGTGAGTTTCTCAAGATTCGTAACAGATAGAAACAAGAGAAAGTCCACAGTGATTCATCTACCTAGAGAAGTTACAGAGGTTTACACAGAGAATTCCAAGTATAAGTACAAGCAAATAACAGAGACTTAGAAAACCAGTAAAACCTACATTGTTGATAGCGTTGGGAGTACTTAGCACTGTGAAAACAGCACTTTCGCACAAAGAAATCTACTTCTCTTAGACTGGGAAACAGTAAACAGAGAATGTATGAGTTTCTCAAGATTGGTAACAGATAGAAAGAAGAAAAAGTACACAGTGATTCATCTACCTAGAGAAGTTATAGAGGTTTACACAGAGAATTCCAAGTATTAGTACAAGCAAATAAGAGAAACTTAGAAAACCGGTAAAACCTACATTGTTGATAGAGTTGGGAGTACTTAGCACTGTGAAAACAGCACTTTCGCACAAAGAAATCTACTTCTCTAAGACTGGGAATCAGTGAACAGAGAATGTGTGAGTTTCTCAAGATTGGTAACAGATAGAAACAAGAGAAAGTACACAGTGATTCATCTACCTAGAGAAGTTACAGAGGTTTACACAGAGAATTCCAAGTATAAGTACAAACAAATAAGAGAGACTTAGAAAACTGGTAAAACCTACATTGTTGATAGAGTTGGGAGTACTTAGCACTGGGAAAACAGCACTTTCGCACAAAGAAATCTACTTCTCTAAGACCGGGAAACAGTGACCGGAGAATGTATGTGTTTCTCAAGATTGGTAACAGATAGAAACAAGACAAAGTACACAGTGATTCATCTACCTAGAGAAGTTACAGAGGTTTACACAGAGAAATCCAAGTGTAACTCCAAGAAAATAAGAGAGACTTAGAAAACCGGTAAAAGCTACATTGTTGATAGAGTTGGGAGTACTTAGCTCTGTGAAAACAGCACTTTCGCACAAAGAAATCTACTTCTCTAAGACTGGGAATCAGTGAACAGAGAATGTGTGAGTTTCTGAAGATTGGTAACAGATAGAAACAAGAGAAAGTACACAGTGATTCATCTACCTAGAGAAGTTACAGAGGTTTACACAGAGAATTCCAAGTATTAGTGCATTAAAATAAGAGAGACTTAGAAAACTCGTAAAAACTACATTGTTGATAGAGTTGGGAGTACTTAGCACTGTGAAAACAGCACTTTCGCACAAAGAAATCTACTTCTCTAAGACCGCGAAACAGTAAACAGAGAATGTATGAGTTTCTCAAGATTGGTAACAGATAGAAACAAGAGAAAGTCCACCGTGATTCATCTACGGAGAGAAGTTAGAGACGTTTACACAGAGAATTCCAAATATAAGTACAAGCAAATAAGAGAGACTTAGAAAACCGGTAAAACCTACATTGTTGATAGATTTGGGAGTACTTAGCATTGTGAAAACAGCACTTTCGCACAAAGAAATCTACTTCTCTAAGACTGGGAAACAGTAAACAGAGAATGTATGAGTTTCTCAATATTGGTAACAGATAGAAACAAGGGAAAGTACACAGTGATTCATCTACCTAGACAAGTTACAGAGGTTTACACAGAGAATTCCAAGTATAAGTACAAGCAAATAAGAGAGACTTAGAAAACCGGTAAAACCTACATTGTTGATAGAGTTGGGAGTACTTAGCACTGTGAAAACAGCACTTTCGCACAAAGAAATCTACTTCTCTAAGACCGGGAAACAGTGAACAGAGAATGTATGAGTTTCTCAAGATTGGTAACAGATAGAAACAAGAGAAAGTCCACAGTGATTTATCTACGGAGAGAAGTTACAGAGGTTTACACAGAGAATTCCAAGTATAAGTACAAACAAATAAGAGAGACTTAGAAAACCGGTAATACCTACATTGTTGATAGAGTTGGGAGTACTTAGCACTGTGAAAACAGCACTTTCGCACAAAGAAATCTACCTCTCTAAGACTGGGAATCAGTGAACAGAGAATGTGTGAGTTTCTCAAGATTGGTAACAGATAGAAACAAGAGAAAGCACACAGTGATTCATCTACCTAGAGAAGTTACAGAGGTTTACACAGAGAATTCCAAGTATAAGTGCAAGAAAATAAGAGAGACTTAGAAAACTCGTAAAAACTACATTGTTGATAGAGTTGGGAGTACTTAGCACTGTGAAAACAGCACTTTCGCAGAAAGAAATCTACTTCTCTAAGACCGGGAAACAGGGAACGGAGAATGTATGAGTTTCTCAAGATTGGTAACAGATAGAAACAAGAGAAAGTCCACAGTGATTCATCTACCTAGAGAAGTTACAGAGGTTTACACAGAGAAATCCAAGTGTAACTTCATGAAAATAAGAGAGACTTAGAAAACCAGAAAACCTACATTGTTGATAGAGTTGGGAGTACTTAGCACTGTGAAAACAGCACTTTCGCACAAAGAAATCTACTTCTCTAAGACTGGGAATCAGTGAACAGAGAATGTGTGAGTTTCTCAAGATTCGTAACGGATAGAAACAAGAGAAAGTCCACAATGATTCATCTACCTAGAGAAGTTACAGAGGTTTACACAGAGAATTCCAAGTATAAGTACAAGAAAATAAGAGAGACTTAGAAAACTGGTAAAAATTACCTTTTTGATAAGTTGGGAGTACTTAACACTGTGAAAAGAGCACTTTCGCACAAAGAAATTTACTTCTCTAAGACCGCGAAACAGTAAACAGAGAATGTATGAGTTTCTCAAGATTGGTAACAGATAGAAACAAGAGAAAGTCCACCGTGATTCATCTACGGAGATAAGTTAGAGAGGTTTACACAGAGAATTCCAAGTATAAGTACAAGCAAATAAGAGAGACTTAGAAAACCGGTAAAACCTACATTGTTGATAGAGTTGGGAGTACTTAGCACTGTGAAAACAGCACTTTCGCACAAAAAAATCTACTTCTCTAAGACTGGGAAACAGTAAACAGAGAATGTATGAGTTTCTCAAGATTGGTAACAGATAGAAAGAAGAGAAAGTACACAGTGATTCATCTACCTAGAGAAGTTATAGAGGTTTACACAGAGAATTCCAATTATTAGTACAAGCAAATAAGAGAGACTTAGAAAACCGGTAAAACCTACATTGTTGATAGAGTTGGGAGTACTTAGCACTGTGAAAACAGCACTTTCGCACAAAGAAATCTACTTCTATAAGACTGGGAATCAGTGAACAGAGAATGTGTGAGTTTCTCAAGATTGGTAACAGATAGAAACAAGGGAATGTACACAGTGATTCATCTACCTAGAGAAGTTACAGAGGTTTACACAGAGAAATCCAAGTATAACTTCATGAAAATAAGAGAGACTTAGAAAACCAGTAAAACCTACATTGTTGATGGAGTTGGGAGTACTTAGCACTGTGAAAACAGCACTTTCGCACAAAGAAATCTACTTCTCTAAGACTGGGAATCAGTGAACAGAGAATGTGTGAGTTTCTCAAGATTCGTAACAGATAGAAACAAGAGAAAGTCCACAGTGATTCATCTACCTAGAGAAGTTACACAGGTTTACACAGAGAATTCCAAGTATAAGTACAAGGAAATAACAGAGACTTAGAAAACCAGTAAAACCTACATTGTTGATAGAGTTGGGAGTACTTAGCACTGTGAAAACAGCACTTTCGCACAAAGAAATCTACTTCTCTTAGACTGGGAAACAGTAAACAGAGAATGTATGAGTTTCTCAAGATTGGTAACAGATAGAAAGAAGAGAAAGTACACAGTTATTCATCTACCTAGAGAAGTTATAGAGGTTTACACAGAGAATTCCAAGTATTAGTACAAGCAAATAAGAGAAACTTAGAAAACCGGTAAAACCTACATTGTTGATAGAGTTGGGAGTACTTAGCACTGTGAAAACAGCACTTTCGCACAAAGAAATCTACTTCTATAAAACTGGGAATCAGTGAACAGAGAATGTGTGAGTTTCTCAAGATTGGTAACAGATAGAAACAAGGGAATGTACACAGTGACTCATCTACCTAGAGAAGTTACAGAGGTTTACACAGAGAATTCCAAGTATAAGTGTAAGAAAATGAGAGAGACTTAGAAAACTCGTAAAACCTACATTGTTGATAGAGTTGGGAGTACTTAGCACTGTGAAAACAGCACTTTCGCACAAAGAAATCTACTTCTCTAAGACCGGGAAAGAGGGAACGGAGAATGTATGAGTTTCTCAAGATTGGTAACAGAAACAAGAGAAAGTCCATAGTGATTCATCTACCTAGAGAAGTTACAGAGGTTTACACGGAGAAATCCAAGTGTAACTTCATGAAAATAAGAGAGACTTAGAAATCCGGTAAAAGCTACATTGTTGATAGAGTTGGGAGTACTTAGCACTGTGAAAACAGCACTTTCGCACTAAGAAATCTACTTCTCTAAGACTGGGAATCAGTGAACAGAGAATGTGTGAGTTTCTCAAGATTGGTAACAGATAGAAACAAGAGAAACTCCACAGTGATTCATCTAATTAGAGAAGTTACAGAGGTTTACACAGAGAAATCCAAGTGTAACTTCATGAAAATAAGAGAGACTTAGAAAACCAGTAAAACCTACATTGTTGATGGAGTTGGGAGTACTTAGCACTGTGAAAACAGCACTTTCGCACAAAGAAATCTACTTCTCTAAGACTGGGAATCAGTGAACAGACAATGTGTGAGTTTCTCAAGATTGGTAACAGATAGAAACAAGAGAAAGTCCACAGTGATTCATCTACCTAGAGAAGTTACAGAGGTTTACACAGAGAATTCCAAGTATTAGTACAAGCAAATAAGAGAGACTTAGAAAACCGGTAAAACCTACATTGTTGGTAGAGTTGGGAGTACTTAGCACTGTGAAAACAGCACTTTCGCACAAAGAAATCTACTTCTATAAGACTGGGAATCAGTGAACAGAGAATGTGTGAGTTTCCCAAGATTGGTAAAAGATAGAAACAAGGGAATGTACACAGTGATTCATCTACCTAGAGAAGTTACAGAGGTTTACACAGAGAATTCCAAGTATAAGTACAAGCAAATAAGAGAGACTTAGAAATCCGGTAAAACCTACATTGTTGATAGAGTCGGGAGTACTTAGCACTGTGAAAACAGCATTTTCGCACAAAGAAATCTACTTCTCTAAGACTGGGAATCAGTGAACAGAGAATGTGTGAGTTTCTCAAGATTGGTAACAGATAGAAACAAGAGAAAGCACACAGTGATTCATCTACCTAGAGAAGTTACAGAGGTTTACAGAGAGATTTCCAAGTATAAGTGCAAGAAAATAAGAGAGACTTAGAAAACTCGTAAAAACTACATTGTTGATAGAGTTGGGAGTACTTAGCACTGTGAAAACAGCACTTTCGCAGAAAGAAATCTACTTCTCTAAGACCGGGAAACAGTGAACAGAGAATGTGTGAGTTTCTCAAGATTGGTAACAGATAGAAACAAGGGAATGTACACAGTGATTCATCTACCTAGAGAAGTTACAGAGGTTTACACACAGAATTCCAAGTATAAGTACAAACAAATAAGAGAGACTTAGAAAACCGGTAAAACCTACATTGCTGATAGAGTTGGGAGTACTTAGCACTGTGAAAACAGCACTTTCGCACAAAGAAATCTACTTCTCTAAGACTGGGAATCAGTGAACAGAGAATGTGTGAGTTTCTCAAGATTGGTAACAGATAGAAACAAGAGAAAGTACACAGTGCTTCATCTACCTAGAGAAGTTACAGAGGTTTACACACAGAATTCCAAGTATAAGTGTAAGAAAATAAGAGAGACTTAGAAAACTGATAAAAACTACCTTTTTGATAAGTTGGGAGTACTTAACACTGTGAAAACAGCACTTTCGCACAAAGAAATTTACTTCTCTAAGACCGCGAAACAGTAAACAGAGAATGTATGAGTTTCTCAAGATTGGTAACAGATAGAAACAAGAGAAAGTCCACAGTGATTCATCTACGGAGAGAAGTTAGAGACGTTTACACAGAGAATTCCAAGTATAAGTACAAGCAAATAAGAGAGACTTAGAAAACCGGTAAAACCTACATTGTTGATAGAGTTGGGAGTACTTAGCACTGTGAAAACAGCACTTTCGCACAAAGAAATCTACTTCTCTAAGACTGGGAAACAGTAAACAGAGAATGTATGAGTTTCTCAACATTGGTGACAGATAGAAACAACAGAAAGTACACAGTGATTCATCTACCTAGAGAAGTTACAGAGGTTTACACAGAGAATTCCAAGTATAAGTACAAGCAAATAAGAGAGACTTAGAAAACCGGTAAAACCTACATTGTTGATAGAGTTGGGAGTACTTAGCACTGTGAAAACAGCACTTTCGCACAAAGAAATCTACTTCTCTAAGACCGGGAAACAGGGAACGGAGAATGTATGAGTTTCTCAAGATTGGTAACAGATAGAAACAAGAGAAAGTCCACAGTGATTCATCTACCTAGAGAAGTTACAGAGGTTTACACAGAGAAATCCAAGTATAACTTCATGAAAATAAGAGAGACTTAGAAAACCAGTAAAACCTACATTGTTGATGGAGTTGGGAGTACTTAGCACTGTGAAAACAGCACTTTCGCACAAAGAAATCTACTTCTCTAAGACTGGGAATCAGTGAACAGAGAATGTGTGAGTTTCTCAAGATTCGTAACAGATAGAAACAAGAGAAAGTCCACAGTGATTCATCTACCTAGAGAAGTTACAGAGGTTTACACAGAGAATTCCAAGTATAAGTACAAGCAAATAACAGAGACTTAGAAAACCAGTAAAACCTACATTGTTGATAGCGTTGGGAGTACTTAGCACTGTGAAAACAGCACTTTCGCACAAAGAAATCTACTTCTCTTAGACTGGGAAACAGTAAACAGAGAATGTATGAGTTTCTCAAGATTGGTAACAGATAGAAAGAAGAAAAAGTACACAGTGATTCATCTACCTAGAGAAGTTATAGAGGTTTACACAGAGAATTCCAAGTATTAGTACAAGCAAATAAGAGAAACTTAGAAAACCGGTAAAACCTACATTGTTGATAGAGTTGGGAGTACTTAGCACTGTGAAAACAGCACTTTCGCACAAAGAAATCTACTTCTCTAAGACTGGGAATCAGTGAACAGAGAATGTGTGAGTTTCTCAAGATTGGTAACAGATAGAAACAAGAGAAAGTACACAGTGATTCATCTACCTAGAGAAGTTACAGAGGTTTACACAGAGAATTCCAAGTATAAGTACAAACAAATAAGAGAGACTTAGAAAACTGGTAAAACCTACATTGTTGATAGAGTTGGGAGTACTTAGCACTGGGAAAACAGCACTTTCGCACAAAGAAATCTACTTCTCTAAGACCGGGAAACAGTGACCGGAGAATGTATGTGTTTCTCAAGATTGGTAACAGATAGAAACAAGACAAAGTACACAGTGATTCATCTACCTAGAGAAGTTACAGAGGTTTACACAGAGAAATCCAAGTGTAACTCCAAGAAAATAAGAGAGACTTAGAAAACCGGTAAAAGCTACATTGTTGATAGAGTTGGGAGTACTTAGCTCTGTGAAAACAGCACTTTCGCACAAAGAAATCTACTTCTCTAAGACTGGGAATCAGTGAACAGAGAATGTGTGAGTTTCTGAAGATTGGTAACAGATAGAAACAAGAGAAAGTACACAGTGATTCATCTACCTAGAGAAGTTACAGAGGTTTACACAGAGAATTCCAAGTATTAGTGCATTAAAATAAGAGAGACTTAGAAAACTCGTAAAAACTACATTGTTGATAGAGTTGGGAGTACTTAGCACTGTGAAAACAGCACTTTCGCACAAAGAAATCTACTTCTCTAAGACCGCGAAACAGTAAACAGAGAATGTATGAGTTTCTCAAGATTGGTAACAGATAGAAACAAGAGAAAGTCCACCGTGATTCATCTACGGAGAGAAGTTAGAGACGTTTACACAGAGAATTCCAAATATAAGTACAAGCAAATAAGAGAGACTTAGAAAACCGGTAAAACCTACATTGTTGATAGAGTTGGGAGTACTTAGCATTGTGAAAACAGCACTTTCGCACAAAGAAATCTACTTCTCTAAGACTGGGAAACAGTAAACAGAGAATGTATGAGTTTCTCAATATTGGTAACAGATAGAAACAAGGGAAAGTACACAGTGATTCATCTACCTAGACAAGTTACAGAGGTTTACACAGAGAATTCCAAGTATAAGTACAAGCAAATAAGAGAGACTTAGAAAACCGGTAAAACCTACATTGTTGATAGAGTTGGGAGTACTTAGCACTGTGAAAACAGCACTTTCGCACAAAGAAATCTACTTCTCTAAGACCGGGAAACAGTGAACAGAGAATGTATGAGTTTCTCAAGATTGGTAACAGATAGAAACAAGAGAAAGTCCACAGTGATTTATCTACGGAGAGAAGTTACAGAGGTTTACACAGAGAATTCCAAGTATAAGTACAAACAAATAAGAGAGACTTAGAAAACCGGTAATACCTACATTGTTGATAGAGTTGGGAGTACTTAGCACTGTGAAAACAGCACTTTCGCACAAAGAAATCTACCTCTCTAAGACTGGGAATCAGTGAACAGAGAATGTGTGAGTTTCTCAAGATTGGTAACAGATAGAAACAAGAGAAAGCACACAGTGATTCATCTACCTAGAGAAGTTACAGAGGTTTACACAGAGAATTCCAAGTATAAGTGCAAGAAAATAAGAGAGACTTAGAAAACTCGTAAAAACTACATTGTTGATAGAGTTGGGAGTACTTAGCACTGTGAAAACAGCACTTTCGCAGAAAGAAATCTACTTCTCTAAGACCGGGAAACAGGGAACGGAGAATGTATGAGTTTCTCAAGATTGGTAACAGATAGAAACAAGAGAAAGTCCACAGTGATTCATCTACCTAGAGAAGTTACAGAGGTTTACACAGAGAAATCCAAGTGTAACTTCATGAAAATAAGAGAGACTTAGAAAACCAGAAAACCTACATTGTTGATAGAGTTGGGAGTACTTAGCACTGTGAAAACAGCACTTTCGCACAAAGAAATCTACTTCTCTAAGACTGGGAATCAGTGAACAGAGAATGTGTGAGTTTCTCAAGATTCGTAACGGATAGAAACAAGAGAAAGTCCACAATGATTCATCTACCTAGAGAAGTTACAGAGGTTTACACAGAGAATTCCAAGTATAAGTACAAGAAAATAAGAGAGACTTAGAAAACTGGTAAAAATTACCTTTTTGATAAGTTGGGAGTACTTAACACTGTGAAAAGAGCACTTTCGCACAAAGAAATTTACTTCTCTAAGACCGCGAAACAGTAAACAGAGAATGTATGAGTTTCTCAAGATTGGTAACAGATAGAAACAAGAGAAAGTCCACCGTGATTCATCTACGGAGATAAGTTAGAGAGGTTTACACAGAGAATTCCAAGTATAAGTACAAGCAAATAAGAGAGACTTAGAAAACCGGTAAAACCTACATTGTTGATAGAGTTGGGAGTACTTAGCACTGTGAAAACAGCACTTTCGCACAAAAAAATCTACTTCTCTAAGACTGGGAAACAGTAAACAGAGAATGTATGAGTTTCTCAAGATTGGTAACAGATAGAAAGAAGAGAAAGTACACAGTGATTCATCTACCTAGAGAAGTTATAGAGGTTTACACAGAGAATTCCAATTATTAGTACAAGCAAATAAGAGAGACTTAGAAAACTGGTAAAACCTACATTGTTGATAGAGTTGGGAGTACTTAGCACTATGAAAACAGCACTTTCGCACAAAGAAATCTACTTCTATAAGACTGGGAATCAGTGAACAGAGAATGTGTGAGTTTCTCAAGATTGGTAACAGATAGAAACAAGGGAATGTACACAGTGATTCATCTACCTAGAGAAGTTACAGAGGTTTACACAGAGAATTCCAAGTATAAGTGCAAGAAAATGAGAGAGATTTAGAAAACTCGTAAAACCTACATTGTTGATAGAGTTGGGAGTACTTAGCACTGTGAAAACAGCAGTTTCGCACAAAGAAATCTACTTCTCTAAGACCGGGAAACAGTGAACAGAGACTGTATGAGTTTCTCAAGATTGGTAACAGATAGAAACAAGAGAAAGTACACAGTGATTCATCTACCTAGAGAAGTTACAGAGGTTTACACAGAGAAATCCAAGTGTAACTCCAAGAAAATAAGAGAGACTTAGAAAACCGGTAAAACCTACATTGTTGATAGAGTTGGGAGTACTTAGCACTGTGAAAACAGCACTTTCGCACAAAGAAATCAACTTCTCTAAGACCGGGTAACAGTGAACAGAGAATGTATGAGTTTCTCAAGATTGGTAACAGATAGAAACAAGAGAAAGTCCACCGTGATTCATCTACGGAGATAAGTTAGAGAGGTTTACACAGAGAATTCCAAGTATAAGTACAAACAAATAAGACAGACTTAGAAAACCGGTAAAACCTACATTGTTGATAGAGTTGGGAGTACTTAGCACTGTGAAAACAGCACTTTCGCACAAAGAAATCTACTTCTCTAAGACTGGGAAACAGTGAACAGAGAATGTATGAGTTTCTCAAGATTGGTAACAGATAGAAACAAGAGAAAGTACACAGTGATTCATCTACCTAGAGAAGTTACAGAGGTTTACACAGAGAAATCCAAGTGTAACTTCATGAAAATAAGAGAGACTTAGAAAACCAGTAAAACCTACATTGTTGATAGAGTTGGGAGTACTTAGCACTGTGAAAACAGCACTTTCGCACAAAGAAATCTACTTCTCTAAGACTGGGAATCAGTGAACAGAGAATGTGCGAGGTTCTCAAGATTGGTAACAGATAGAAACAAGAGAAAGTACACAGTGATTCAGCTACCGAGAGAAGTTACAGAGATTTACACAGAGAATTCCAAGTATAAGTACAAGCAAATAAGAGAGACTTAGAAAACCGGTAAAACCTACATTGTTGATAGAGTGGGGAGTACTTAGCACTGTGAAAACAGCACTTTCGCACAAAGAAAGCTACTTCTCTAAGGCCGCGAAACAGTGAACAGAGAATGTATGAGTTTCTCAAGATTGGTAACAGATAGAAACAAGAGAAAGTACACAGTGATTCATCTACCTAGAGAAGTTACAGAGGTTTACACAGAGAAATCCAAGTGTAACTCCAAGAAAATAAGAGAGACTTAGAAAACCGGTAAAACCTACATTGCTGATAGAGTTGGGAGTACTTAGCACTGTGAAAACAGCACTTTCGCACAAAGAAATCTACTTCTCTAAGACTGGGAATCAGTGAACAGAGAATGTGTGAGTTTCTCAAGATTGGTAACAGATAGAAACAAGAGAAAGTACACAGTGATTCATCTACCTAGAGAAGTTACAGAGGTTTACACAGAGAATTCCAAGTATAAGTGCAAGAAAATAAGAGAGACTTAGAAAACTGGTAAAAACTACCTTTTTGATAAGTTGAGAGTACTTAACACTGTGAAAACAGCACTTTTGCAGAAAGAAATCTACTTCTCTAAGACCGGGAAACAGTGAACAGAGAATGTGTGAGTTTCTCAAGATTGGTAACAGATAGAAACAAGGGAATGTACACAGTGATTCATCTACCTAGAGAAGTTACAGAGGTTTACACAGAGAATTCCAAGTATAAGTGCAAGAAAATGAGAGAGACTTAGAAAACTCGTAAAACCTACATTGTTGATAGAGTTGGGAGTACTTAGCACTGTGAAAACAGCACTTTCGCAGAAAGAAATCTACTTCTCTAAGACCGGGAAACAGTGAACAGAGAATGTATGAGTTTCTCAAGATTGGTAACAGATAGAAACAAGAGAAAGTACACAGTGATTCATCTACCTAGAGAAGTTACAGAGGTTTACACAGAGAAATCCAAGTGTAACTCCAAGAAAATAAGAGAGACTTAGAAAACCGTTAAAAGCTACATTGTTGATAGAGATGGGAGTACTTACCACTGTGAAAACAGCACTTTCGCACAAAGAAATCGACTTCTCTAAGACCGGGAAACAGTGAACAGAGAATGTATGAGTTTCTCAAGATTGGTAACAGATAGAAACAAGAGAAAGTACACAGTGATTCACCTACGGAGAGAAGTTACAGAGGTTTACACAGAGAAATCCAAGTGTAACTCCAAGAAAATAAGAGAGACTAAGAAACCCGGTAAAACCTACATTGTTGATACAGTTGGGAGTACTTAGCACTGTGAAAACAGCACTTTCGCACAAAGAAATTTACTTCTCTAAGACCGGGAAACAGTGAACGGAGAATGTATGTGTTTCTCAAGATTGGTAACAGATAGAAACAAGAGAAAGTACACAGTGATTCATCTACCTAGAGAAGTTACAGAGGTTTACACAGAGAAATCCAAGTGTAACTCCAAGAAAATAAGAGAGACTAAGAAAACCGGTAAAACCTACATTGTTGATAGAGTTGGGAGTACTTAGCACTGGGAAAACAGCACTTTCGCACAAAGAAATTTACTTCTCTAAGACCGGTAAATAGTGAACGGAGAATGTATGAGTTTCTCAGGATTGGTAACAGATAGAAACAAGAGAAAGTACACAGTGATTCATCTACCTAGAGAAGTTACAGAGGTTTACACAGAGAAATCCAAGTGTAACTCCAAGAAAATAAGAGAGACTTAGAAAACCGGTAAAAGCTACATTGTTGATAGAGTTGGGAGTACTTAGCTCTGTGAAAACAGCACTTTCGCACAAAGAAATCTACTTCTCTAAGACTGGGAATCAGTGAACAGAGAATGTGTGAGTTTCTGAAGATTGGTAACAGATAGAAACAAGAGAAAGTACACAGTGATTCATCTACCTAGAGAAGTTAAAGAGGTTTACACAGAGAATTCCAAGTATTAGTGCATTAAAATAAGAGAGACTTAGAAAACTCGTAAAAACTACATTGTTGATAGAGTTGGGAGTACTTAGCACTGTGAAAACAGCACTTTCGCACAAAAAAATCTACTTCTCTAAGACCGCGAAACAGTAAACAGAGAATGTATGAGTTTCTCAAAATTGGTAACAGATAGAAACAAGAGAAAGTCCACCGTGATTCATCTACGGAGAGAAGTTAGAGACGTTTACACAGAGAATTCCAAATATAAGTACAAGCAAATAAGAGAGACTTAGAAAACCGGTAAAAAATACATTGTTGATAGAGTTGGGAGTACTTAGCATTGTGAAAACAGCACTTTCGCACAAAGAAATCTACTTCTCTAAGACTGGGAAACAGTAAACAGAGAATGTATGAGTTTCTCAATATTGGTAACAGATAGAAACAAGGGAAAGTACACAGTGATTCATCTACCTAGACAAGTTACAGAGGTTTACACAGAGAATTCCAAGTATAAGTACAAGCAAATAAGAGAGACTTAGAAAACCGGTAAAACCTACATTGTTGATAGAGTTGGGAGTACTTAGCACTGTGAAAACACCACTTTCGCACAAAGAAATCTACTTCTCTAAGACCGGGAAACAGTGCAAAGAGACTGTATGAGTTTCTCAAGATTGGTAACAGATAGAAACAAGAGAAAGTACACAGTGATTCATCTACCTAGAGAAGTTACAGAGGTTTACACAGAGAAATCCAAGTGTAACTCCAAGAAAATAAGAGAGACTTAGAAAACCGGTAAAACCTACATATTTGATAGAGTTGGGAGTACTTAGCACTGTGAAAACAGCACTTTCGCACAAAGAAATCTACTTCTCTAAGACTGGGAATCAGTGAACAGAGAATGTGTGAGTTTCTCAAATTTGGTAACAGATAGAAACAAGAGAAAGTACACAGTGATTCATCTACCTAGAGAAGTTACAGAGGTTTACACAGAGAATTCCAAGTATAAGTGCAAGAAAATAAGAGAGACTTAGAAAACTGGTAAAAACTACCTTTTTGATAAGTTGGGAGTACTTATCACTGTGAAAACAGCACTTTCGCAGAAAGAAATCTACTTCTCTAAGACCGGGAAACAGGGAACAGAGAATGTGTGAGTTTCTCAAGATTGGTAACAGATAGAAACAAGGGAATGTACACAGTGATTCATCTACCTAGAGAAGTTACAGAGGTTTACACAGAGAATTCCAAGTATAAGTGCAAGAAAATGAGAGAGACTTAGAAAACTCGTAAAACCTACATTGTTGATAGAGTTGGGAGTACTTAGCACTGTGAAAACAGCACTTTCGCAGAAAGAAATCTACTTCTCTAAGACCGGGAAATAGTGAACAGAGAATGTATGAGTTTCTCAAGATTGGTAACAGATAGAAACAAGAGAAAGTACACAGTGATTCATCCACCTAGAGAAGTTACAGAGGTTTACACAGAGAAATCCAAGTATAAGTACAAGCAAATAAGAGAGACTTAGAAAACCGGTAAAACCTACAGTGTTGATAGAGTTGGGAGTACTTAGCACTGTGAAAACAGCACTTTCGCACAAAGAAATCTACTTCTATAAGACTGGGAATCAGTAAACAGAGAATGTGTGAGTTTCTCAAGATTGGTAACAGATAGAAACAAGGGAATGTACACAGTGATTCATCTACCTAGAGAAGTTACAGAGGTTTACACAGAGAATTCCAAGTATAAGTGCAAGAAAATGAGAGACACTTAGAAAACTCGTAAAACCTACATTGTTGATAGAGTTGGGAGTACTTAGCACTGTGAAAACAGCACTTTCGCACAAAGAAATCTACTTCTCTAAGACCGGGAAACAGTGAACAGAGACTGTATGAGTTTCTCAAGATTGGTAACAGATAGAAACAAGAGAAAGTACACAGTGATTCATCTAGCTAGAGAAGTTACAGAGGTTTACACAGAGAAATCCAAGTGTAACTCCAAGAAAATAAGAGAGACTTAGAAAACCGGTAAAAGCTACATTGTTGATAGAGTTGGGAGTACTTAGCACTGTGAAAACAGCACTTACGCACAAAGAAATCGACTTCTCTAAGACCGGGAAACAGTGAACAGAGAATGTATGAGTTTCTCAAGATTGGTAACAGATAGAAACAAGAGAAAGTACACAGTGATTCATCTACCTAGAGAAGTTACAGAGGTTTACACAGAGAATTCCAAGTATAAGTACAAACAAATAAGAGAGACTTAGAAAACCGGTAAAACCTACATTGTTGATAGAGTTGGGAGTACTTAGCACTGTGAAAACAGCACTTTCGCACAAAGAAATCTACTTCTCTAAGACTGGGAAACAGTGAACAGAGAATGTATGAGTTTCTCAAGATTGGTAACAGATAGAAACAAGAGAAAGTATACAGTGATTCATCTACCTAGAGAAGTTACAGAGGTTTACACAGAGAAATCCAAGTGTAACTCCAAGAAAATAAGAGAGACTTAGAAAACCAGTAAAACCTACATTGTTGATAGAGTTGGGAGTACTTAGCACTGTGAAAACAGCACTTTCGCACAAAGAAATCTACTTCTCTAAGACTGGGAAACAGTAAACAGAGAATGTGCGAGTTTCTCAAGATTGGTAACAGATAGAAACAAGAGAAAGTACACAGTGATTCAGCTACCGAGAGAAGTTACAGAGATTTACACAGAGAATTCCAAGTATAAGTACAAGCAAATAAGAGAGACTTAGAAAACCGGTAAAACCTACATTGTTGATAGAGTGGGGAGTACTTAGCACTGTGAAAACAGCACTTTCGCACAAAGAAAGCTACTTCTCTAAGACCGGGAAACAGTGAACGGAGAATGTATGAGTTTCTCAAGATTGGTAACAGATAGAAACAAGAGAAAGTCCACAGTGATTTATCTACGGAGAGAAGTTACAGAGGTTTACACAGAGAATTCCAAGTATAAGTGCAAGAAAATAAGAGAGACTTAGAAAACTGGTAAAAACTACCTTTTTGATAAGTTGGGAGTACTTATCACTGTGAAAACAGCACTTTCGCAGAAAGAAATCTACTTCTCTAAGACCGGGAAACAGTGAACAGAGAATGTGTGAGTTTCTCAAGATTGGTAACAGATAGAAACAAGGGAATGTACACAGTGATTCATCTACCTAGAGAAGTTACAGAGGTTTACACAGAGAATTCCAAGTATAAGTGCAAGAAAATGAGAGAGACTTAGAAAACTCGTAAAACCTACATTGTTGATAGAGTTGGGAGTACTTAGCACTGTGAAAACAGCACTTTCGCAGAAAGAAATCTACTTCTCTAAGACCGGGAAACAGCGAACAGAGAATGTATGAGTTTCTCAAGATTGGTAACAGATAGAAACAAGAGAAAGTACACAGAGATTCATCTACCTAGAGAAGTTACAGAGGTTTACACAGAGAAATCCAAGTGTAACTCCAAGAAAATAAGAGAGACTTAGAAAACCGGTAAAAGCTACATTGTTGATACAGTTGGGAGTACTTAGCACTGTGAAAACAGCACTTTCGCACAAAGAAATCGACTTCTCTAAGACCGGGAAACAGTGAACAGAGAATGTATGAGTTTCTCAAGATTGGTAACAGATAGAAACAAGAGAAAGTACACAGTGATTCATCCACCTAGAGAAGTTACAGAGGTTTACACAGAGAAATCCAAGTATAAGTACAAGCAAATAAGAGAGACTTAGAAAACCGGTAAAACCTACATTGTTGATAGAGTTGGGAGTACTTAGCACTGTGAAAACAGCACTTTCGCACAAAGAAAGCTACTTCTCTAAGACCGCGAAACAGTGAACAGAGCATGTATGAGTTTCTCAAGATTGGTAACAGATAGAAACAAGAGAAAGTACACGGTGATTCATCTACGGAGAGAAGTTACAGAGGTTTACACAGAGAAATCCAAGTGTAACTCCAAGAAAATAAGAGAGACTAAGAAACCAGGTAAAACCTACATTGTTGATAGAGTTGGGAGTACTTAGCACTGTGAAAACAGCACTTTCGCACAAAGAAATTTACTTCTCTAAGACCGGGAAACAGTGAACGGAGAATGTATGTGTTTCTCAAGATTGGTAACAGATAGAAACAAGAGAAAGTACACAGTGATTCATCTACCTAGAGAAGTTACAGAGGTTTACACAGAGAAATCCAAGTGTAACTCCAAGAAAATAAGAGAGACTAAGAAAACCGGTAAAACCTACATTGTTGATAGAGTTGGGAGTACTTAGCACTGTGAAAACAGCACTTTCGCACAAAGAAATTTACTTCTCTAAGACCGGGAAATAGTGAACGGAGAATGTATGAGTTTCTCAAGATTGGTAACAGATAGAAACAAGAGAAAGTACACAGTGATTCATCTACCTAGAGAAGTTACAGAGGTTTACACAGAGAAATCCAAGTGTAACTCCAAGAAAATAAAAGAGACTAAGAAAACCGGTAAAACCTAAATTGTTGATAGAGTTGGGAGTACTTAGCACTGTGAAAACAGCACTTTCGCACAAAGAAATCTACTTCTCTAAGACTGGGAATCAGTGAATAGAGAATGTGTGAGTTTCTCAAGATTGGTAACAGATAGAAACAAGAGAAAGTACACAGTGATTCATCTACCTAGAGAAGTTACAGAGGTTTACACAGAGAATTCCAAGTATAAGTGCAAGAAAATAAGAGAGACTTAGAAAACTCGTAAAAACTACATTGTTGATAGAGTTGGGAGTACTTAGCACTGTGAAAACAGCACTTTCGCTGAAAGAAATTTACTTCTCTAAGACCGGAAAACAGTGAACAGAGAATGTATGAGTTTCTCAAGATTGGTAACAGATAGAAACAAGAGAAAGTACACAGTGATTCATCTACCTATAGAAGTTACAGCGGTTTACACAGAGAAATCCAAGTGTAACTCCAAGAAAATAAGAGAGACTTAGAAAACCGGTAAAACCTACATTGCTGATAGAGTTGGGAGTACTTAGCACTGTGAAAACAGCACTTTCGCACAAAGAAATCTACTTCTCTAAGACTGGGAATCAGTGAACAGAGAATGTGTGAGTTTCTCAAGATTGGTAACAGATAGAAACAAGAGAAAGTACACAGTGATTCATCTACCTAGAGAAGTTACAGTGGTTTACACAGAGAATTCCAAGTATAAGTGCAAAAAAATAAGAGAGACTTAGAAAACTGGTAAAAACTACCTTTTTAATAAGTTGAGAGTACTTAACACTGTGAAAACAGCACTTTCGCACAAAGAGATTTACTTCTCTAAGAACGTGAAACAGTAAACAGAGAATGTATGAGTTTCTCAAGATTGGTAACAGATAGAAACAAGAGAAAGTACACAGTGATTTATCTACGGAGAGAAGTTACAGAGGTTCACACAGAGAATTCCAAGTATAAGTGCAAGAAAATAAGAGAGACTTAGAAAACTGGTAAAAACTACCTTTTTGATAAGTTGGGAGTACTTATCACTGTGAAAACAGCACTTTCGCAGAAAGAAATCTACTTCTCTAAGACCGGGAAACAGTGAACAGAGAATGTGTGAGTTTCTCAAGATTGGTAACAGATAGAAACAAGGGAATGTACACAGTGATTCATCTACCTAGAGAAGTTACAGAGGTTTACACAGAGAATTCCAAGTATAAGTGCAAGAAAATGAGAGAGACTTAGAAAACTCGTAAAACCTACATTGTTGATAGAGTTGGGAGTACTTAGCACTGTGAAAACAGCACTTTCGCAGAAAGAAATCTACTTCTCTAAGACCGGGAAACAGTGAACAGAGAATGTATGAGTTTCTCAAGATTGGTAACAGATAGAAACAAGAGAAAGTACACAGAGATTCATCTACCTAGAGAAGTTACAGAGGTTTACACAGAGAAATCCAAGTGTAACTCCAAGAAAATAAGAGAGACTTAGAAAACCGGTAAAAGCTACATTGTTGATACAGTTGGGAGTACTTAGCACTGTGAAAACAGCACTTTCGCACAAATAAATCTACTTCTCTAAGACTGGGAAACAGTAAACAGAGAATGTATGTGTTTCTCAAGATTGGTAACAGATAGAAAGAAGAGAAAGTACACAGTGATTCATCTACCTAGAGAAGTTATAGAGGTTTACACCGAGAATTCCAAGTATTAGTACAAGCAAATAAGAGAGACTTAGAAAACCGGTAAAACCTACATTGTTGATAGAGTTGGGAGTACTTAGCACTGTGAAAACAGCACTTTCGCACAAAGAAATCTACTTCTCTAAGACTGGGAATCAGTGAACAGAGAATGTGTGAGTTTCTCAAGATTGGTAACAGTTAGAAACAAGGGAATGTACACAGTGATTCATCTACCTAGAGAAGTTACAGAGGTTTACACAGAGAATTCCAAGTATAAGTGCAAGAAAATGAGAGAGACTTAGAAAACTCGTAAAACCTACATTGTTGATAGAGTTGGGAGTACTTAGCACTGTGAAAACAGCACTTTCGCACAAAGAAATCTACTTCTCTAAGACCGGGAAACAGTGAACAGAGACTGTATGAGTTTCTCAAGATTGGTAACAGATAGAAACAAGAGAAAGTACACAGTGATTCATCTAGCTAGAGAAGTTACAGAGGTTTACACAGAGAAATCCAAGTGTAACTCCAAGAAAATAAGAGAGACTTAGAAAACCGGTAAAAGCTACATTGTTGATAGAGTTGGGAGTACTTCGCACTGTGAAAACAGCACTTACGCACAAAGAAATCGACTTCTCTAAGATCGGAAAACAGTGAACAGAGAATGTATGAGTTTCTCAAGATTGGTAACAGATAGAAACAAGAGAAAGTACACAGTGATTCATCTACCTAGAGAAGTTACAGAGGTTTACACAGAGAATTCCAAGTATAAGTGCAAGAAAATAAGAGAGACTTAGAAAACTGGTAAAAACTATATTGTTGATAGAGTTGGGAGTACTTAGCACTGTGAAAACAGCACTTTCGCAGAAAGAAATCTACTTCTCTAAGACCGGGAAACGGTGAACAGAGAATGTATGAGTTTCTCAAGATTGGTAACAGATAGAAACAAGAGAAAGTACACAGTGATTCATCTACCTAGAGAGGTTACAGAGGTTTAAACAGAGAAATCCAAGTGTAACTCCAAGAAAATAAGAGAGACTTAGAAAACCGGTAAAACCTACATTGTTGATAGAGTTGGGAGTACTTAGCACTGTGAAAATAGCACTTTCGCAGAAAGAAATCTACTTCACTAAGACTGGGAATCAGTGAACAGAGAATGTGTGAGTTTCTCAAGATTGGTAACAGATAGAAACAAGAGAATGTACACAGTGATTCATCTACCTAGAGAAGTTACAGAGGTTTACCCAGAGAATTCCAAGTATAAGTGCAAGAAAATAAGAGAGACTTAGAAAACTGGTAAAAACTACCTTTTTGATAAGTTGGGAGTTCTTAACACTGTGAAAATAGCACTTTCGCACAAAGAAATCTGCTTCTCTAAGACTGGGAATCAGTGAACAGAGAATGTGTGAGTTTCTCAAGATTGGTAACAGATAGAAAAAAGAGAAATTACACAGTGATTCATCTACCTAGAGAAGTTACAGAGGTTTACACAGAGAATTCCAAGTATAAGTGCAAGAAAATAAGAGAGACTTAGAAAACTGGTAAAAACTACCTTTTTGATAAGTTGGGAGTACTTAACACTGTGAAAACAGCACTTTCGCACAAAGAAAATTACTTCTCTAAGAACGTGAAACAGTAAACAGAGAATGTATGAGTTTCTCAAGATTGATAACAGATAGAAACAAGAGAAAGTCCACAGTGATTCATCTACGGAGAGAAGTTAGAGAGGTTTACACAGAGAATTCCAAGTATAAGTACAAGCAAATAAGAGAGACTTAGAAAACCGATAAAACCTACATTGTTGATAGAGTTGGGAGTACTTAGCACTGTGAAAACAGCACTTTCGCAGAAATAAATCTACTTTTCTAACACCGGGAAACAGTGAACAGAGAATGTATGAGTTTCTCAAGATTGGTAACAGATAGAAACAAGAGAAGGTACACAGTGATTCATATACCTAGAGAAGTTACAGAGGTTTACACAGAGAAATCCAAGTGTAACTCCAAGAAAATAAGAGAGACTTAGAAAACCGGTAAAACCTACATTGTTGATAGAGTTGGGAGTACTTAGCACTGTGAAAACAGCACTTTCGCACAAAGAAATCTACTTCTCTAAGACCGGGAAACAGTGAACGGAGAATGTATGTGTTTCTCAAGATTGGTAACAGATAGAAATAAGAGAAAGTACACAGTGATTCATCTACCTAGAGAAGTTACACAAGTTTACACAGAGAATTCCAAGTATAAGTGCAAGAAAATAAGAGAGACTTAGAAAACTCGTAAAACCTACATTGTTGATAGAGTTGGGAGTACTTAGCACTGTGAAAACAGCACTTTCGCTGAAAGAAATCTACTTCTCTAAGACCGGGAAACAGTGAACAGAGAATGTATGAGTTTCTCAAGATTGGTAACAGATAGAAACAACAGAAAGTACACAGTGATTCATCTACCTAGAGAAGTTACAGAGGTTTACACAGAGAAATTCAAGTGTAACTCCAAGAAAATAAGAGAGACTTAGAAAACCGGTAAAACCTACATTGCTGATAGAGTTGGGAGTACTTAGCACTGTGAAAACAGCACTTTCGCACAAAGAAATCTACTTCTCTAAGACTGGGAATCAGTGAACTGAGAATGTGGGAGTTTCTCAAGATTGGTAACAGATAGAAACAAGAGAAAGTACACAGTGATTCATCTACCTAGAGAAGTTACAGAGGTTTACACAGAGAATTCCAAGTATAAGTGCAAGAAAATAAGAGAGACTTAGAAAACTGGTAAAAACTATATTGTTGATAGAGTTGGGAGTACTTAGCACTGTGAAAACAGCACTTTCGCAGAAAGAAATCTACTTCTCTAAGACCGGGAAATTGTGAACAGAGAATGTATGAGTTTCTCAAGATTGGTAACAGATAGAAACAAGAGAAAGTACACAGTGATTCATCTACCTAGAGAAGTTACAGAGGTTTAAACAGAGAAATCCAAGTGTAACTCCAAGAAAATAAGAGAGACTTAGAAAACCGGTAAAACCTACATTGTTGATAGAGTTGGGAGTACTTAGCACTGTGAAAATAGCACTTTCGCAGAAAGAAATCTACTTCTCTAAGACTGGGAATCAGTGAACAGAGAATGTGTGAGTTTCTCAAGATTGGTAACAGATAGAAACAAGAGAAAGTACACAGTGATTCATCTACCTAGAGAAGTTACAGAGGTTTACACAGAGAATTCCAAGTATAAGTGCAAGAAAATAAGAGAGACTTAGAAAACTGGTAAAAACTACCTTTTTGATAAGTTGGGAGTTCTTAACACTGTGAAAACAGCACTTTCGCACAAAGAAATTTACTTCTCTAAGACCGCGAAACAGTAAACAGACAATGTATGAGTTTCTCAAGATTGGTAACAGATAGAAACAAGAGAAAGTACACAGTGATTCATCTACCTAGAGAAGTTACAGAGGTTTACACAGAGAAATCCAAGTGTAACTCCAAGAAAATAAGAGAGACTTAGAAAACCGTTAAAAGCTACATTGTTGATAGAGTTGGGAGTACTTAGCACTGTGAAAACAGCACTTTCGCACAAAGAAATCTACTTCTATAAGACCGGGAAACAGTGAACGGAGAATGTATGAGTTTCTCAAGATTGGTAACAGATAGAAACAAGAGAAAGTCCACAGTGATTAATCTACGGAGAGAAGTTACAGAGGTTTACACAGAGAATTCCAAGTATAAGTACAAACAAATAAGAGAGACTTAGAAAACCGGTAAAACCTACATTGTTGATAGAGTTGGGAGTACTTAGCACTGTGAAAACAGCACTTTCGCACAAAGAAATCTACTTCTCTAAGACCACGAAACAGTAAACAGAGAATGTATGAGTTTCTCAACATTGGTAACAGATAGAAACAAGAGAAAGTACACAGTGATTCATCTACCTAGAGAAGTTACAGAGGTTTACACAGAGAATTCCAAGTATAAGTACAAGCAAATAAGAGAGACTTACAAAACCGGTTAAACCTACATTGTTGATAGAGCTGGGAGTACTTAGCACTGTGAAAACAGCACTTTCACACAAAGAAATCTACTTCTATGAGACTGGGAATCAGTGAACAGAGAATGTGTGAGTTTCTCAAGATTGGTAACAGATAGAAACAAGGGAATGTACACAGTGATTCATCTACCTAGAGAAGTTACAGAGGTTTACACAGAGAATTCCAAGTGTAAGTGCAAGAAAATAAGAGAGACTTAGAAAACTCGTAAAAACTACATTGTTGATAGAGTTGGGAGTACTTAGCACTGTGAAAACAGCACTTTCGCTGAAAGAAATCTACTTCTCTAACACCGGGAAACAGTGAACAGAGAATATATGAGTTTCTCAAGATTGGTAACAGATAGAAACAAGAGAAAGTCCACAGTGATTCATCTACCTAGAGAAGTTACAGAGGTTTACACAGAGAAATCCAAGTGTAACTTCATGAAAATAAGAGAGACTTAGAAAACCAGTAAAACCTACATTGTTGATAGAGTTGGGAGTACTTAGCACTGTGAAAACAGCACTTTCGCACAAAGAAATCTACTTCTCTAAGACTGGGAATCAGTGAACAGAGAATGTGTGAGTTTCTCAAGATTGGTAACAGATAGAAACAAGAGAAAGTCCACAGTGATTCATCTACCTAGAGAAGTTACAGAGGTTTACAC
This sequence comes from Heterohyrax brucei, assembly GCA_028571685.1. Classification (NCBI taxonomy): domain Eukaryota; kingdom Metazoa; phylum Chordata; class Mammalia; order Hyracoidea; family Procaviidae; genus Heterohyrax; species Heterohyrax brucei. Next base: position 32,399,591 of record CM053152.1, read on the forward strand.
AGAGAATTCCAAGTATAAGTACAAGAACATAAGAGAGACTTAGAAAAATGGTAAAAACTACCTTTTTAATAAGTTGGGAGTACTTAACACTGTGAAAACAGCACTTTCGCACAAAGAAATTTACTTCTCTAAGACCGTGAAACAGTAAACAGAGAATGTATGAGTTTCTCAAGATTGGTAACAGATAGAAAGAAGAGAAAGTACACAGTGATTCATCTACCTAGAGAAGTTAGAGAGGTTTACACAGAGAATTCCAAGTATAAGTACAAGAAAATGAGAGAGACTTAGAAAACTCGTAAAACCTACATTGTTGATAGAGTTGGGAGTACTTAGCACTGTGAAAACAGCACTTTCGCACAAAGAAATCGACTTCTATAAGACTGGGAAACAGTGAACAGAGAATGTATGAGTTTCTCAAGATTGGTAACAGATAGAAACAAGAGAAAGTCCACAGTGATACATCTACCTAGAGAAGTTACAGAGGTTTACACAGAGAATTCCAAGTGTAAGTGCAAGAAAATAAGAGAGACTTAGAAAACCGGTAAAACCTACATTGTTGATAGAGTTGGGAGTACTTAGCACTGTGAAAACAGCACTTTCGCACAAAGAAATCTACTTCTATAAGACTGGGAATCAGTGAACAGAGAATGTGTGAGTTTCTCAAGATTGGTAACAGATAGAAACAAGGGAATGTACACAGTGATTCATCTACCTAGAGAAGTTACAGAGGTTTACACAGAGAATTCCAAGTATAAGTGCAAGAAAATGAGAGAGACTTAGAAAACTCGTAAAACCTACATTGTTGATAGAGTTGGGAGTACTTAGCACTGTGAAAACAGCACTTTCGCAGAAAGAAATCTACTTCTCTAAGACCGGGAAACAGTGAACAGAGAATGTATGAGTTTCTCAAGATTGGTAACAGATAGAAACAAGAGAAAGTACACAGTGATTCATCTACCTAGAGAAGTTACAGAGGTTTACACAGAGAAATCCAAGTGTAACTCCAAGAAAATAAGAGAAACTTAGAAAACCGGTAAAAGCTACATTGTTGATAGAGTTGTGAGTACTTAGCACTGTGAAAACAGCACTTCCGCACAAAGAAATCTACTTCTCTAAGACTGGGAATCAGTGAATAGAGAATGTGCGAGTTTCTCAAGATTGGTAACAGATAGAAACAAGAGAAAGTACACAGTGATTCAGCTACCGAGAGAAGTTACAGAGATTTACACAGAGAATTCCAAGTATAAGTACAAGCAAATAAGAGAGACTTAGAAAACCGGTAAAACCTACATTGTTGATAGAGTGGGGAGTACTTAGCACTGTGAAAACAGCACTTTCGCTGAAAGAAATCTACTTCTCTAAGACCGGGAAACAGTGAACAGAGAATGTATGAGTTTCTCAAGATTGGTAACAGATAGAAATAAGAGAAAGTACACAGTGATTCATCTACCTAGAGAAGTTACAGAGGTTTACACAGAGAAATTCAAGTTTAACTCCAAGAAAATGAGAGAGACTTAGAAAACCGTTAAAACCTACATTGCTGATAGAGGTGGGAGTACTTAGCACTGTGAAAACAGCACTTTCGCACTAAGAAATCTACTTCTCTAAGACTGGGAATCAGTGAACATAGAATGTGTGAGTTTCTCAAGATTGGTAACAGATAGAAAAAAGAGAAAGTACACAGTGATTCATCTACCTAGAGAAGTTACAGTGGTTTACCCAGAGAATTCCAAGTATAAGTGCAAGAAAATAAGAGAGACTTAGAAAACTGGTAAAAACTACCTTTTTGATAAGTTGGGAGTACTTAACAGTGTGAAAACAGCACTTTCGCACAAAGAAATTTACTTCTCTATGAACGTGAAACAGTAAACAGAGAATGTATGAGTTTCTCAAGATTGGTAACACATAGAAACAAGAGAAAGTCCACAGTGATTCTTCTACGGAGAGAAGTTAGAGAGGTTTACACAGAGAATTCCAAGTATAAGTACAAGCAAATAAGAGAGACTTAGAAAACCGGTAAAACCTACATTGTCGATAGAGTTGGGAGTACTTAGCACTGTGAAAACAGCACTTTCGCACAAAGAAATCTACTTCTCTAAGACTGGGAATCAGTGAACAGAGAATGTTTGAGTTTCTCAAGATTGGTAACAGATAGAAACAAGAGAAAGTCCACAGTGATTCATCTACCTAGAGAAGTTACAGAGGTTTACACAGAGAATTCCAAGTATAAGTACAAGAAAATAAGAGAGACTTAGAAAACTGGTAAAAACTACCTTTTTGATAAGTTGGGAGTACTTAACACTGTGAAAACAGCACTTTCGCACAAAGAAATTTACTTCTCTAAGACCACGAAACAGTAAACAGAGAATGTATGAGTTTCTCAAGATTGGTAACAGATAGAAACAAGAGAAAGTACACCGTGATTCATCTACGGAGAGAAGTTAGAGTGGTTTACACAGAGAATTCCAAGTATAAGTACAAGCAAATAAGAGAGACTTAGAAAACCGGTAAAACCTACATTGTTGATAGAGTTGGGAGTACTTAGCACTGTGAAAACAGCACTTTCGCACAAAGAAATCTACTTCTCTCAGACTGGGAAACAGTAAACAGAGAATGTATGAGTTTCTCAAGATTGGTAACAGATAGAAAGAAGAGAAAGTACACAGTGATTCATCTGCCTAGAGAAGTTACAGAGGTTTACACAGAGAATTCCAAGTATAAGTACAAGCAAATAAGAGAGAATTAGAAAACCGGTAAAACCTACATTGTTGATAGAGTTGGGAGTACTTAGCACTGTGAAAACAGCACTTTCGCACAAAGAAATCTACTTCTCTAAGACTGGGAATCAGTGAACAGAGAATGTGTGAGTTTCTCAAGATTGTTAACAGATAGAAAAAAGAGAAAGTACACAGTGATTCATCTACCTAGAGAAGTTACAGAGGTTTACACAGAGAATTCCAAGTATAAGTGCAAGAAAATAAGAGAGACTTAGAAAATTGGTAAAAACTACCTTTTTGATAAGTTGGGAGTACTTAACACTGTGAAAACAGCACTTTCGCACAAAGAAATTTACTTCTCTAAGAACGTGAAACAGTAAACAGAGAATGTATGAGTTTCTCAAGATTGGTAACAGATAGAAACAAGAGAAAGTCCACAGTGATTCATCTACGGAGAGAAGTTAGAGAGGTTTACACAGAGAATTCCAAGTATAAGTACAAGCAAATAAGAGAGACTTAGAAAACCGGTAAAACTTACATTGTCGATAGAGTTGGGAGTACTTAGCACTGTGAAAACAGCACTTTCGCAAAAAGAAATCTACTTCTCTAAGACTGGGAATCAGTGAACAGAGAATGTGTGAGTTTCTCAAGATTGGTAACAGATAGAAACAAGAGAAAGTACACAGTGATTCATCTACCTAGAGAAGTTACAGAGGTTTACACAGAGAATTCCAAGTATAAGTACAAGAAAATAAGAGAGACTTAGAAAACTGGTAAAAACTACCTTTTTGATAAGTTGGGAGTATTTAACACTGTGAAAACAGCACTTTCGCACAAAGAAAGCTACTTCTCTAAGACCGCGAAACAGTGAACAGAGAATGTATGAGTTTCTCACGATTGGTAAGAGATAGAAACAAGAGAAAGTACACAGTGATTCATCTACCGAGAGAAGTTACATAGGTTTACACAGAGAAATCCAAGTTTCACTCCAAGAAAATAAGAGAGACTAAGAAAACCGGTAAAACCTACATTGTTGATAGAGTTGGGAGTACTTAGCACTGTGAAAACAGCACTTTCGCACAAAGAAATCTACTTCTCTAAGACTGGGAATCAGTGAACAGAGAATGTGTGAGTTTCTCAAGATTGTTAACAGATAGAAAAAAGAGAAAGTACACAGTGATTCATCTACCTAGAGAAGTTACAGAGGTTTACACAGAGAATTCCAAGTATAAGTGCAAGAAAATAAGAGAGACTTAGAAAATTGGTAAAAACTACCTTTTTGATAAGTTGGGAGTACTTAACACTGTGAAAACAGCACTTTCGCACAAAGAAATTTACTTCTCTAAGAACGTGAAACAGTAAACAGAGAATGTATGAGTTTCTCAAGATTGGTAACAGATAGAAACAAGAGAAAGTCCACAGTGATTCATCTACGGAGAGAAGTTAGAGAGGTTTACACAGAGAATTCCAAGTATAAGTACAAGCAAATAAGAGAGACTTAGAAAACCGGTAAAACTTACATTGTCGATAGAGTTGGGAGTACTTAGCACTGTGAAAACAGCACTTTCGCAAAAAGAAATCTACTTCTCTAAGACTGGGAATCAGTGAACAGAGAATGTGTGAGTTTCTCAAGATTGGTAACAGATAGAAACAAGAGAAAGTACACAGTGATTCATCTACCTAGAGAAGTTACAGAGGTTTACACAGAGAATTCCAAGTATAAGTGCAAGAAAATAAGAGAGACTTAGAAAACTGGTAAAAACTACCTTTTTGATAAGTTGGGAGTTCTTAACACTGTGAAAACAGCACTTTCGCACAAAGAAATTTACTTCTCTAAGACCGCGAAACAGTAAACAGACAATGTATGAGTTTCTCAAGATTGGTAACAGATAGAAACAAGAGAAAGTACACAGTGATTCATCTACCTAGAGAAGTTACAGAGGTTTACACAGAGAAATCCAAGTGTAACTCCAAGAAAATAAGAGAGACTTAGAAAACCGTTAAAAGCTACATTGTTGATAGAGTTGGGAGTACTTAGCACTGTGAAAACAGCACTTTCGCACAAAGAAATCTACTTCTATAAGACCGGGAAACAGTGAACGGAGAATGTATGAGTTTCTCAAGATTGGTAACAGATAGAAACAAGAGAAAGTCCACAGTGATTAATCTACGGAGAGAAGTTACAGAGGTTTACACAGAGAATTCCAAGTATAAGTACAAACAAATAAGAGAGACTTAGAAAACCGGTAAAACCTACATTGTTGATAGAGTTGGGAGTACTTAGCACTGTGAAAACAGCACTTTCGCACAAAGAAATCTACTTCTCTAAGACCACGAAACAGTAAACAGAGAATGTATGAGTTTCTCAACATTGGTAACAGATAGAAACAAGAGAAAGTACACACTGATTCATCTACCTAGAGAAGTTACAGAGGTTTACACAGAGAATTCCAAGTATAAGTACAAGCAAATAAGAGAGACTTACAAAACCGGTTAAACCTACATTGTTGATAGAGCTGGGAGTACTTAGCACTGTGAAAACAGCACTTTCACACAAAGAAATCTACTTCTATGAGACTGGGAATCAGTGAACAGAGAATGTGTGAGTTTCTCAAGATTGGTAACAGATAGAAACAAGGGAATGTACACAGTGATTCATCTACCTAGAGAAGTTACAGAGGTTTACACAGAGAATTCCAAGTGTAAGTGCAAGAAAATAAGAGAGACTTAGAAAACTCGTAAAAACTACATTGTTGATAGAGTTGGGAGTACTTAGCACTGTGAAAACAGCACTTTCGCTGAAAGAAATCTACTTCTCTAACACCGGGAAACAGTGAACAGAGAATATATGAGTTTCTCAAGATTGGTAACAGATAGAAACAAGAGAAAGTCCACAGTGATTCATCTACCTAGAGAAGTTACAGAGGTTTACACAGAGAAATCCAAGTGTAACTTCATGAAAATAAGAGAGACTTAGAAAACCAGTAAAACCTACATTGTTGATAGAGTTGGGAGTACTTAGCACTGTGAAAACAGCACTTTCGCACAAAGAAATCTACTTCTCTAAGACTGGGAATCAGTGAACAGAGAATGTGTGAGTTTCTCAAGATTGGTAACAGATAGAAACAAGAGAAAGTCCACAGTGATTCATCTACCTAGAGAAGTTACAGAGGTTTACACAGAGAATTCCAAGTATAAGTACAAGAACATAAGAGAGACTTAGAAAAATGGTAAAAACTACCTTTTTAATAAGTTGGGAGTACTTAACACTGTGAAAACAGCACTTTCGCACAAAGAAATTTACTTCTCTAAGACCGTGAAACAGTAAACAGAGAATGTATGAGTTTCTCAAGATTGGTAACAGATAGAAAGAAGAGAAAGTACACAGTGATTCATCTACCTAGAGAAGTTAGAGAGGTTTACACAGAGAATTCCAAGTATAAGTACAAGAAAATGAGAGAGACTTAGAAAACTCGTAAAACCTACATTGTTGATAGAGTTGGGAGTACTTAGCACTGTGAAAACAGCACTTTCGCACAAAGAAATCGACTTCTATAAGACTGGGAAACAGTGAACAGAGAATGTATGAGTTTCTCAAGATTGGTAACAGATAGAAACAAGAGAAAGTCCACAGTGATACATCTACCTAGAGAAGTTACAGAGGTTTACACAGAGAATTCCAAGTGTAAGTGCAAGAAAATAAGAGAGACTTAGAAAACCGGTAAAACCTACATTGTTGATAGAGTTGGGAGTACTTAGCACTGTGAAAACAGCACTTTCGCACAAAGAAATCTACTTCTATAAGACTGGGAATCAGTGAACAGAGAATGTGTGAGTTTCTCAAGATTGGTAACAGATAGAAACAAGGGAATGTACACAGTGATTCATCTACCTAGAGAAGTTACAGAGGTTTACACAGAGAATTCCAAGTATAAGTGCAAGAAAATGAGAGAGACTTAGAAAACTCGTAAAACCTACATTGTTGATAGAGTTGGGAGTACTTAGCACTGTGAAAACAGCACTTTCGCAGAAAGAAATCTACTTCTCTAAGACCGGGAAACAGTGAACAGAGAATGTATGAGTTTCTCAAGATTGGTAACAGATAGAAACAAGAGAAAGTACACAGTGATTCATCTACCTAGAGAAGTTACAGAGGTTTACACAGAGAAATCCAAGTGTAACTCCAAGAAAATAAGAGAAACTTAGAAAACCGGTAAAAGCTACATTGTTGATAGAGTTGTGAGTACTTAGCACTGTGAAAACAGCACTTCCGCACAAAGAAATCTACTTCTCTAAGACTGGGAATCAGTGAATAGAGAATGTGCGAGTTTCTCAAGATTGGTAACAGATAGAAACAAGAGAAAGTACACAGTGATTCAGCTACCGAGAGAAGTTACAGAGATTTACACAGAGAATTCCAAGTATAAGTACAAGCAAATAAGAGAGACTTAGAAAACCGGTAAAACCTACATTGTTGATAGAGTGGGGAGTACTTAGCACTGTGAAAACAGCACTTTCGCTGAAAGAAATCTACTTCTCTAAGACCGGGAAACAGTGAACAGAGAATGTATGAGTTTCTCAAGATTGGTAACAGATAGAAATAAGAGAAAGTACACAGTGATTCATCTACCTAGAGAAGTTACAGAGGTTTACACAGAGAAATTCAAGTTTAACTCCAAGAAAATGAGAGAGACTTAGAAAACCGTTAAAACCTACATTGCTGATAGAGGTGGGAGTACTTAGCACTGTGAAAACAGCACTTTCGCACTAAGAAATCTACTTCTCTAAGACTGGGAATCAGTGAACATAGAATGTGTGAGTTTCTCAAGATTGGTAACAGATAGAAAAAAGAGAAAGTACACAGTGATTCATCTACCTAGAGAAGTTACAGTGGTTTACCCAGAGAATTCCAAGTATAAGTGCAAGAAAATAAGAGAGACTTAGAAAACTGGTAAAAACTACCTTTTTGATAAGTTGGGAGTACTTAACAGTGTGAAAACAGCACTTTCGCACAAAGAAATTTACTTCTCTATGAACGTGAAACAGTAAACAGAGAATGTATGAGTTTCTCAAGATTGGTAACACATAGAAACAAGAGAAAGTCCACAGTGATTCTTCTACGGAGAGAAGTTAGAGAGGTTTACACAGAGAATTCCAAGTATAAGTACAAGCAAATAAGAGAGACTTAGAAAACCGGTAAAACCTACATTGTCGATAGAGTTGGGAGTACTTAGCACTGTGAAAACAGCACTTTCGCACAAAGAAATCTACTTCTCTAAGACTGGGAATCAGTGAACAGAGAATGTTTGAGTTTCTCAAGATTGGTAACAGATAGAAACAAGAGAAAGTCCACAGTGATTCATCTACCTAGAGAAGTTACAGAGGTTTACACAGAGAATTCCAAGTATAAGTACAAGAAAATAAGAGAGACTTAGAAAACTGGTAAAAACTACCTTTTTGATAAGTTGGGAGTACTTAACACTGTGAAAACAGCACTTTCGCACAAAGAAATTTACTTCTCTAAGACCACGAAACAGTAAACAGAGAATGTATGAGTTTCTCAAGATTGGTAACAGATAGAAACAAGAGAAAGTACACCGTGATTCATCTACGGAGAGAAGTTAGAGTGGTTTACACAGAGAATTCCAAGTATAAGTACAAGCAAATAAGAGAGACTTAGAAAACCGGTAAAACCTACATTGTTGATAGAGTTGGGAGTACTTAGCACTGTGAAAACAGCACTTTCGCACAAAGAAATCTACTTCTCTCAGACTGGGAAACAGTAAACAGAGAATGTATGAGTTTCTCAAGATTGGTAACAGATAGAAAGAAGAGAAAGTACACAGTGATTCATCTGCCTAGAGAAGTTACAGAGGTTTACACAGAGAATTCCAAGTATAAGTACAAGCAAATAAGAGAGAATTAGAAAACCGGTAAAACCTACATTGTTGATAGAGTTGGGAGTACTTAGCACTGTGAAAACAGCACTTTCGCACAAAGAAATCTACTTCTCTAAGACTGGGAATCAGTGAACAGAGAATGTGTGAGTTTCTCAAGATTGTTAACAGATAGAAAAAAGAGAAAGTACACAGTGATTCATCTACCTAGAGAAGTTACAGAGGTTTACACAGAGAATTCCAAGTATAAGTGCAAGAAAATAAGAGAGACTTAGAAAATTGGTAAAAACTACCTTTTTGATAAGTTGGGAGTACTTAACACTGTGAAAACAGCACTTTCGCACAAAGAAATTTACTTCTCTAAGAACGTGAAACAGTAAACAGAGAATGTATGAGTTTCTCAAGATTGGTAACAGATAGAAACAAGAGAAAGTCCACAGTGATTCATCTACGGAGAGAAGTTAGAGAGGTTTACACAGAGAATTCCAAGTATAAGTACAAGCAAATAAGAGAGACTTAGAAAACCGGTAAAACTTACATTGTCGATAGAGTTGGGAGTACTTAGCACTGTGAAAACAGCACTTTCGCAAAAAGAAATCTACTTCTCTAAGACTGGGAATCAGTGAACAGAGAATGTGTGAGTTTCTCAAGATTGGTAACAGATAGAAACAAGAGAAAGTACACAGTGATTCATCTACCTAGAGAAGTTACAGAGGTTTACACAGAGAATTCCAAGTATAAGTACAAGAAAATAAGAGAGACTTAGAAAACTGGTAAAAACTACCTTTTTGATAAGTTGGGAGTATTTAACACTGTGAAAACAGCACTTTCGCACAAAGAAAGCTACTTCTCTAAGACCGCGAAACAGTGAACAGAGAATGTATGAGTTTCTCACGATTGGTAAGAGATAGAAACAAGAGAAAGTACACAGTGATTCATCTACCGAGAGAAGTTACATAGGTTTACACAGAGAAATCCAAGTTTCACTCCAAGAAAATAAGAGAGACTAAGAAAACCGGTAAAACCTACATTGTTGATAGAGTTGGGAGTACTTAGCACTGTGAAAACAGCACTTTCGCACAAAGAAATTTACTTCTCTAAGACCGGGAAACAGTGAACGGAGAATGTATGTGTTTCTCAAGATTGGTAACAGATAGAAACAAGAGAAAGTACACAGTGATTCATCTACCTAGAGAAGTTACAGAGGTTTACACAGAGAAATCCAAGTGTAACTCCAAGAAAATAAGACAGACTAAGAAACCCGGTAAAACCTACATTGTTGATAGAGTTGGGAGTACTTAGCACTGTGAAAACAGCACTTTCGCACAAAGAAATTTACTTCTCTAAGACCGGGAAATAGTGAACGGAGAATGTATGAGTTTCTCAAGATTGGTAACAGATAGAAACAAGAGAAAGTACACAGTGATTCATCTACCTAGAGAAGTTACAGAGGGTTACACAGAGAAATCCAAGTGTAACTCCAAGAAAATAAGAGAGACTAAGAAACCCGGTAAACCTACATTGTTGATAGAGTTGGGAGTACTTAGCACTGTGAAAACAGCACTTTCGCACAAAGAAATCTACTTCTCTAAGACTGGGAATCAGTGAACAGAGAATGTGTGAGTTTCTCAAGATTGGTAACAGATAGAAACAAGAGAAAGTACACAGTGATTCGTCTACCTAGAGAAGTTACAGAGGTTTACACAGAGAAATCCAAGTGTAACTTTATGAAAATAAGAGAGACTTAGAAAACAAGTAAAACCTACATTGTTGATAGAGTTGGGAGTACTTAGCACTGTGAAAACAGCACTTTCGCTGAAAGAAATCTACTTCTCTAAGACCGGGAAACAGTGAACAGAGAATGTATGAGTTTCTCAAGATTGGTAACAGATAGAAACAAGAGAAAGTACACAGTGATTCATCTACCTAGAGAAATTACAGAGGTTTACACAGAGAAATTCAAGTGTAACTCCAAGAAAATAAGAGAGACTTAGAAAACCGGTAAAACCTACATTGCTGATAGAGTTGGGAGTACTTAGCACTGTGTAAACAGCACTTTCGCACAAAGAAATCTACTTCTCTAAGACTGGGAATCAGTGAACAGAGAATGTGTGAGTTTCTCAAGATTGGTAACAGATAGAAACAAGAGAAAGTCCACAGTGATTCATCTACCTAGAGAAGTTACAGAGGTTTACACAGAGAAATCCAAGTGTAACTCCAAGAAAATAAGAGAGAATAGAAAACCGGTTAAAGCTACATTGTTGATAGAGTTGTGAGTACTTAGTACTGTGAAAAGAGCACTTTCGCACAAAGAAATCGACTTCTCTAAGACCGGGAAACAGTGAACAGAGAATGTATGAGTTTCTCAAGATTTGTAACAGATAGAAACAAGAGAAAGTCCACAGTGATTCATCTACCTAGAGAAGTTACAGAGGTTTACACAGAGAATTCCAAGTATAAGTACAAACAAATAAGAGAGACTTAGAAAACCGGTAACACCTACATTGTTGATAGAGTTGGGAGTACTTAGCACTGTGAAAACAGCACTTTCGCACAAAGAAATCTACTTCTCTAAGACCGAGAAACAGTAAACAGAGAATGTATGAGTTTCTCAAGATTGGTAACAGATAGAAACAAGAGAAAGTCCACAGTGATTTATCTACGGAGAAAAGTTAGAGAGGTTTACACAGAGAAATCCAAGTGTAACTCCAAGAAAATAAGAGAGACTTAGAAAACCGGTAAAACCTACATTGTTGATAGAGTTGGGAGTACTTAGCACTGTGAAAACAGCACTTTCGTACAAAGAAATGTACTTCTCTAAGACTGGGAAACAGTGAACAGAGAATGTATGAGTTTCTCAAGATTGGTAACAGATAGAAACAAGAGAAAGTACACAGTGATTCATCTACCTAGAGAAGTTACAGAGGTTTACACAGAGAAATCCAAGTGTAACTTTATGAAAATAAGAGAGACTTAGAAAACAAGTAAAACCTACATTGTTGATAGAGTTGGGAGTACTTAGCACTGTGAAAACAGCACTTTCGCACAAAGAAATCTACTTCTCTAAGACTGGGAATCAGTGAACAGAGAATGTGCTAGTTTCTCAAGATTGGTAACAGATAGAAACAAGAGAAAGTACACAGTGATTCAGCTACCGAGAGAAGTTACAGAGATTTACACAGAGAATTCCAAGTATAAGTACAAGCAAACAAGAGAGACTTAGAAAACCGGTAAAACCTACATTGTTGATAGAGTTGGGAGTACTTAGCACTGTGAAAACAGCACTTTCGCACAAAGAAATTTACTTCTTTAAGACCGGGAAACAGTGAACGGAGAATGTATGTGTTTCTCAAGATTGGTAACAGATAGAAACAAGAGAAAGTACACAGTGATTCATCTACCTAGAGAAGTTACAGAGGTTTACAGAGAAATCCAAGTGTAACTCCAAGAAAATAAGAGAGACTAAGAAACCCGGTAAAACCTACATTGTTGATAGAGTTGGCAGTACTTAGCACTGTGAAAACAGCACTTTCGCACAAAGAAATTTACTTCTCTAAGACCGGGAAATAGTAAACAGAGAATGTATGAGTTTCTCAAGATTGGTAACAGATAGAAACAAGAGAAAGTACACTGTGATTCATCTACCTAGAGAAGTTACAGAGGTTTACACAGAGAATTCCAAGTATAAGTACAAGCAAATAAGAGAGACTTAGAAAACCGGTAAAACCTACATTGTTGATAGAGTTGGGAGTACTTAGCACTGTGAAAACAGCACTTTCGCACAAAGAAATCTACTTCTCTAAGACCGGGAAACAGGGAACGGAGAATGTATGAGTTTCTCAAGATTGGTAACAGATAGAAACAAGCGAATGTACACAGTGATTCATCTACCTAGAGAAGTTACAGAGGTTTACACAGAGAATTCCAAGTATAAGTGCAAGAAAATGAGAGAGACTTAGAAAACTCGTAAAACTTACATTGTTGATAGAGTTGGGAGTACTTAGCACTGTGAAAACAGCACTTTCGCACAAAGAAATCTACTTCTCTAAGACCGGGAAACAGTGAACAGAGAATGTATGTGTTTCTCAAGATTGGTAACAGATAGAAACAAGAGAAAGTACACAGTGATTCATCTACCTAGAGAAGTTACAGAGGTTTACACAGAGAAATCCAAGTGTAACTCCAAGAAAATAAGAGAGACTTAGAAAACCGGTAAAAGCTACAATGTTGATAGAGTTGGGAGTACTTAGCACTGTGAAAACAGCACTTTCGCACAAAGAAATCTACTTCTCTAAGACTGGGAATCAGTGAACAGAGAATGTGTGACTTTCTCAAGATTGGTAACAGATAGAAACAAGAGAAAGTACACAGTGATTCATCTACCTAGAGAAGTTACAGAGGTTTACACAGAGAATTCCAAGTATAAGTACAAACAAATAAGAGAGACTTAGAAAACCGGTAAAACCTACATTGTTGATAGAGTTGGGAGTACTTAGCCCTGTGAAAATAGCACTTTCGCAGAAAGAAATCTACTTCTCTAAGACTGGGAATCAGTGAACAGAGAATGTGTGAGTTTCTCAAGATTGGTAACAGATAGAAACAAGAGAAAGTACACAGTGATTCATCTACCTAGAGAAGTTACAGAGGTTTACACAGAGAATTCCAAGTATAAGTGCAAGAAAATAAGAGAGACTTAGAAAACTGGTAAAAACTACCTTTTTGATAAGTTGGGAGTACTTAACACTGTGAAAACAGCACTTTCGCACAAAGAAATTTACTTCTCTAAGACCGCGAAACAGTAAACAGAGAATGTATGAGTTTCTCAAGATTGGTAACAGATAGAAACAAGAGAAAGTCCACAGTGATTCATCTACGGAGAGAAGTTAGAGAGGTTTACACAGAGAATCCCAAGTATAAGTACAAGCAAATAAGAGAGACTTAGAAAACCGGTAAAACCTAGATTGTTGATAGAGTTGGGAGTACTTAGCACTGTGAAAACCACACTTTCGCACAAAGAAATCTACTTCTCTAAAACTGGGAAACAGTAAACAGAGAATGTATGAGTTTCTCAAGATTGGTAACAGATAGAAACAACAGAAAGTACACAGTGATTCATCTACCTAGAGAAGTTACAGAGGTTTACACAGAGAATTCCAAGTATAAGTACAAGCAAATAAGAGAGACTTAGAAAACCGTTAAAACCTACATTGTTGATAGAGTTGGGAGTACTTAGCACTGTGAAAACAACACTTTCGCACAAAGAAATCTACTTCTTTAAGACCGGGAAACAGGGAACGGAGAATGTATGAGTTTCTCAAGATTGGTAACAGATAGAAACAAGAGAAAGTCCACAGTGATTCATCTACCTAGAGAAGTTACAGAGGTTTACACAGAGAAATCCAAGTGTAACTTCATGAAAATAAGAGAGACTTAGAAAACCAGTAAAACCTACATTGTTGATAGAGTTGGGAGTACTTAGCACTGTGAAAACAGCACTTTCGCACAAAGAAATCTACTTCTCTAAGACTGGGAAACAGTAAACAGAGAATGTATGAGTTTCTCAAGATTGGTAACAGATAGAAAGAAGAGAAAGTACACAGTGATTCATCTACCTAGAGAAGTTATAGAGGTTTACACAGAGAATTCCAAGTATTAGTACAAGCAAATAAGAGAGACTTAGAATACCGGTAAAATCTACATTGTTGATAGAGTTGGGAGTACTTAGCACTGTGAAAACAGCACTTTCGCACAAAGAAATCTACTTCTCTAAGACCGGGAAACAGGGAACGGAGAATGTATGAGTTTCTCAAGATTGGTAACAGATAGAAACAAGAGAAAGTCCACCGTGATTCATCTACCTAGAGAAGTTACAGAGGTATACACAGAGAAATCCAAGTGGAACTTCATGAAAATAAGAGAGACTTAGAAAACCAGTAAAACCTACATTGTTGATAGAGTTGGGAGTACTTAGCACTGTGAAAACAGCACTTTCGCACAAAGAAATCTACTTCTCTAAGACTGGGAAACAGTAAACAGAGAATGTATGAATTTCTCAAGATTGGTAACAGATAGAAACAAGAGAAAGTACACAGTGATTCATCTACGGAGAGAAGTTATAGAGGTTTACACAGAGAATTCCAAGTACTAGTACAAGCAAATAAGAGAGACTTAGAAAACCGGTTAAAACCTACATTGTTGATAGAGTTGGGAGTACTTAGCACTGTGAAAACAGCACTTTCGCACAAAGAAATCTACTTCTATAAGACTGGGAATCAGTGTACAGAGAATGTGTGAGTTTCTCAAGATTGGTAAAAGATAGAAACAAGGGAATGTACACAGTGATTCATCTACCTAGAGAAGTTACAGAGGTTTACACAGAGAATTCCAAGTATAAGTGCAAGAAATTTAGAGAGACTTAGAAAACTCGTAAAACCTACATTGTTGATAGAGTTGGGAGTACTTAGCACTGTGAAAACAGCACTTTCGCACAAAGAAATCTACTTCTCTAAGACCGGGAAAATGTGAACAGAGAATGTGTGAGTTTCCCAAGATTGGTAACAGATAGAAACAAGAGAAAGTACACAGTGATTCATCTACCTAGAGAAGTTACAGAGGTTTACACAGAGAAATCCAAGTGTAAACTTCATGAAAATAAGAGAGACTTAGAAAACCAGTAGAACCTACATTGTTGATAGAGTTGGGAGTACTTAGCACTGTGAAAACAGCACTTTCGCACAAAGAAATCTACTTCTCTAAGACTGGGAAACAGTAAACAGAGAATGTATGAGTTTCTCAAGATTGGTAACAGATAGAAAGAAGAGAAAGTACACAGTGATTCATCTACCTAGAGAAGTTATAGAGGTTTACACAGAGAATTCCAAGTATTAGTACAAGCAAATAAGAGAGACTTAGAAAACCGGTAAAACCTACATTGTTGATAGAGTTGGGAGTACTTAGCACTGTGAAAACAGCACTTTCGCACAAAGAAATCTACTTCTCTAAGACCGGGAAACAGGGAACGGAGAATGTATGAGTTTCTCAAGATTGGTAACAGGTAGAAACAAGAGAAAGTCCACAGTGATTCATCTACCTAGAGAAGTTACAGAAGTTTACACAGAGAAATCCAAGTGTAACTTCATGAAAATAAGAGAGACTTAGAAAACCAGTAAAACCTACATTGTTGATAGAGTTGGGAGTACTTAGCACTGTGAAAACATCACTTTCGCACAAAGAAATCTACTTCTCTAAGACTGGGAAACAGTAAACAGAGAATGTATGAGTTTCTCGAGATTGGTAACAGATAGAAACAAGAGAAAGTACACAGTGATTCATCTACC